>JAPTYR010000018.1:42920361-42931625 GCA_029814505.1 Siphamia roseigaster | reverse complement strand
ATACCTTTAGTTGTGGCATTAAAATGAACACGAAATTGAAGAAAACAAGGGAAGTCTTACAATTTTTTTCTGTGATGGTATATAAACTTCCTCAGTTTTGTGTCTTTCTTTTTCTTTCATTATGTTAGGAATGTAATTATCTTATGGTATGCAAATGCTCTTAACTTACCACTGTACTAACATTGTGTGAGTGAATGTGCCACCTCATGCAGTACAAGTATTTTATGATATAATATATACCTACGTGACCCTATATAGGAAAATTTTGCTCCTAATAAAATAAAGACAGAAGCATGCATGCAGGACTATTAGCCCACAGTAATGTAGTATAGGCTGTGCTTGTTAACCCTTTAGACACCATGGCTGATAAATCTAAAAGTTCTGGAAACCCAGAGAGACTCCACTGCAGCATTAGCCATGAATCTAATGGGTAAATGTACGACTTTAACAGCTCTGACTCTGCCTGGACGTGTATGTAAGAATATATCTCAACCACGTCCCAAATCCTTTTGGCTTTCATTTGCCTTTTTGACACCACATTTCACACACAATAGAATCAGCTTTAATTCCTCATTTACATCCTGACTCTGCACTAGACTGTAGTGCAGGATCTCCCAATAATGCCTAAAAGTCTGTAAAAAAAAAAAAAATGAATGTGTGAAACAGTTACATGCTTATATCTTTTATGCCAGTTTGAATTTACACTAAAACAGCAACAACATACAGTAGCATCAGATGGGACACTCCATCTGTTTAATATTTATTCAAAGCATCAGAGGGGCCTCTGTTGTGTGTTCTAATGAATAAAACAAGATGTTTATCCTTCCTGTTTAACGTTAAGTCCCCATGAACAGTCACAGGGACCAAGAGAATATTTACTTGTGTTGGGACACCGGGGAGTTGGATTATCTGCTGGCGGCTTTGTAGTTTTCTGAAGCTTCCCCGTGTGACATGTTCCGGGGAGAGTGCTCTTATTTACTCTCTGGTCCTCTGTGTATAGCCCTCCTTATTGTTTGTTCTTATGTGCCACCACTCCTGAGGAATGTGCTCCAGGAGAGAGAGAGAGTGAGTGAGTGAGAGAGAGACAAAGACGCACACAGTAAGAGAGAGAGATGCGGTGATTGTTACATAGGATTTGAAACTATTGACTCTAGAAAAACACAAATGGAAGAATTGACACTAGTGATTGGCTACAAATGTTCATAGTGACTTTTTATCAGTGCTTATGTGAAATTTATTTTTTAGATATTTTTATGGCTTTAAAATAACACACACTGTCTGTCATTTGAATAAACTGACTGTGAGTTATTTTATTTGTTTTTTTATTCTTTTTTTTAAGTATTCTTAGACATTTGTTGTTATTGTTTAATGCATAAAACAGGCACACACAGGCCTAATGTTAATTTTTTTTTACTTTGCATGTTATCATTTTAAGAAAAACAGAGGGCAGATATTTTTCCAGATATATTTTTACCATGCTGTTCCATTTACAGAAAAAGGTGCAGGTTAAAAACATCACAAATATGCATGAAAATCATTAGAAGAAATTGTGAAGTTTTCATTTATACCGAAAGGTGGCGACATTGAGTTTCCAAACAATGCAATTCATCTGGACCCACGCAATGCTCTTTTCATTCTCTCCTTTCTCACACAGCGATCCTCCGTATCAGTCCAGGTCTATTTTGCGATTATGTTTATGGTGTGTGAACTATTTACCATTTCTCAATGCCACTTTTTCAGTACATTCTGGTGCACTTTAATTCCATGGTGTTTGGAGTGTTTGATTAAACTGACTGTTGTGTTGAAGGAAGTTTGGAAATCAGTTTGATCCACAGTCAATTAGCAAATTGACCGTGGAATTAAAAATATATATACATACCTGTATGTGCTAAGGTTAGGCCACTTTTTCGCACCGACAGAAAATATGAAGGGAAGCTTGAAAAAGTCCGAGAAATGTCCAAATAATACTTCAATAAACCGTATTGTTGAAAAATATAAGACCTTAATTTACTTTAAACATGTTTGGTGTGATTATGAAATCATCTAAATGGTGTTTACAGGTAGATGGACATGCCAATCTTAGTAAGAAATACGTGCATATTTACCATCTGATATCTTCATGTAGTTCAATCCAGTAAATCTGCTTTTAATTGCGTTCATTCTTTCTTCTTCGTGCAGTTAAAGTGTGAATATTGAGTCTCATGTGTCAAGCTGCTGATGGGTTTGGACAGTTCACAAAACTTTGCTTTCTATACTACTATGCTAATTATGTCCCTAGGCTGGGCTGCTCATTGGCTGGGTCTCAGTCAATTTCATATTTCAGTCCTGACGTCAGGGCGCCTATAAAACTAAGCAATGCTTTTTAACTCGTCGGCTGACTGATCTCTTAGAAAAAAAAATCTATCAATCCTTGGGTGGAGTTTTTTTTTCCCATTCTCCACAAGGCAACTATTTGCCCGGGACACGTACGTGAACCTCCTCAATTTGGCGCACTAATCCTAAAAGGAGCCATGAAGTGTTAAATGGTAGAAACAGAGAGAGCGGCGCTCAGACACCCGCACGCTGGGAGAGAGGGAGGAAACAGCGCTGCTCCAATGCGTCTGTGCAACACAGACTCAAGAAAAAAAAAACTTATCGACTCGCAAAACCAAAACCTGCGCTGCGCAATTAGTGCGAGAAAACACACTTTTCCTCCGGTTTTGAAGAAAATAAATAAAGAAATCAAGCTGGCTCAGTGCGTGTCTCAGCAGCCTACTTTGACAGGTGCTCCTCACCCCCTTTGGAGGACTGTCAACAGCAAGAGGATGGCATCAGAGCTGGCAATGAGCAACTCCGACCTGCCCACCAGTCCCCTGGCCATGGAATATGTTAATGACTTCGATCTGATGAAGTTTGAAGTGAAAAAGGAGCCGGTGGAGCCCGATCGCAACATCAGCCAGTGCAGTCGCCTTATCGCCGGGGGATCCTTGTCTTCCACCCCGATGAGCACGCCTTGCAGTTCGGTGCCCCCTTCCCCAAGCTTCTCGGCGCCCAGTCCGGGCTCGGGGAGCGAGCAGAAGACACACATAGAGGATTTCTACTGGATGTCCGGTTATCAACAGCAGTTGAATCCAGAGGCGCTGGGCTTCAGCCCCGAAGACGCGGTCGAGGCGCTGATCAACAGCAGTCACCAGCTCCAGTCGTTCGATGGCTACGCCAGGGGCCAGCAGTTCGCCGGCGCAAACGGAGCAGGAGGCACCATGGCCGGAGAAGAGATGGGCTCCGCCGCCGCAGTCGTGTCGGCAGTCATCGCCGCCGCAGCCGCTCAGAACGGGGCGCAGCACCACCACCACCACCATCACCACCACAGCGGCGGACACCACCAGGCAGCCGGCGTCCAGTCCAACGGCACCTCCGGGACCAACCACCCACACATGCGCCTGGATGACCGGTTTTCAGACGAGCAGCTGGTCACCATGTCCGTGCGGGAGCTCAACCGACAACTACGAGGGGTCAGCAAGGAAGAAGTGATCAGACTGAAGCAGAAGAGGAGGACCCTAAAGAACAGGGGTTACGCGCAGTCCTGTCGGTTCAAGCGGGTCCAGCAGCGGCACGTCCTAGAGGGAGAGAAGACGCAACTCTTGCAGCAGGTCGAGCACCTAAAGCAGGAGATCTCCAGGCTGGTCCGGGAGAGGGACGCGTACAAAGAAAAGTATGAGAAGCTTATCAGCAACGGCTTCAGAGAAAATGGATCCAGCAGTGACAACAACCCTTCATCCCCGGAGTTTTTCATGTGAGTCTCCACATTATCGTGAAAAAAAAAAAAAAGAATATCAGATGAGTTACTCAACTCCGCTTAAAAAAAGTTTTCATTATGAAACCTTTTTTTTTTTTTTTTTCATTTGGCACAAATGCCTACTAGACCAAGAACTAATTCGCCAACTTGATTTTTGTTTTATTTTATACTTTTTTTCCTTTTTTTTAAAACAAGCGTTTGCTCAAGTCTGCGACTGATTTTAGATTTGGAGGGCTCATCATCTGTGTTTTTTTTTTTCATTTTGGAGAGGCATATTCAAAAAAATTTCCATCGACTTTTTTCTATCATACTCAGTATATTATACATAGCCTGTTTGTCAAGATTTTTCATCGTTGTTCATTAGATTTGCAGTGTTTGAGTAAAATGTGATTTTTGAAAGTTGATCCAACTTTCTGCCGCAGTATACTAAGTGTGCATGCAGCACTGAGTATACTCTGAAGTTCATCAACTTGCCCCTTTTCATCATTTTACTTTGAATTCAGTGTACAGTTATCTGTCAAACTGCATCCATCGACAATATGTTTTGGGTCTTTTTTTTTTATCTTTCTTTTTTTTGTCTGCCAAACTTGGAGGATTGCGAGCCTGCCGTTTTCACGCCACCTCATCTCATACGTTTGCTTGTTATTGTGTTGAGCAACAAAAAGACTATATCCATTACAAACTATTCATTGTTTTTAAAGAGATGTGTTATTGAACTGCCCTGCATGCTGGACATGTATGGTATTTTTTTTTTCCTTTCTGTGCTTGAAGATGTCCTTTTTGTCGGATGACTCCAGCATGGCATTCATTCTTCATTTATGGCCTCTTCACTTTTTTGGGACAGCAACAAAAAAGTGACAGGACTTCCCACCCCTTGTAATCTATACAAGTGCATTTCAGCTGTGTTGAAGTGCACGACCGTCGGCTGTCATTAAGCTGCAGTGAATGCGCTATGCATTCCTGATGGAAGTTGATCGGCGGGGATCCGGTGCAAGGGGGAAAAAAAGGAAAGACTTCACTGTTAAGGAAATCACCTATCCCTTTCCTGGAAGTCTAGTCTGTTGCTTTAAGCATATTGTTATTTAAAGATATTCCATTGTGCATTTGACAACATTTGAATAATTTTAAAGTATAATTTAAATGAAAAGTTTTAAATAAGTTGCAAAAGATAACGTATTCTACAGGTTGAAGCTTATAGGACAATTAATATGGAGAAAAGACTGCACAAAGGTATTTTTATATTGGTTTAGAGAAATTGGCTCGGCTCCAGTTTATACAATGAGCAGTATTGTGTAGTGCATAAACAGCGCTTTTGCAGCATGTGCTTCAAACAGAAGTGTGAAAGCCCTATTGGTCTCCGCCGAACATTTCATTATTGTATTGCATAAAGTATTGTTGGAGAAAATAATTCTCGGAGCTGGAGTTTAAGTAAATTGCCATGCTTTTTGGAAATATGTTTCATGAATGGACTGAATATTTTGGACTGAAATGCACTAAAAATCTTCGCCTGTTATCATGTAGAAGTTAAGGAAAAGTTATCTCCACAACTTAAGAAGATAAGTTTGGCCTACTGTTACGACGAAAGCGTAACATTTTCATACTTTATTATCGGTTTAGGCAAAACTGTTGTTTTTGTCTTAAACAGTCAATATTTGCAAAGCAATAATTATTATTCTATTCAATAATGTCTGGACATTGTTAGATCGTCAGGGATTGACACCCTGCATGTATAAAATGAGGGAGTACCATTCGCCATTAAATCTTGAAAATATGTTAATTAATCTTTCATCTTATATATAGTATATATATATATATTTTGCTGTGCAAAATTATTTCACTCACTAACCATATGTGATGTTCATATGTGCTCGTTTTTTTCATTTCATACAATTAAATGATATGCAATAAATGTATGTAATTGTCTTCAATAAGTTTCTCACTTTTCTTTTGACGTGTCCACAGAATTTTTTGCTGTGATTGAAACATGATGAATTCAGAAAATAGATCAAACTGTGATGGAAATCACTGCACTGTATTTAAACACTTTCTATTTACTGATGGCACTTGTTTCATGCAGTTCAAGCAATAAGTTACACCTTCACACACTTGAATTTTACTCTGAACTTCTTTCTAATTTTGCTTGCAAAACCTTATTAAAGTTCAGACACTTTATGCACTTCGACACATCACACTGATGCACGGAAATGCTGAGATACAGGACCGTTATTACAGATAAGGTAATGAACACACAAACAACCATTACACACACACACTGCCCCAATGTTTAACATATATTTGTAATAAAATGTTAATGTGTTCACGTTCTTTAGCTGAATATTTAATCTTTTCAGACTCTTAACTGAATGGAAAAGTATTTTAGCAAATAATGATGTTAAAATATAGGCTTAGAGTGTGAAACACACTTCTGGGGATATTATTTTTTTATTTCATGCTGTTTCATTCTTTCAATTTCAGTTCCATTTTCAATCATCTTTACACCAGTAGAATAATTTCTATACAAATATTATATGTACATTTTAATCTTATTTTAAGTCATAAAAATTACTTGCTCTGTGTTTATAGAAGCCACATCTGATTTGAAATATTTCATATCAAAATGTATCATGGTACGGTAATTATTACACTGGTATGTGACCCATGTGTTTCTCTTTGCATATGTGAGAGTGTGGGTGTGTTAGCGGATGTGTGGCTGTGAACATGTATGTTTTAAACATGCAGTAGAGTGGATGTAAATGTGTGTGTGTTTTCCCCTTAAACGATGGTTCGTCTGTGTGGTGTATTCTCGTGTCTCTACATGTCCTAGTATGTGCAGTCCCATGTGTCCTTTTTCCTGTTGTTTGTTTATGTGTTGTGTGTTCGGACACTGTGTGCTCACTGTCATTAGCATGCCACTGTTCGGCTCTTCCATTTTCTGGCTGCATTAGACTATCCTGTATGTCAGAGGGCCTGGATGTTGGCCTGGAGCAGACAGCTCTCAGACAGAGGTACAATGAGGGTACAGTCATGTCAGGCATGTAAGGGGGCGCTGGAGAAGGTGCCAATGTAAGTCAGCCACAGCGGTGGGCAGAAGAGGCTGAGCGTTGCTGCATATCAGCCGGTGTTATGACATCTCATCATAACTTCCCTCATTATAACGTTTCAAGTGCACAACAAAATACAAAATAGTTTTTTCCTCTTGAGTAAGGCCTTGATTTTTTGGGACGAGGAATAGCCTTGTGGGCACTGTCTCAGAACATTTTGCATATTGAAACAGGAAGACCAACATGCCAAAATATACTCAGAGGAAACACAAAGGTTTCTGAGGACAGACTTTCCAACACACTCTTAATTTTTTTGCGTCTCAGCCACAGATTATGGCTCACACACTGCTAACAGTCATGACACCTTTCATAAAACTTATACACATAACCAGCAAAGAGACATGACACCAGTGGCTCTTGCAGTTTAGGATTTTAGACATGTTAAATGTAAATGTATAAAAACAAAATGGTGTGCATCATGTGTCAGTTATGGTGTGTGCAGCTCATCAAAAAAAGGAAAGAACAGCTTTAATCCAACACTTGTATCCACTCTGTGTTTTGTGACTTCTTGTGCTGAGGTGTGTGCTGCTGCTGTGGTGGCTGATTTGCCCAGAGTGAGGGTAGAGACTGAGACAATAGTCGGGCTTGGGCTGAATTAAATGATTTTGCTGATGATTAATAGTGGTGTGGGCCACTGGCTCCTGCGATGTAGAGATGATAAATTGTGAGTGCAGCTCCGTGCAGCTGTGCCAGTGCTGGGTCTTTGCATGCACACACCATGCAATTTACAGCCAAGGCGTTCTCCTTCTTCCTCAATTTATCTAATTACATCTATTTGATCTAAACAGTAGCGCTGCTATATTTTCATATTTCATATTAAGAACAAGAATGTGTTGAATGACTTCGGGAAAGGAAAATTGTTGCTCTGCTACTTTTAAAGAACATGTTGCAACACTCACCATTTCAAAGAGAAAAATCATTTTTCTTTACTTCGGAATTGGCTTTTCTCTCCTTCCCTAAAGACCGTGCATTTATGTGGTAAGGTTTTTTCATGTGTTTTGAGTGGTATGTTAGAAATGAAAACTTGGTTTCTACATAAACTGCCTTGTTAGGATCGTTAGCATGTTTACTTTTAGTGTTTCTCTGATGGGTCAGACCTGTTATGTCCATCATACTTGAAGTAAGAATACACACAAACACAAGAAATAAAAAAAACACACCAGTCAATAAAGCAGCAATAACAACACACAAACAATACATGGCCCTACATAGATTTGGCCCAGCTTTTTGTTTCACAGCATAAGTGTTTTGTCTCTCTCTATTCTGGCATTTAAAAACACTTCAGTCTCCAAGTTAAAATGACATTTGCATGGAGACAGAAACAATTTGCAGAAGCTGTTTCCCTTTATATCCATGGCACCAGTGTGCAAGGGTTATGTAAGTGATAAATCTATTGATCTTCTGATGATGCACTCTGTGAAACAGCAGCGTTATGTGTGTTGACAGCAGAAGATGCAACACTGTGTTCCCTCAAGTAGTAGTACTGTATGTCAGTTCACAGATCCCAAAGTTAGAACTGGTTGTGGGTATAAATTCTTACAAGCTTTAGAGGGTGCTGGAGAAAAGGCCAGAGAGGATGTGATATTTGTGTTACATTGAGTGTGAATATGCATCTTTTAACTCACATCGGCTTGTGTGCATAGTCAAATAGTGATTTTGTGTGTGTGTGAATAAATGTGTATGTCTTTGTGTGCATGTTTATCTCTCTTGTGGTCTTTTGGAGAAGAGGATGAGTAGAGGTCAGAAGTTACAATGCACAAGGCTGCTCTCAAAGTCATCAGAGTAATCCCTGCCCTGGAGAGCACATGCTCATTTCCTCCACTCAGAACCCACTGAATGAGATGTACACCACATGCACATCCGACATGGTACAACACGCAGTAAATTCAAGACTTCAACTTCAACCGGCTGCTAAATTTCTTTGCCCATTTCCTGTATTTTAACAAAGTCTGAGAAACTAACTCTCAACATACGTTTGACAAATAAGTAGGATTTCAATGGAAAAATCTCCTTAATATGAGTCAAAAACAGTGTGAAGTAGATATATTTTGTGTTGCGTGTTTTGTCTCTGTGTATAAAACCATAATATTTGACTGTTTGTCTTTATGACATCACTAGTGTAAATAAAATAAGGTGTGTATTTTGCACGGATGTTGCATAAATTTGTACAATGTGCAGAACCAGGGCAGACATGGCATGTGGTAAAGGTCTGTCAGGCTTTGTTTCATGTCACCAAATATTTATGACTCCTCATCGTGTAGCTGACAAGAATAACGTAAGTATTGAAATAATGACACGAGCAGAGATAAACGATCACTGTCACAAAGTGTGTCTCCTTTTATTCTCACACACATCAGTCTATAGTTGAACTGTGGGTGTCACAATCATAACAAAACAAAAGGTGAAACTTAAAATTGATTGATCCCACTGTTATCTCAGTTTTAGTGTTGACACTTGGCATATAGACACACAGTTAATAAGAACTACATATAACAATCTAATAAAAAATAATAAATGTATGTGTGGTTATCTATAGCATTGAGGTCAACTTTCACACAGCTCTTCTACTTACAATATATAAACTGGCAAAGTCACCGAGCTTGATAAAAATGAAAGGATGTAATGATTTGCATTACATTCTTGGTGACCGACCAGTCCAAATTCATAGCACAAAAAAAAAAAAAGAAGTCATTTCATACTGTGTATGAGACGTACATCACAGGGGCACTCACTCAGAATTAAACACCAACAGGCGTGATTTTCTTTGCCTTTTTTTTTGTTTTTGGCAGAGTCACAGTGTGTTTCAAATAGACATTAAGAGAATACGCATGGTGTCATTAGAGAGTTGTCCTTGAAAGACTGGCTGCAGGTTATGTTGATAATGAGGTGGTTGGGACTTGCTGAAGTAATTTTATATGTCTGTAAATGGACCCAAACTTAGACACTGTGACTTAAATAAATTCAACACTCTCTCTCAGCAGTCCCAAAAGGTGACAGTGGGGGGAAAAAAGGGTAAATGATTACAATAAGAACAGTGACTTCCTTTTTAGTTTTATGAAAGAAAATTCTTTACAAATACAGAAATTGACTGAATCACAGTTTAGATTCATTTATGTGCCATGTTTTAATTGCAGTATAAGTGAAATTTCTTTCTGTAGATTTTGAAAATGTCCTTTTTGAGAAATGTAGAGCTGGAGCAGAGCAATTTTCATGATATATAATCCAATGAGAATTAGCCACTCAGCAGTGATAAATAGCCAATATTTATCAGAGCTTTTTTTTCAGACATGTTTTTTTTCCCATATGTTTCTGCTTTTTGCACCTAAAGTGTAGGCACTTGCAATGAGTCAGTAGCGGAGACTTGCACATAATTATGTCACATACTGTGCAACATAAACACGACATTTACATCTATTGCTTTCTCACATCCATTGAAATTTTCATGTAAATCTGTTATTTGTTAATGAGGTTTGCCCAGTTTACTTTCCTCATTTCCTCCTCTCCTCATTGCACATTTTCTGCAGAATCCTTCTATATTGTATTAAAAACAAAAGTATCTCTTACGCTTGATTTTAATACAGTGTGACGTGGCCCTCGTGTTCTCAGCTTGCTGCTTTGCTGCAGTTTCTATAAACTCAGTTGAACTGATTTAGTAGAATTTATTTGACAATGTCATGATTAAAAATTTCCTTCACTGCAGAGTATGGATAAAGTATTTCCACCTCGATCATCTTCCACAGTATTTTAAACACACCCTTGTTGGCATCCTCGTGCAGTGAGCTAAGAGCTACGCTAAAGCTTTCAATTGTGTTGAAATATTTTATAGTGAGTATGAATAACTCATTGGACCTACAGAGCTGCACGTACACAGTGAGTATGAGAAGCGTTGTAAAAGTGTTTTTCATGAAGCAGTAATGGGATAAGTAACAATTTTCACCCTGTACCATTTAGTTGTCTCAGTGCTAAATTCCCTCCAAACTAATTATACAATCTAAATAAATACACAGGTACAAAGACCTTGCCATTACACTATTTTGTCTTTTCTGTGTGATACCAGAATGTATGCTTAGATATTTTACTTTTGTCTCTTGTGGTTACAGTGTTTTGATGCATGCGTTCTGCCTGTAGAATCTATTTGCATGCAAATTTTTACATTTCCCTCTGCATCAAACGCTTACTATGATACATGTACTGTATTTCACCAGACAGACAAGGTGAGAGAATCCCACTCGGAATAGATCTACTTGTTTCTTTGTGGTTGTTTGTGTGGGTCTGTATGTAAGTAACTGTGTGTGTGTGTGTGCGTGTGTGTGTGTGTGTGTGTGTGTGTGTGTGTGTGTGTGTGTGTGTGTACGACTCAGACTCACACACACACTAGAGGAAACACA
>JAPTYR010000018.1:42895811-42906501 GCA_029814505.1 Siphamia roseigaster | reverse complement strand
GTGTGTTTGTGTGTGTGTGTGTGTGTGTGTGTGTGTGTGTGTGTGTGTGTGTGTGTGTGTGTGTGTGTGTGTGTGTTTACCACCACTGTATATTTATATCTTTATGTTTATAGCTCTCGCATCCATTCGTTCATTACCTTAGGTCATTCTGCTCTGCTTGGTTACACGTAACAGCTCGATGGTTAGTGTGTGTTGCTGTGTGAGGGTCTTCTGTAGACCCATTCTGCTTGGCAGTATGGCACGTAAATGGCAGTGGAGTGGTGTGAGTGTCAGCCGGAACGTGTGCTTGGCAGGCAGTGGCTATGCTATTAGCAAGCGCTAACAGTTTTATTATTAGAAAATAAACGGTGCGCTGCAAAACTCTGAATGTTATTAGCACCTCACCATCTGGGTCTGACAGCTGTGTTCAGCCACCATCATGGCTGAACTGCTAACAGCGATATCTGAAATCTCTACTCCTTATCTACAGTACTTTCACTCTCGTTCTGCGTATCTTTCGATACCTCTTCCTCTCTTTCTACCTTTTGCTGCAAACGTAAAAGATGAGTGAGAGGATAATAAGCAAGAACAGTCAAATACAAACATTTATTTTTACAGCCTCTGACACACATAGATAAACACAGGGGCATTAAACTGACTCATATTAATTTCCTTGAAACCTTTTCTTACCATAACATACCAAACTACAACAGTGAATCTGTTATCAGAATTAAACCCTAAAATCTAGAAGCAAAACACAGAAAAGAAACCAAATGGCTGTACCCTGAGTCCTTTACTATTGTAGAATGTTACAATTTCTTTTTTGAATTTTTCTCATAACATAACGAAGTACCTTGAAAAGCTGGTATTGAAGTAAAGAAAATGAACAATAATCATGAGTTTGACCTCTTACAGTAAGTTTAGAAATGTGTTTATGTGAAGCACATGGAACATCATACCTCCTTTTTTTTGCCATGTGTGTTTTTCCTCCCCCACTGAGCAGTTTTTTAGGGTTTATTTAACCAGATAACCTGCTACCACGGGCCCTGAGCATCCCCAAAGCCTCTTCGGTCTACTTCTTGCCTCCCGGTCTTCCACAACAAACCCAAGCAAAAGGAGACACCTCAAGAAATTAACACTCTTATTGCAGACACTGCAGAAAAGCTTACCCTGCAGTGCTTCTCTTTCTGTAACAGAAAATACTTTTCTCCACTAAAACAGGCCAACTCCTTCTAGGGGTCTGTCTACGGTGCTCGACCTAATCTACATGCATACTTACCTTCCTTATATTTAGGGACGTCGCTACCAAGCAGCGTGAAGGACTCTGGATAGCAAAGGAATCTATTTCACATATAGATGCACAGGACTACCGTACAGGAATAGGAAATAGAGCAGAGAAATAGTGTGTTTTCAATTTCACTGACCCTCTTTTGTTATTTGCCATGGTTACTAGCTGTCTAATTCTATATATGTGACTGTTTCTCTTTACTGCTTCTGAAAAAACCTCTAATGACAGATAAAGGCTTTTCTTTCTTTCATTCTTTCTTCTGTCCTTCCTTTTTAAACTTCATTTTAGGTTGTAATGTTTTTGTTTTTTTTTACTAAGTTTTGTTGATGGAACTGATGTATGGAGAAAACCAGGTGTCAAAAAGAAACTGATTTAGAAAAAGACTAAACTAAAACTCCTGGAACCAATTTTTTTAGTCATTTATTCACTTATTTTTTATTTATTGTAAAATTTTTTGCAGTTTTTTTTTCCAACTTATTTATTGTTTTGTAGATATTTATTAGTTTTTGTTCATTTTGTTGCTTATTTTTACTAGCTGTCTGATTCTATATATTTGACTGTTTCTCTTTACTGCTTCTGATAAAAGCTCTAATGACAGATAAATGCTTTTCTTTATTTATTTCTTTCTTCTGTCCTTCCTTTTTAAACTTCATTTTAGGTTGTAATGTTTTTTTTTACTGAGTTTTGTTGATGGAACAGATGCATGGAGAAAACCAGGTGTCAAAAAGAAACTGATTTAGAAAAAGAAAAAGACTAAACTAAAACTCCTGGAACCAATTTTTTTAGTCATTTATTCACTTATTTTTTATTTATCGTAATATTTTTTTTGCATTTTTTTTTTCAACTTATTTATTGTTTTGTAGATATTTATTAGTTTTTGTTCATTTTGTTGCTTATTTTTACAAGCTGTCTGATTCTATATATTTGACTGTTTCTCTTTACTGCGTCGGAAAAAAGCACTAATGACAGATAAATGCTTTTCTTTCTTTTTTCCTTTTTTTCTTTCTTTCTTTCTTCCTTTCTTCCTTCCTTCCGTACACCCATTGGCCAATAGTGGGTGTACTAAAACAGGATTTTTTGGGGGGGACTGAGCTATGCCTTAGCTTTCAGTGACAACAAAAGACTGTGTGTATAATTACCTTTGATAAAATCTCTGCTTTCCATTTATGAAAAAAAAAAAAAAAAACAACAAAAAAACCCCTACAGTATAGCATATAACTTCTCTTACAGGTATTTTTCATTTTTATTCCAGAACATCTGTGTAAACAAAATGGTGGGATCATTTGGTTCCACCTTTATCGCAGCTATGTAACACCTCCGGATGTAGTAACAGAGCTGTGATAAAGGTGGAAGCATGATTCCAGAACACTATGTAAAAGGAACACTCCTCGTTACACAACCAAGGTGTGTCATTTTGATGAAACATTGTATGTGTGACACCCACGCTGGGGGAGAATGTATAAATGAGCGTGGGCCGTGTACAGTAAACAAACATATTAACACGACCCGAAATACATCAAACAGGGGAGATGCTGAGATCTATGAGCTGTTGGCAGCTGTTGGCAGTGGACTATCCATGCTAACATTTGTGAAATGGTGAAAGATGGGCCGACACTGGAGAGGTTAGCAACCCTGCTATGTTTGGGGTACTTCTGATGTAGAAGTTATATGTCACATTATATTGTTCTG
Organism: Siphamia roseigaster; assembly: GCA_029814505.1. Lineage (NCBI taxonomy): Eukaryota > Metazoa > Chordata > Actinopteri > Kurtiformes > Apogonidae > Siphamia > Siphamia roseigaster. The sequence continues at coordinate 42,903,545 of JAPTYR010000018.1, read as the reverse complement.
CATTACTGCCCCTATGATTCCAGAATGCAGGTCCAATGTGTAAAAGTCCAGCTGGTCTCACCACTTGGCTGTAGAAATAGTTCAATGGTGGAAAAAAGGTGGGATCACCATCTTACTTTTTTACTGGGATCTATGTGTAAAAGTGGCTTTCGATTGAATCCAGAAGAAATGAGTCACTGTCAGAAAAAAAGTCTACTGAACCTGTTGAAATATGCAACGCAGAAGCTTTGCAAATATTTTCTACAGCTGTACATGAATAAAGTCTAAACAAACAGTTTCTGAAGTGGTATTAAACACTCAACATACAAGAACATTCATTTCAGTCTCCTTGATGTTTGCAAAGAGACCATTTCTTTTTGATGGCGTGCGTATTTGTGAGTGTGTTTATGCAGCCAAATGTACACATCTGTGTTACGTGGTTAATGCACTTGACTTGAGCCCGACCACAAATCAAAGTGATGGCTGGTAAGTACCACAGAGCAGAAATGAAGCAGATAAGTGTTGAGATCAAAAAGACCATACCCAACTGAAGGCTCCCCTAGAGGGCAGGAGGGCTGCAGAACACACTATGTCTGCTTTAGTGGAGGAACACCCACCACAACCGCTAACGAGGTGATAACATGGAATGACGATGAGTTAATGGGAGGAAAAAAACATCAGTTGTATCACTTTTCTTTGCTCTTTCTGTGTGTTGTTTGTGTTTATAGAATGTTAATACAGAATATGATATCAGTACATCAGTGGCTGCATTAGATCTTAGACTGAAGAGAGATCAGAGCTGAAATGGTCCAAACATAGCAGACAATGGGACTCTGAAAAGAGATGAGGAATGGCACTGATGAGAGATTTCTGTCACTGGGTTGGCTGGGAGCCAGAACCTAATGTGGACTGTGGAGTGTTAGAGTTTGACAAGACTGAACACTGTTTGTCTGACAGCAGCTTACTGCTCTGTGCCCGAGACCAGACCAGATCATATCCAGACCTCTAGTAATTCAGCAATTTCTTGCTCATTGTTTTCCCCCCCTTCTCTTCTCTACCACTACGAGGCCTACTACTCACTTCAAATTCTCCAGTTAATGGTGCCATCCCTCCTTTAATGTCCTACTGTTAGGCTTCCACTTTCTCTATCTGACTCCCTCTGTCATTGTCTAATTCATCTCAGGTAGTCACTGTCTGTCCAGGAACTGTGTTTTAGCTGACTCTATTAATGACAGGGTGGCAGAATCAAAGACAGCTTTGTAACCGTAATTCCTCCCGAACGACAGCCAAATTGTTCTGAGGGAAAAATACTGACTTATCTCGCCTATTGTCCCTCCGGTACAAATTCAACCACTGAGAAAAGAATACAATAGTACGTTTTTACACTTGAAATAAGGCTTGTAGTCAGCTCCCTCTCCTTTTGTGTTTTGTCAGTGTAATATTGCAAAGTTATTTAGGTTTCAAAGACGATAGATTTGATAAGTTATGTCTCTCCGGGAGGAAACGTGCAGTGTGTCAGAGGGTGTATGTTGCAAGTACTGCATTGAGAAAATGTTATTACATAAATGGACTATGCAAGACAAAGACTTCGATATTATCATAATTAAAAGTGAGCAGCACCATATGGTGAGGGAGAGGAGCTGCACATAAACAATCAAATTGAAAGCCTCTTAGTGAAAAGAAATATACAAAATGCTCATTTTTCAGCCAGAAGACCTGACAAAGTCTGAACCTATACTTTTCCATAACCTTCTCCTCTCCTCCCGTCTCCTCACCTTTTCCTCTGCCGTCCTGTATGTGAGTGTACGCCTGGTCAGTGCCCTGGGCCTGCTAGGGGTCTACAGTATGCTCCAGGAATAGTCCAGTCACGTGGCTGCTCTGTGGGATCTGTTCCCCTGGCAGGAAGCTGTTATATGGTTACAGTTATTTTTGTTGTCTGTCTGGGGATAGTTTTTACTGTGCTCCAGAGGATCAATAATTGTCATAAAAAGACTGCGTCACCCAGTGCCCTCTTTGAGCAGGACAGTGAGGTGGTGTGTGTAGGTTAGGGAGGATACACTTAGGTTGCACAGAATTTTGCATCTTTACAAGCAATGTAGGTGTGAACGATATGCGTTTTTTAAAACTGACTATTAAAATAGAAAGCGGTGCATGATGTACGTTGACAAGAAATGATTGTGGTTTATTTTAAAGTCAGTTTTCGAACACGTACATATTTTGAAAGTGTAAGGAAATGACATTTTTTTTGTTGGGTTTTTTTTTTACAGTGTGGTATGTGAGGTTGTGAGGTGTGTGATGTAAAGACGGAGCAGCATGGATCAGTCATAAAATACTGTTGAGCTGACCTACGGACGGATCCCCTGTATTATTTTGAATGAGCTCTGCTGCAGACCACCATGTACTTTCTTGACCTACGTTGTCTGTCTGCAGTCCTGTCTGTCTGTTTGTTCTCTGGAAGGCCACACCACATCCTTGTCTATAGCATGTCTGCCTAGTATCTGTGTCTCTCCTATAGCGTGTCTACTGTATAGAGTATATGTGCCACCACAGCCCGAAGCTGCAGTCAGCCCAGGGGACTGAGAGAGGAGGTCCTATAACAGCGCAGGCAACGGAAGCTGGCTCCCAGCTAATTGGTTCCTGTGTTAGCGGCACACAGAGACGGTGTCAGAGTCAGCACTTTCCCTCCTTCTTCCCTCCTTCTCCATCCTTTTCCCTTTCTCCATCCCTCCCTGCCTGCCAACCACAGATGCCGCAGGTTTGACATCCCTTCAGGACACATGCCTGAGCTAATATGTACATTGCTGGATGTTTGCACATTGACAGCGAATTTGGGTGTGTAGCTGCCATTGCTGCTAGCCTGGGAGGCTAAGTTGATCCGAATAAGAAATTCAAAGATTTTGTAAAAAAAAAAAAAAAAAAAGTGATGTTAAGAGAGATAAGAGTAGGGACAGTGATTCAAGTGAACATGAAATATGTCTGCTGTAATTCAGCTTTCAGAAAAGCTGTCCTTTAGTTCTAATTTTCATCAGTTGCCCGTTATTGTCCTCTGTCCTTTGTATCTGTCTCAACCTACAGCCATACCCCACCTACAGTATGGGCAGAGCAGATGAAGGTCACTACGGAACAGTGTTTATGTCGCCCCTCCCCCCAAAATACACTACCCCTCCTTCTGCTGTCGGTCCCAATGACAGGGAAGGTAGACTCTGGACCAGGTAATCACAGCTTGTAGCGGTCTGTGTACTACAATGCATGCATGTGTGTGTTTGTATTGGGCACAGATACCTTCTGCATGTGTGTGTGTGTGTGTGTGTGTGTGTGTGTGTGTGTGTGTGTGTGTGTGTGTGTGTGTGTGTGTGTGTGTGTGTGTGGCTTTTCATACTGAGAGAGAAGATGACTGTGAAGTATATCCCACAGAGTTGGAGTGGGTTTGAAGAGAGCAGACCTGTTCCTGCTCTGATCACAGAGTAGGTGTGCGGCTGGCCACAGGCTGCAGCCGCTGTGTGTTTATCATCATAGGATGTCCTCTCACAAACAAGCCTGAACTTTGCAAGCCTGTCACTACCTCAAACTGAAAAAAAGTATTATTCTCTGGGTTTATGTGCATTTCATGGCAGCTTACATTAGAAACAAACATAGATAAGACATTTGACAAAACCATGTAATTTTTAGGGAATTTGGAGAGGGCATTATTCTGTTTGCTTTGGTGTGGTGAACTACACAAACGTGTTGTCGACTAATTGTTGTGACAATTTACTTGAATTTAACACCAGGGTGTGAAGTTTATATTGTGCATCTCATGTGTTATTTTTGGCACACATTTAGAGAAGGAGTGATTTTCATGGCGTGTAAAAAAAATATATCATTTTTGTACTGTAATTATTCTGTAACTATCGCAGCTCCTTTTGAAGGTATTTAAATAAAAAGAGTAAATATCACCGGTGCTTGAATTGCCAGAAGCGCATACAGTGTGTATTTGAAAAGAAATAAAATATGATGGTTATGAATGTTTTGCAGATTTGATTAATATAAGCATTTCTCCTGGGCTGGGAACAATTTGCAGATGTTCATTACATAATTTTTCCTGGTGGCACTACTGATCATATTTGCTCATTCAGATTAGTTCCATGTGAACTGAAAGTTAAGGAGACAGACTCTGATGAGAGCGGCCTCTGTGGAGGAGGGTGACCTTTTCGATGGTGAGTCCCCCACTAGACTCCTTGTGTGACAGACACTTGTCTCCTGTCCCACTGCTTTAAAGTCGCTGTGGTCTCTCTCCAGCCCGTCGACTCAAATGCTGACCTCGTCTATGAGGGTGGCAGCCAAGCCTCGGCCCCTTCACTGCCCCAATGCATTAAACATTGATAGACCTGTAAGGGAAGGCTGGAGCCTGTCTCCTACTGAGGTCTGGCCTTTGCCTATAGCAAGTCTCTTTGGCTGCAAGTTGTCTCCTTTCCATTTATTTTCCCTCTGTTTGATTTACATCTGTTTTAGGGCTGTGGTTATTTGAGTGTTGTCGAAAGAAGCTGTCTGCAGCAAGAGTTGCAGAGTATAAGGAGATACATCAAATCTCAAGAAATGAGAGTGATAAGTGTCTGCTGCTGCCTGTGGCCAGTTGCAGCAGTGAGACGTGACTTCCTGGAAATGACTCTCTGTGTGTATTTGATTCCTGTATTTGCATCACTGTCTATGTGTGGTGCATTTATGTTATGCATTATGACTTACCACAGCGCACGGCTATATGAAAGGAAGTGGTAGGAGACACAAGACGACGAGATACTTTCTTTCCTTTATCAGTGCTGGTGTGTATGTGTGTATATGATACCGCTGCATATTGTCACACTAAAGCAAGCAGTAAAGGTTAACACCATTTGGTTTCATATTAGAGTCACATGGTGGCCTAATAACGCACTATAACACATTCATATAATCGAATGAAATCAGTTAGGAGTCCATTTGACATTTGGTTCAAAAATTGACGTTGACTCATACTTGTAAAAATCCACATGGTCAGTCCAGTGGGATATCTACCCCTCAACCAACAAGTGGTGGAGCTCAGCAGCGTACCAGACCTGATACAGAGTCCTGTTAAGAATGTAAATGTATTTATAGAGTGCAATTTGAGCAGGATATGGAGTGGACTGTGAGAGAACGAGATGTTGTAATCTAGCATGTGTGAGAATTGATGTCTTGTTTGTGTGCAAATGTGGGGCGTCTCAGAGAGAGCACGTTTGTGTGTGTGTGTGTGTGTGTGTGTGTGTGTGTGTGTGCGTTCATGCAGTGCATTCATGTATCCATTACTATGTGTGGATGTTTATTCATGGCTGGAGTGGGTTTGTTTTAATCACAATCATGTCTGATTATGTGGCCGCAGGGCATATAGGGTTTAGAGACAAAATCAGTGTTCTGTGCTGGTGAACTGATGTATTTAAGTCCTGTGAACGTCTCTTGGCAGATCTGGTTTGGCTCCTTTAACCTATCATATCGGCCTCAGGCAAACTTCTAAACAACACAGCGAACTACAGTATCACCCTCTTCAACTCTATATTACACAAAGCAGAGATATGATAGAATCTAACCATTCTGTAACACAAGAGAAAATCAGATCCTAATAAATCCGTGCAATAAAAAGGGCTATGATTTTAATAAAACAACTCTCAATTCATAGTATCAATTTCAGATAAGCTTGCAGATTCTCGCTAATTTGTGGCGCTAAGACCAGTTGTCTGCTTCAAGGAGAGAAAAAAAAATCACATGAGAATAATCCTAAGTGAAATAATCACAGCTATAAGCAACAGCAAACGGGGATGAATAAATAAGGCTGACTAAATAAATGATCAGTGATTGTTTGGCTCTAAGTGCTGTTGCTGTAGCTCAGTATCCTGATTTAGTCGAAGCCTTCAGCCATCCCTCAGCAGAGCTATGGTCTTAGCGGAAGAGAAACGGCTAAAAAGCCCCATTCTTCTTCATACCTTCAATATTCAATGAGAGCGCTAATTGCACCGTGCTGAAAGAAAGAAAAAAGGGAGGGAGACGGAGAGGTGGGAGGGATCCACTGGCTAATGGTCTGTAGGGGAGGGGGGAACAAAATAAAGGATAGGAAAAAAAGGGGGATTTTAAAAGTTAGACATATCCTCAGGAGGTTCCTTCCTCTGTGTTTTTACCTGTACGTCTCTTAGCAATAATGCTAATGCTCATTAGCCAGTCTGTGTGATATCCGCAGCTTCACGGCTACTGTTAGCGACCGTCACCGGGAGCACTGTGGTGAAACGAGTGCATCCAGTGGTTACACACACACTCCTCTGTTGTCAGCTGGAATCCAACTTCTCCTTTTTTGTTTTACCTCAAAAGTTAGTTGGAAAAAAAAAAATATCTTGGAATATATTCGCTCAAGGTGCACCCGTTTGTGAAGAAGAATTGGGGAATGCATATGCATTAAAAAGTCTTTGTGTGTATAAAATGCCAGCACAGCACTTTAGCCTTCCCTCATCTTTCCACCCCCGTTTCTCCGTTTAATCTTTGGCGCAGTTATAATACAATAAGTCCCTATAATCACTGGATCTCCTCCTCTCGACTTACCTGGGATAAATGAATAGGTTTGAACAGGGAGAAAGAGAGAATAGGTAAAAACAAAACAATGCAAACTTTGAATTCCACATGATAAAATGAACTATGTTAAAACAGCAGAACGTTTAATGAGTTTTACTTGTGAATTTGCTGCAGATTACCACAAGGGGCAACGTGTACAGGACGTGTGTCTCAGGTACCAGGCTGCAGTGTCTCCTTCTCCTCTCCCCTACAGTCAGCCCTTTCACTGTCCCCTGGTATACAGCAACTGAAATACTGCTGATCGGAAGTTTTTCTCATAAATCATGCCATCCACCAAACAAAGCAATAAAGATGTTTGTTTGCATTATTGAAGGAAAAGTATTGCCTTAGGTCAGCTTTAAGCAGTGGTGTGTGTGTGCATGCATGCATTCTTAAAAATACATGTTCACTTGGGTGTGTGCCTGCCAAGTATTTTTTTTTCCAAGAAAAAAGTAATTTGCTTAAGAAAAGCATATTTTGTTAAGTTCACTTTACCTTTTTTTTTTCAAGCTGAAGTCAGTAATAATATTTCTGATTGCTCAGCCAATCAGAAATTAGCTGTGTGTGTGTTTGAGTGCGTGGTAGGAGCACCAGGATATATATTGAATGCATGCACATGGTGGAAATGTATGTTTGACTGCTGGCCTGTGCTTATGCATGTGTTTGTGTGCTTTTATGTTCCAGTTTTTGTCTTTGGGGATCATTTACAACTCTGGACAATTTTATAACAGCCCATTTAGTGCTATTTATATTGATCATAGAGGCTGCCAAGGCTCGGGCTTAGAATACAGGCTTTTCCTGAAATGCACTCTTTCTGAGCCTAAAGCTTTTTGCTTCTTACTGTATGGAACTCTGTGAACACCATTTGCCTTCCTTCATTTATTTTACTTCTTTATTTATGCAGGCCCCTTTTATCTGTTGCACATAACTTCACATAATTGCTTCTAGATCTTCTGAGTTTTGATCAAATTTTGATTTCCCTAATTATATATTTATCAAATAGTTATGGGATGTCCATGCTCCAAACTTAACAAACAGCCATTTGCTCTTTGTGTTTTGTGCACAAACTTTCACCGAAGTGTGTGTGTGTGTGTGTGTGTGTGTGTGTGTGTGTGTGCGTGTGTGTGTGTGTGTGTGTCTTGTGGATGGCATTTAATTAAAAAATACTTA
>JAPTYR010000018.1:42882328-42892723 GCA_029814505.1 Siphamia roseigaster | reverse complement strand
CCCCCCCCCCCCCCCCCCCCCCCCCCCCCCCCCCCCCCCCCCCCCCCCCCAGAGGAAAAGGAGAGGCAGGTAGCAAAGTTTCTGTTGCCACAGATACTGTATCATTTCTTACCACCTCAAAAGTCACCGGAATGCGAGACTGCAGCTACTGCCGCTGCTGTGCAAACGAAAACACTAACAGACTCAGAAGATCTAAAATGCCCGCTGACATGTTCCGCTGAGCGAGCTTACATAATGAATGTTGGTTTTCAGCAAACTGTCTTGACAATGAATTAACAGGATTTATTGCGATGGTACATAGTGACCCAGGCTTTCTGCCGCTGGAGACAAAACACTAATGCATCCAGTTATGTAGGTGTGCTGCCTTTGTAGTTATGTACACTTGTGTGGGTTGTGGGAAGGTGTTTTATTTATAGTTATATTGTTTGACATTTCTAAAAATGTATTATTTGAGAAATGGCTGTATTGAATTGCCTTAGAGGAAATGTTTTCAGGCCTATAAACAAATGTTGATACATGAGAATTTTCAGTGTAGAGTAGTATTTGCAGGCCAAACATCACAGACTGCTCAACGCAACACACATACTACACAAAAAAAAAACAACCCTCCCACCAGTGTACATACGAAAATGAAACATCCTGTTCGTTATAATAAAAAAAAAGTGCAGCCAGAGAGGGAATGTGTGCTTGCAAGGAGGGGACGCACATTGTAAATAAGTCAGAAAAACAGTTGATTTAAATGAAGAATGGCTTTACTGAAGTTGTGTCAACCCAAATATAAAATCACAGAGAGGTGGGAAAAAAAAAGACACATTTTACTACCAAAATACTGCATGACCACAGAATATGTTCTGCTCTGTTTGTTTTATCCTCGGATTACAGCAGATGGTTGTTATTGACTACAGTCTCTGTTGCTGGAGTGGCAAGGAAAAGGAAATCTGTGATCACCTTTAATAGAAGTGTATTTATATCCAGTTTTTGTATCGTGTTCACGTGTGAAGACATTTAAAGATCTATTAGGATTACTTACTCTCTGCGAGTCTACAATGTACCCTCTGATGTGTAATTTCTTGTCTTACGGTTGTGTTTGTTTTCATCGGTTACGTGATTGTCCGATATGAGCTGCACCTTCCCAGCAGTGCGGAAAGAATGGTATCTATTTCTGCTCCTTCCTGCCATGGTTTAGTGCATACATCCATATCTTACCATAACCTCAATCATAGTTCACTCTCGACTCATATCTCTGTCAGCCTCACAGATGAAACACTTTTTCCTGTTTGGTTTGTCCAACCTGTGCCAGCTCTCTTACTGGCTGCACTAATGTTCCAATATGTCAACTCTGACCCTACTTAACTGAAACCACTACTCTCAGCCCGGTCCGCCTCAGTCACAGGAAGTCATGCTCTGAACTCACGGCCTCAGAGATGGTTACACACACAGGGAAAAAGTGAAAATACACTAAATAGGAACATATATCTTCATACTTGTAACACGTAACAGTCTCTTTGGGACTCTGTAAACTTTGAGCACTACCGTGTGCTTTTTTAAATGACATGAAAGTGAGAAACTGTCAGAAAGTAATAACACAGTTGTCAAGAAAATAGGAGCTCAGAGAACCGAGGGGAGGAATAAACATAGCAAGAGATACTAAAGGCAGGAAGTAAAAATAAAAACACAGCAGTAAAGAGAGGTGACACTAGAGGACAAAGTGCTGGTTTCTCTAGGCTATATGTAATATATGTTACAGCATGAGTTTGTATTGTATTGTACATCTATTCACATTTAGATTAAAAAAACAACAACAAATAAATAATAATAATAATAATAATAAAAAAACTTAAGATTTCAATCACATCTGAAGTCTTTCATTCACCCATTCAGAAATGTTTTCGATTTGACTGTCTCCTCCATCCTCCTCCATTTCTGGTGTACTCTTAACCACTACACTCCTACACGGAGTGCTGCAGCTGAAGGGTGAGAACAAGTAAAACATTTAAAAAGGCTTAGTTACAGCTAGTAGGCGCTCTGCCCCACGCTGAGTTTACGGGACAGGAAACGTGAGCTCCAGCAAAGTCCCATTCTCCTGAGTTATGATGTTGAAAGATCCAAAGTTGAACTCACTGACAAAATATCTGTTGGGAATCTTTCATGAGTGAACAATGTTGAATAAAGGAAAGAGGAAGATTAGGAGAACTTGCATGTGTGCATCTCTCTGGGAGTGCACAAGGGAGTGAAGTTGAAATATGAAAAAAAAAAAAAAAAGATGAAGAGACAGAAGATATGAGGGTGGGACAGACAGCACCGCAGACCACTGACTGTCTCAGAAAGTGAGGGTACGACCGTCTCCATCAGCCTTAATAGAAACACGCACCGGCCCATTATAGAGAGGTGTTTTAGAATAAATCATCTAACAGGCCCCTTTTCAAAGCATTACTCTGTCAAACCTAATCTAAACTACCTCTGTCTACTCTCTCCTCCCATCCCACACCTCCCCCCATCCTCCCTCCCTTAGTGAGCAAAGCCGTTTGCCGCCTCAGGCAAGGGCTGGGAACATAAGAGCAAAGTCACAGCCGAGCCGTAGATTGGAGTCACCACCACACTGTCTCCTCTCAGACTGCTCTGCTTCATAGGAACAGGCCCGCACGGGGTTAACTCCATCAATATGTGTTTGGTCACCCAGCAAAAATTCAAGCCTCCAAAACTAAACTTTATTCCTTCTCCAAGTGCGGAGTTTATGTTTAATTTGTAAGTGAATTTGTTAAGAGTTTCAGAGCAGGAATTTCATAGCCTCGGAGAACAAAAGGGAAAACAAGTTAATGGCCTTTGATGTGACCACTGCTGCTGTGAACATGGATGAGAACTGCCTTCCTCATGTCTCCTCTGTGTCTGTCACATAGTGTGGTTTTCACCACAAGACACATCCCCTATCCTTCTGGGAACCATAAGGGCAACCTCTATGACAGAACGGCAAGCAACAAATAGACTCACACAGAGACTCTAACCAAAAGAGAGGAATTTAAGAGAGGCATGGAGACTGATACCTCTTATGCCGCATTTGAAGAGACTACATATGTCATGTGCAGAAGCTCTTCAGTGTAGACTGGTGTATATATATATATATATATATATATTTATATTTATTTATTTATTGCCTGCATATTCAGTATTAACGTAATTACCTGGTAGAGCTTCTGATATGTGATAACCGCTTTGTACAGGTTTGCACTTCCGTTCTCACTTAAGGACAAGCCCCATTGATCGGTTGGATATGGGGCAATAAGCTTTGTGTGTTTATCCATGGCTCCCTCCAGTGCTGAAGCAGGCTGATGCTCTCGGTGCTGCTGTATATGTGATGGCCCGGCCTGCTGACTGACAGCTCTGGATAAGGGATAGAGTGTCTGCCCTCAGTGCCAGCACAGCTAGAAGTGATAAACACCAGCAACCTGATCCAGAGACAAGAGACGCCTCTGCCTCCGACAGAGTTCAAACTTAATGCACTTCTATTCTTCTTAGCCAAGTCCAAATTTGCTTGGCCCAACCTTGCATGGCCTGGGATGGCCTGGCCAGGTGGAGGTCAGTAGAAGCTATTCCAGCAGTTTTTCCACCACTTCTTATTGGCTCCTTCTTTTGCCAATCTATCTCATTCCCAGTCTGAAAGACCATCATAATTTTAATCTGTCTGCTGTCACTGCTTTATAACCGGGCCTTTCAGCCTCCATTATTTCACAAGCTTCTTCTATTCAATATTCCTCTTGCACCAACAGAACCTGAGCATTCTCTCTGGTCTGGAATATTTATGGAAAGTTTATTTTATCTGTTTTTATTGCTACTCTTGTGCAAATAGGCCCCCATAGACTCCCTGGTCCCTGCCCTTGCAGTAATGGCAATGTAAACATGGGAAAGTAATTTGAATTCTAACAAAGTGGAGATTAGCTGGTGACAGTTTGTGGCATGGGCGATTATTTCTAAAATAATCCTGTTTTGATATGCATCTGCGTCCCGGCAGGAATTTTCAATTTGTTTTCCCATTGCTGCATGTAAACAAGCTCTAGTGTCTCCTTATCATGGCGTCGCACGGACAAGGAAAAAGCGTATGTCTGCCTCTCCCCCTTCCTTCTCCCATCTCACCACATAACCTGTCTCCTCCAGCCTGCATCTGGTCGCTGAGCAGCCGCGCTTGTCTGGGTTTCAACAAGTCTCTTTATCGAGAGCAGGTAGGGGGTTTTATGTGTGTACCTGCAAGTCATTTGCAAACATGAAGTCCTCAAAACGCACCGGCTGAATATGTTCTGCTTGAGGAGTTCTGCCCATTCCCCATCTGAATAGGCAAATATGCAGCTTGGCAAAATGGCCCCCTGTCTGCCAAAGGAGCCATCCAACCCACAGGCCTGGGGCATGTGATAAATGTTTACACTTTTGATTGTCAACTAGGAGTTCGAGAAAGAATTGACTATTTATTTGAATTACTTTCATTAAATAAAAAAAAAAAACTTTAATTTAAAGTTACAAACTTCATACAAAATATTATTGGAAAATGAACTATTATAAAGGCAGAGCTCAGGATGCATTGTCATAAGTTTGACTCGGCTGTGTCGAACATGGTAACTATTGTAGAGGTTTTCATTAAATTGATGCGGCGCCAGTAGATGTAGAAACATCACAGAAAGTCCAGGCAGTAAAATATTAGCTTCTTACCCTCCCTTCATGTGGACAGAAATCCAGGTTGCTATTTATCTCTTTCTGATTGATTGCTCCTGCCTGAAGCTAATCAGCATGTAGCTCGTTGCGTCTTAATGTTTATGGGGATTATGGGAGGATAAACATGGTAATCCCCAATGTTGTGCAGGACTTCCAATTATCACGTAGCTTCACCAAAAATAAGGTCGCCATAGATTTAACCTATTAATGCAATATAAGCCAGCCAACATCCCTTTGCTGTTAATTTCACACAAGCCAAACCTGACTCTACGCCCACAGGAACCTGGCTGGCAATCAGAGGTGAGTCATCTGTGCTTCAGTGGGTTGTGACTGGAGCTGACCAGCTAGGTTAGGCTGTGGTCACTGCCGTGAGTGAGGCAGGCTTCCTTACAGATAGAGATAACAGGCAGAGGTGAATGTCTAGTCCATGCTGACAGTCTGGATCGATTAGGGATGGATCACTTACACGCACCGATCGTTACAACCCCACCCCAGCGCTCAGGTGGAGCCATGTAGTGACTCACAGCAGCACTGAGAGGTGATGTTCCTGACTGAATTGTGCCCTTGCCAGACGCCGCTTTAAAACTCTTTTTTATCAGGGGATGCTGGTAGGTTAGCCCAGTTGGTGCTTGGAGCAGGTTATTTTTCTTGTCCAAAACTTTCACCATAGCACCGTAAAATCTGTTATTGACAAAGATTACATGATTGATAAACCTCGACTTTTCACACCATTAAGGGAATGTGAGTCGGAAGGATGCAGAGTAGCCTGGCTCACAGTGCTAGCCACCTCCATATCCTCCCCTCATTAATCTACTCTAATACATTCACTGCAAAGAGCTGCTTTCCCAAGGAAGAGCAAGCAGGCCTTAAATTACAATACAGAGGAGTGGAATCATTACTACCTTTAATGTTCCCAATCTAATTGAGGCATTAATTTAAGTAGAGTCTCTAGCGAGGATTATTCATAACTGCTTTTTAATTTAGAAGGGTGATCAGCAGGAATATTCCGCATATCAGAATCCCTCCTCGAGTTTCCACTTTCACTGCTTATAAAGCCCCTTGACATTTCCAGGGTGAAGTAGATAACAGCAGCGCAAGCTTTTTAACAATAAATACAAACACTTGGGCAACGCTGCTCTTTTGACTTGCTCTTTTGTCATTTTCTATTAAACACTGCATGCGCTGCACACAATACCAAACTTGAAAATAAGAAAAAAACTATGTCTTACACCGGTATTAAACAGTATCTTATGGAGAACTATCAGATTAATCTACTGATGATGTACTGTTCTATTGTGATGAGACCCTGAAATATTATTTTATTGTTGTTAATTGTTATAATTCTTCTGGAGTCACAATTCAGAAAACATCAACAGTTGTTTTGTTTTTTATTTCTTTAAACCCTTTAAAACACACACACACATGCAAATAAATAAATAAATGAATAAATAAATAAATAAAAAATATACATAAAGATCATGATTATAATTAATAATTGAATTCTGATGTGTATCTGGAAATGTTTCTCATATGTCTTATGAAAATAAAGAGCAAAGTGTCCCTTTAAATAAATAAATAAATTAAGTACAGTGTGAGCTACAATATCTGCTGCTGTGTAATTGTCTGTGTCAAAATGTTTGATGATAAACAGTGACCCTGGACACATTTGGAGCCCCACAGGAGCTCAGACACTTGGGGAGTTTGATCAGTAATTCAGCTTTATATGTTTCCGTTTTTATGATGTCAATATTTCAGCCTCGAACTTAAAACTTTAAGAATACTTTAAAACTCAACTGTAGACAGACCAGTTATTTAAAGCACAATATTTTGATTTGTGTGAAAACTAATTTGGTTCAGCTTCATGAGATGTACAGTTTCCTCTACCTGTGTTGACAGGAGCCGATTCTTCTGCAGTTACACAGCCATGAAACAATGAAAGCAAATCTCTTTCGTCATCAGTGCTATTTGAAATGTTGCCATTAAATTGCTTGTGTCTTTGTTAGACTGGCTTATGAGATGGAACCCATGGAAAGTGATAGGGGGAGAAAAGAAAAAAAAAAGAGATGCATGAACTGTGAAGTGTTTTTGGCATTAATGAGTTTTCACAGACTGCCTTGTCCCGTTTGAAAACACTTACTTAAGTAATGTGGCACAGTAGGGAGGCTTATTACTGAAAGAACTCCATATTGAACCACAGCAGACAAATTTGGCAATAGAGGAGAAAATAGCAACGCAGGAGACACCGGCATTCGACTTTTGGGGCTCTTTAAAAACACACAACCAAACCAGAGCGCTTAAAGGATGATCGTACGCATCCCCAAATACAAGTACTCCTTACCAAATACATGTGTATATACACGCACACCGCTCATACCCAAAGGGAATTGAGTCACATACATAGATATCGTCGGTCACAGTCCCCCTGTGGCACTAGAACCAGGCATGGCATGCCATCTGGAGTTGGGAGGAGGGTTTGTTAGAGGGGTGTTGAAACCGAGTAGTACATGCTTCGACCGTGCGGCTGACCATCTGGCTTGGCATACTGTGTATCAGTAACTTTGAGCAATCCTGCAATAGAGAGGAGGAGGGGAGATAGATGGATTGAGACAGAGGGGTAGATAGCTGTAGGGTTAAAAGCAGCCAGAGCTCAGTGCCACCAATTTGATGGATGTATTCTGCATAGTGCTCTCTGTCTCTCCTCGCCTATCTATCTTTCTTTTTTTTTTTTCCAGTGTGAGTTGAGAGAGTAAACTCTGTTTTGAAATTGGTACAGTATCTACTCAATTCTTCACCAGCCTTCTACTCGTCGACTCCTCGTTGTCGGATGAAAATATAAATTGTTTTATGTTTGGTGCTGTAAATTATTTATTCCATCTCGTGAACTAATTTAAACAGCTCAAAGCTTAATTTATTTTCTCTGAGGCGTACAGAAAACAAGGGAGGGAAATGGGCTTGTGGGCTGAGGTGGCTTAAGAAGTCGACCCCCTGTGTGTGGGATGAAAGCCAAACGCAGACAGACATGTTTAAGTCTACACAGCTCAAAACTCCTTGACCCTTTTCTTATCAAACAGACTAGGTGAGAGACTTAGAAAGAGAGACAGGGAGCAACAGAGAGTGAGGAAGAAAGAGATAAAGAGGGAAAACAAGGATTTATCTTATGGGTTTATATGTGGCCTGATTCATGTCTGCATTGAGCCAAGTAAGGTATCCACTTCCCCTTAATATTTTATAGTTTCCTTCAAAGAGATCTTGCTGCCTGTACTAAAGTCTCTGCATGGGTTCGGTGCAAGAATTTAGACTTCCAACTTGGTATCCTACCCTTGTATCGTGTTACTGATCTCCTTCCTCAAATACTTTATCTCCACTGAAAAGTGACTACACAGTGCACCTTAACCCATGAGTAGTGGCATCTCTTAAAGGTTCAGTGGGTAAGATGGACGTTGGATCTTATTGCAGAAACATAATATATCTATAATTGTGCTTTCATTAGTGTTAGACTGGTGTTTTTGTTACATTAGAATGAGCTGAGACCACTATGTTTCTGCTATTTTCCTCTAAGTTTTCCTGATTTGATGTACAGTGTGTCCATCTGTTGCTCCCATCCATTAGGAACTGTGAGGTATTCCCTTGGTTGCAATCTCCTACTTTACCACTAGATGCCACTCATTATCACATTTTTATCATATATTTTAAATTATAGTTCACTTCAGGAAGTCTCTTTCTGGTTGACTATTTCAGTTAGCTTTATCTTTGCTACACTATCTGCATGTTACCTTCTCATCTCATCTCATTATCTGAAGCCGCTTTATCCTCACTAGGGTCACAGGGGTCGCATGGAGTCTATAGCAGCCACTGAAGGGCGAGGATGGGGTACACCCTGGACAACTCGCCAATTCATCACAGGGCTGAACATATAGACAGACAATCACTCTCACATTCACACCTATGGGTAATTTAGATTAACCAATTAACCTATCAGTGCATGTGTTTGGATGGTGGGAGGAAGCCGAAGTACCCGGAGAAAACCCACGCAGACACGGGGAGAATATGGAAAGTCCACACAGAAAGGTGTGAGTTGAATTCCAACACCACTTCCAACACCACTGACTGGTGCCGGACTTGAACCTACGACCTCCTTGCTGTGAGGCACGAGTGCTAACCACTGGAACACTGTGCCGCCACAGCTGTACATCTACAATAATATTAATATAAAAATAATACAAGATATTTTAGCTTGAATTGAATTGAATCTGCCAATGGAACAAGTAAAAATGATCTTGGTAAGATTTCTTGGAATAAGATTTTCCAGATCTATTGTCTAAAAATGTGTATATCTACTAGATAAACTATACTCTACTAGACTATTTACATACTAGAAATCAAAAAAATACACTTGGTCAGACTTGGATTTTTTTCTAGTGCATACAAATCCCGATGGTCTCATGTCAATTTAATGTAATTTTTAGGTTAAGAGCTGGATCAATTCAGCACAGAAAACAAGTATTTAATGCATATTCACTAAAACAGTTTTGAAAACGTGCAAAACCATGTTAACTTTCCATGAAAAAAGGAGTTTTGTTTGTTGGCATATCTCAGTTCCTTTGCTGACTTCAATGAAGAAATACATAGAAGTCCATGTCTTGCAAAATCTCTGCGTTCTTAATCAATCTTTCTTATTTTTTTCTGGCATTTGCCGACAACTAAAACTGAAACTGACTGACAAACCAGTCAGTGCATGAGCCTAATGCTAAGTAAAGAAAGAGTGTGCAAAAAAACACAAATTAGCAGATCCTACAAAATAAAAGCTCTGCCGTTGTATTGGTTGCATCTTTTACTGGGAGTGTCAAATTAATGCATTAATTAAATTTAATTAATTACAGTCATATTTTTTTATCACATTAATCTCATTTTTAATTTCTAACTTTATTGGTTTGGTATGTGAGTTGCCTTTTTGATGTGCTAACGTTAAGCACCGTGATGGTTTTATTTATTTGACATTATCTGCAACAAGTTCAGTGCTTGTATTGATCAGAAAAGTGTTTTTACTGGTTTAGTATGTGTTAACTTACAGCACTTTATACAGACTTGATTAATCCCCACCGTAATTATTTGGAGATTGACAAAAGAATGTGGTAATATTTCCCCCAGTGGTGGAAACTAAAGGTCACAGGCAGCACTTGGGACTAGTCTCAAATACAGAGGAATGTAAATGGGTACGATTACATCTGTTCAAGTTCACAAAAAAAAAAAAAAATTACTTTATAAAGCCTTTTTTTAGGGAGGGGGGGGTGTTATATATCAATCTTGTAATGGATTTAAATGAAAATACCTGAAGTTGTGGACTTTTCTCAGCAATTGTTAGATGACATTAAAAGAGAGATTAATTAGATCAATTAATTACTGTACCGATCCAAATTAATTAATCACTTTTTCTTAAACTCTTGGCAGCACAATCTATTACCATGATATATATTTGCACTAACTTTTAACCCTTTAAGCCCTAATGTGTCGGCACTGACACGTTCTGAATGGATGGTTTAGTTTAAATATTCAGAAAAATTAAACTTTTTTAAAAATGTATTTATTTATTTATTTATTTTTTACTGTTTTTACAAACAGGTGTCTATGGCCCCGTTCATGCTCAAATAAGTAATGCGAATTGAAGCGCGTTGATGCGCATTGTAAAAATAATTCGCA
>JAPTYR010000018.1:42713045-42723417 GCA_029814505.1 Siphamia roseigaster | reverse complement strand
CGGTCAGTGTACCCTTTTTTAAGCCAGCACTTACATCTGAAGCACTAGAGGATCTCTGCTGCTCTTCTGCCATGATCGCGGAGTAGAACTGAATCGGAAACGTACATTAGACCTCATCCGTAAAATGTTTTTTTATTATTAATACCAAAATGTTGTTTTTTTTAATACCAAAATAAAATATCCCGCACAATGTGTGCATGATTGTCATAAATGAATAATTCATAGCTTTTATTTTTTTAAACATGTTTTTAGTTAGCGGGACTGCAGCTTATCACCGCTCCCGCCCGCTCCTGTATTGTGCTCAGCTCTTCCCACCCGCATCCCGCAGTGAGCTTTGAAAATTTGTCCCGTGCCGCAGTACTTGTGCAGGACTCTATTTGGATCCACAAACTTCCAAAAAGAGTGGAGCACCGAGTACAACTGCATTTCCTCTGTTTTCACCTCCTTTGTTAATGGTGCGAGTGCCTACACTTCTGATCGGTTCTCAAGTTATAAGTTCAGGGATTCCAACGATCCGTTCCGTTTCTGAATATCCACTCCTTTACTCCGTCTCTTCACCGTAACAACAACCGCGTAACGGGGCATCCCATAATAAACACACATCCCATAATAAATCACACCAGCAGCATACAGCAATCCTGTGTCACTCATGTTATTAGGACATAACATGACCGGTGAAATTCGGAATCCCTGTAAGTTGTTGAGTCTCATGTGCAGTTCCAAAACGGATGGGTTCAGAGATGCCGGCAAACAGCCAGAACACAGTTATCTGGACTAAGCTAAGCTAAACTCCACCTGTCTTAGCACCGGTAACTTTTCCCCCCATACAAACTCAGTTGCACTTTCTGAACACGTTTATGGACAGTTCCATAAAATACCCAGCATGGGTACTGAAGTGTTGGTGGCCGGACGTCACATTTTGCAAACTCTTTGACTGTTTTTTTCAAAACAGTTATTGAATGCAAATTGGAATATTGTGTAGAATTCTGTGTTGAGTTGAATTTCTGAACCATTGTTTTGAACATCTATTCACTGATACGCCATTTGTAACATGTTACTGTTTGTCTTACTTTCAATATGGTCCCAATTTATAACCAAAGGTTCAGTCTGTGCCTCTCTGAGCTGATCCTAGTCTTCTGGTCACTTGCCTTTTACCATGTCATACATAG
Organism: Siphamia roseigaster; assembly: GCA_029814505.1. Classification (NCBI taxonomy): domain Eukaryota; kingdom Metazoa; phylum Chordata; class Actinopteri; order Kurtiformes; family Apogonidae; genus Siphamia; species Siphamia roseigaster. The sequence continues at coordinate 42,722,248 of JAPTYR010000018.1, read as the reverse complement.
ACCTTTTCCGACCGCTGGAGCTGTTTACGGCTCTCAGGCACCGGCCACTCCTGAACCGCTCTGATCTTCTCCGGGTCGGGTCTCACCTCCCCCTCCGCCACAACAAAACCTAAAAAGGAAACAGAGGGGGAGTGAAAAGCACACTTCTCTGCCTTTACAAACAGCCGGTTCTCCAGCAGCCACAGGAGCACCAACCGAACACGCCGCCTATGTTCGGTGATGCTCCGAGAAAACACCAGGATGTCATCGAGATACACAAATACGAAATGGTGTATGAAATCTCTGAGTACATCATTAATCAAATTTTGGAACACTGCAGGGGCACTGGTTAGCCCAAAGGGCATCACCAGATATTCGAAGTGACCCATCGGTTTGTTAAAGGTGGTTTTCCACTCATCCCCAGCCCGAATACGGACCAGGTGATAAGCATTTCTGAGATCAAGTTTCGTGAAAAACCGAGCCTCCTGCAGCGTTTCAAAAGCAGAATTCATAAGAGGCAGGGAATAACGGTTCTTAACAGTGATCTCATTCAACCCCCTGTAGTCAATACAGGGACGAAGTGTGTCGTCCTTCTTCCCCTGTCCTGATTTTATTTTATAATTTTTTTTTTCAAATGTCGTCAACGTATCTTTTCCATAGTGTGATTTGGTAGTCATTTGGAGATTATTGCTTTTTGTTCCAGATCTTCCATGAAAAAAGATTTTAAAGATACAATTACATAGAGAAAATATAAAGTAAAAAACCAGAATTACAGAAGTTTAACTAATTTTAAACAGCTACTTTACAGTCAGTACATTTACATGCACTTAGAGAAATTAAAATTATTGCCTCGGACTTCTGGGAAATTTAAGTCCTTAATTTGATTACTGCCAATAGCTCGAATTACATGTGCATGTAAACATACTGACTAATTTTAGACACTAAACAGTAAAAACTTAATGTGTGTGATGGCAACATATGCATACAAAATAATCATCTCAGTTTTAATCCCGTGTGTGTGAATATATGATGTGCTCTGTGATTATACACCTCCATAAACACACATTTGTCCGCTGTCATATGCAATAACCAGTGATGATGTTGGTCCACAGGCACTGCAAGCCATGAGCTCACTGACAATCCATGTGCAGTGGTGTCGTGTGCTCGTGTCTGCTGTCTGTGCAGATCTGCCATCAACAGTAACATTAAAGAAAATGTCAGATATGCAAGGACACTGCAGCATGTCTCTGTGGTTACAGTGTCCACGAGTGTTGTTGTTGTTGTGGAAATTCAAGTTCATGCCCTACATATACTATCAGGCAATTAAATTTTATTTATTTTGTGATTTACCTGTATTTAGTGGCTGTTGATTCACAGCAGCACCGGCAGACCGACCTGGAGTGGAGGTGATAAAATACAGAGCTGATGTCAGTGAAATGCAAATTGACCAAATGGAGGAAAAGAAGCGATACTGTCCAGTAAGGATGAGACTGACAGATGGCCGAAACGCTCTATTTATCTTGGAAGGAATATGAAATATCCCTAGAGGCAGGTATTTATGTCGTTTGTAGGTACTGCATTATTCTGGTCCCAAAACCTGCATGCACACATTAAAAAAACAGGTGAGGACACAGTAATGTGGGTGGAAAACTAACCTTGAGAGAAAGTAATTCAGTCCAGCAGGTACATTATGAGCATGAAGCTGTGACAACAGATCAGTGGCAGCCAACGCTCGCTCACCAAGGCAACGTCTGAATCGAGGATGTGTCTAATGTCTCACCTCTTCTAACTTATGTCTTTGAACACTGACTGTGATCTTTGACTGCTGGACTGGACTGATAATTGACTGTGCATTTAGTCCATCCATGCCAATCTGCGACACTCTGAAAGAATTTAATCCTCTAGAAAAGCAGCAGAGCCAACCAACATCACTCAGGTCATACTGTCTGAGTCTCCAAGGTTATTCCACAGCTGGGCAGTATTTCAAGTATATGTATTTAAAATACGTATTTAAAATACTTTTGTATAATTTGCATTTTCCAAGATTGTTAAACGGTAGTTTGTATCCCACATGTGACATCACATGTGATTCACATTAAATTGGGCCAAAACCACATTTCCCATCTGCAAATAATAACATGTTTCCCATGTGAAAAACACATTTTTCACATGTGAAGTTCATGTGGTTTTTCTGTAAGGGCAGATCTTTGGGTAAAGACGTAAATCACATGACACACCCAGTCAAGGCGTGAATGCGACCTTTTTTTCCGCGCAGCTAGTCACCACTACAGCAGTGAAAGGGAAGACCCTGCACCTCACGGATCTGTTTCAGGCTTTTCACACTAAGGTGAAATGTTTTGTAAAAATATATGACACAGTCTTCCCACACACCCTGTCCATCAAATTAGACCATAAGCACCAGCTACATTCAGCTGTTAGCCTACTCATGAATGATGAGTGTTTGATAGGCACGGATTGATAGATGACGGCCAGTCAACAAGTTGCTTAGCTCAGCAAAGTTGGGCAATTTTCTTAAAGGATAGCTAATCAAATATCGACCGGAGAGGTCAAACATGAATATGCTTGACTCGCTAAAGGTAAACCACACTAAACATAAGTGATGGTGACTAAATGTCATCATCACTTACACACTCTCACTGAGGACAGTTATTATGCAGGAGAGCCGATTTTAAATGGAACAATAAATGAAGAATAAAAGAAAATCCTGACATTATCTCACGTGTATTTTTGTATTTTCAAAATACAAAATACTTGTATTTTATTTTGATACATTTCCCAGACCAGTATTTTTGTATTTTATTTTAATACATTTTATGACCAAGTATTTGTATTTTGTATCAAAATACTTTATGATGTATTTGTGCCCAGCTCTGCATGGGGTCATCAATCCTGGTCGTCGAGGGCTACTATCCTGCATGTTTTAGATGTATCCCTCCTTTTAATACACCTGATTCAAATGATAATCCTGTCATCAAGCTCTGCAGAAGCCTGGTGATGACTGTCAGGTGTGCTGAAAGAAGGAAACATCTGAAACATGCAGGACTAGGATTGGTGACCTCTGGCATAAAGCTAGACATCAGTCATGATTGAATTGATGAACAATTGAAAAGTGTGGGCATTTATTCCAAGATCAGAAGAAAAGATTGGGATGAAAATTGTCTAATTTACCTGTCTTAATAAGCATATGTAATTGATAGATAAATGGATTCTGTATTATTCTAAATTAAGGACATTTGTTCTCAATATCCCCATATCACACAACAAGGAGCATAAAGGAAAGATGAACACAACAAACATAAAACATAAAAGCTGGAACGAACTGTAACACAACTGACATTTTAACCAATGTGAACATACATATCTGAATGAAACTATACATTCATGACTGATTAATCGAGTTCTAAGTAAGTCGGGCAAAAACCAGGTCCATGCATTGCTCTACTAATGTCCACCTGTCTGGAACACACATTAAACATACAGGCTCAGTGTTCACTTATAAACCTGTTCAGGTCTGTTAGTCCTACCAGCTGGCCACATGGCACCTGGGTTGATGTCAGGAAGTAGTGACACATAACATGGTGAGTGGGAATTGCTGGACAGAACAGGCGAACAAGCACAACAAAGAAGTACATTTGTACCAGATTAATTTCTCTCCCATTCTGTGTGATATTTATTTTGACAAAGATGCAATGGCAAAATAAACACTGCAAAAACATAAAAGAAAAGAATCTGACGCAATATCTTGAATATGAGAGAGGGTCTGATGATGTAGTGTTGAAACTAGTACTTGTCACATTCACCTTAAATGAATCCTGCTCTACATAATATCTAGTTAGCCAAACATTCACCTAACTTTAGGCGGGGACATTATTCACATTTCTGAGGCATCTAGCTTGTACTGGATGTCTTAACAACTTCTGACATAGAAAATAAAAACAGTAGAGCTTGACCTTCCTCTTCTATCATCTTCCCTTTCCTCTGCTCCAAGCATCTACCCCATAACGGATTAGCTCAGAGGAAGACCCATTTCCTCCCTGAGGCTGCTAAAATATTAATCAAAACACAGAGGAGTGTGCAGCAGCTCCCAAGATGCATGTCTTCTAATGGTAATACATGGGGAAGGCAGAGAGGGAGGAGTGCTGCCTGTAATAGCCTCACAGAGGGGGAGGAGAGAAGGAGGGCCAGAGGTGACAGGGGCTTTCACAAGGGACAAAGAGAATGAGAGAGAGGGGTAGACAGGCAGGAAGAGAGGTGGAGCGAAGACGTTAGGTGTGTGGAGAATCGGCAAAGAGACTGCACTGATATAGAGAGCTTTGTACAGATCTAGGAGGAAGAAGATCAAAGAAGAATGACTGCCTTTTAATGCCCATTTTGTGCACTTATAAGGGACAAAGGTAGTCTTATGTGACACGTTACAGCAGGAGTAAAACCAGACAAGTAGAGACAATTAAGCTTAATATTTTCTCGTGCTTGTCGTCAGAGTCAAATACTTGTCTGGTGAAGCTGTGTGTGTCTAAGAGTGATAGAGAGAGACCCTACGGTTGTAAAAAACACTTTCTACCGACAGAACGGATGATGACAAGTGGTCTGTATGAGTAGGGAAAAGCATTTCTCTCATGGGCCAAATCTAAACATGTCTCTGGCACTGAGCCACTGCCAGTGGGGAAAAATGATTGGAGTTTCCATGTTTGTGACACGGTAATCATGTAACTAAGCTTTGTTGCGGTGAGGGGAGACTAAAAGGGTTATTTCAGCTAATTTTCCACGCTTGCTTACTATTCGTTCTGTTACTAGGTGATTCAAGCACATTGACAGTTGTCGTGTGTTATAGGAGAATATGGGAGGCATGTCAGCCAGCTGAAAAGTGTGAAATTAAGGTACACATATGAGACAGGCATGTTACCTCCACAGCATGCTTTGACAATTTTAAGCTGACAACTGTTTAGAATACCTACTGATTTTATGTGAATGCAAAAATGGTAAATATCCTCATGGGTCATCTTCAACTAACCTGAAGACAGCTGTGACTATGTTCCAGTCCCTGGTAATTAGGGAGACGTGGGGCCCCCTCGGGTTACACACAGGCAGTATGCTGCCACACTCCTCCTCTTCATCCAACAGGCTCCCAGGAGAGATGACCATTTTGTGAAAGGTGACACAAATCACTGACCTCTGTCTGCCTGACCATGTCAATAATGAGATGCAACTGGAGCTTCATTGTATTCAAATGAGGCTATGCGTGACAATAATATAGAACAGACACCAGCGCAGAAAGCTAACATTAACTTCTGGGAGACTAAGAAAGGCAAAAGGTGAGTAAAAAGGCAGTGTCGAGGTAGAAGACTGAGGAACAGAACCACAGGGAAAGAGAATACACAGAAGTTTTTGTCCACAGAACTTCTTTGTGTCTCCAAAAGACGGATGGCAGGGGTTAAACTGGCCTGTCCCAGTCCCAGGCCTTTGTCTATTGTGTTGCTTTACTTAATGTAAACCGATAAAGCTGGCTAACCTTGTGGGCCCAATCAATGCTTATTTAGAATACCATTGATTAACAGTTCTGATTATTGATTATGTCATCCTGCTCAAGATATGCCAATGTCTCTGATAAGAGGTTACCCTGGAGCAGATAGGCCTGTCCACCAAGCTACTGGACACACAAACATAGTGGACCAACCAGAGGCTAATGTCTTTTTCTTTGTGTTTCAAACACACACATACGTTATACAGTGCACACCCTTACATATTAACTCATTAACACACAAAGATGGAAGACAGTACTATTCTGTTTTGACACAGGGTAATGTCTGCTCATCTGAGACCTCAACATTGAAATTAACACACCATCTGTTCCTGCGGTGTGCCCAGTGGCCATTTTGAAATTTCCTCACTGTGAACAAGTATTCTACCGCCACATGAGGTGTTTCCCAAACTTTATTTTAGTCGTGTTTCATTTTAACACCTCTGATGGGGTATCCCATACATTGGGTCAAGTATTCACTTTGTAGAGGTTTGAAGGTAAAGTATACTGTCTAAAAACACATATTCCCACAACACTAATATAAACTTAGGACTTTCTCATTGGTGTAAAATTTTCAAATAGCTAATAGCTGCGAAACAAATAAAACAAATGAAATCATGAAAATGCAATTAAGTTTCCTTTTTGACGTGATGTAGTTTGTGGAATGTGTTCATTGTTGTATACTGGCATGTCCTGTATGAAATATTTATTTACGTTTACTTCAACCATGCCATATAGAATTGGGACACTTCAAGCATCTCCACAGTTTATGTAGTTGTGTTGCCAGATACTAAGCACTGCAGTCACCTTTTAACAATCCTGAGGTACGTAAAATTTAAATAATTTTAAGCACAATAACACTAGAGAGCTGGTACGCATCACGAGTGTCTAGAAACGTTTATAGCTTACACAGAATATACAGTATATTATTGTTATTCTAATGTATTATTATATTAAAAAAGCTGACATCGGTAAACAAAGTAAAGGCATTTTTCATCTGTGCATTTTTAAATTCAATAAATGTACTCAGGCTTGGAGGGGCATTGTCCAAAGCAGCAAAGTGTGATGATAAAAACATTTACAGTAAGGCCATTATTAAAGTGAGAGTGAGTCAATCAAACCTGTCAATAACACAGTATCCATGACTTACAATTACTAAAGATGCCACTTGCACACTGGAGTCCGCCATTCGATTTTTATAGTCCACACCGAAAGATTTAAACACAACACGACATGAAATTATAAGCAGGCGTTTATAGATACAGTGTAAATTACAGACTGTTTCTTCACAATGAAAAACACTTACAACTTGATTTGTGTGGTGTGAAGCTTCAAACATCCACATACTTTTTGATGACCTCGGCAAAGGTGGAAAAAGTAGTGGGCGCCTTATCTTTCATGACACCGCACTCATCAGAATGTGTTCTGTGGGAGTGAGCCTGTTGTCTCCGGCCTACACAGACGAAGAAGCCGGAACATGGTGGTGTGTTTTTTGGAGATGGGGACGGCCCTGTTGTCTTATTGTTAGGTCAGCAGTGCTAGGCTAGCCCCTGTCAGCCAGCCAGTGTTGAGCTCTGCACTTTGCATAAGGGGGCTCTTCCGTAATGAGCCTCTATGTATGGGTATCATGTGAGATATCTGAGCTAGCGCTTACTGTTCCATGGCCAAGGTCAAAGCCTGCCCACCCCTCCACTGACTCCCCTACCCTATCCATCACCTGAGAACACAGACCGCAGCTAAGCTCACATTCCAACCCCTCTGGACATCCTCACACCAATTTGGAAGGACTGTCCTTTTTATGGTGATCTCTGTTTATTATATATGTCAGTCTATTTTGAACATAGACAGCGAAGTCCCCCCACAAATTCACTTAAAACATTTTTACTACCGGTTCTGGATAAAGAGACCGGTGAAACAACAGGAACAACAGACTTGATTTCTTTGTCCACCAACGAGGGAAAAAAAAAGTGTCTGGTCTAAATATATGCCTTTAAAAGACTGTTCAAGCTAATTGTTTGCGGTGAAACATGAGAGTCTATTTATATGGTCTTGCCTTTGTGCATGTTTGATGTTTGCTCCTTTTCAATGAGCACTTGCTATCAACATGTCAAAAGTGGATACTCCATGTGGCTCCATATGAGTAAGACAGGGGCTTAAGTGTATAGGACCCAGGAACAATCTGTCCATCAGAAGCATACTACTGCTATGGTCACCACGGTAATCAATAAACCGCCCTCTCCCAGATCACATATCAATTGCATGCTGAACTCAGGGGTAGACTAAAAAAAAAAGTGCACCAAAAGAATGAATGACCTCTGTGCTGTTGTTGCATACATATACATTACATCAAACACGCACTACGAGTTGCAATTCGTCAGCTCATCCTCTAATTTAACAAGAATGAGGAAAGAGTGGATTCATATTTTACTGAAATTACAGTGTCCAGATAAAAACAATGTAAATAGGTTTGAATTTATATCAGTGCGATGTAGGTCGGTTTATGTTTTCATCAACGATTTATGGAATTCGAGGCAAAAGTTGTCAGGCGTAATAAAAAAAAGTTCATCTGTGCAGTTTTTTCCCTTTGGATCTATAGTGTTGTTCATTTTTGGGTTGACTGCTTAGAAATAGGGAGATTTCATGACAAATCTGAAATCAATTCACAATCAAATATGCATGTTTGTCAAGACAGATGTGTATTAATTACACCTCGGTCCGTTCCTATCGTCCCACACATCTCCATTTGTGACAACCCACGTATTCCAGCACAATAAACTTCCCTGGCTGCTGTTTTACTTTGCAATGTAGCAGAAATCCCCATGGAAAAGATTAGAAAGAAAAAATAAACTTGGGTGAGGGTATGAATTTAGCTGTATGATAAACCACTATGAGCATGGACAAATAAAAAGAAGAAATGAGCAAGGACAGATAGATTTCCTGCCATTTGTGATCTATGACCAATCGTCTGTCTATCTTCAGATATGCTGTTAATGGCTATTGGCCGAGATTTAAACCCTTTCTTTTCCACATTCTACTAAATCAATAAATTGGCATCCATTTGACTGAATGCTCATCTATTGTTTTAGAAAGAGGCTGAATGAGTTTTGCCTTTTGTTTGTTTTGGATGCAATGGTAAAGCTTTTCTGATATTTCTAAAAGTGCAGTTTAGGATGTTACCCATATGCACCTTTCAACAAATATATTTTATTAGAAGAAAGAAGAAAACAGTTTATTCCAAATTCCATTTTGATCATAATTGCTGTGCCCTTTTCCCAACTTTTCATATGATCTTAAATGATCAATATATATTAAGCAAAAAGAATGATGTTGACATAGAGAAGACAGACGGTGGTTGTAAAAAGGGCAGGGTCATATAAAATAATTATGAAATAGTTGTCAGGGAAATAAAAAAAAAACATTTAATATAAATGATTAATAATAATAACAATAACAATAATAACCACCACATAATAGTAATAATAAAAACGTAGAATGCTACCATAATTTTTTATTTATTTTACACGGGGTTGTTTCATTATTTTTACATTAAAGCAGCTCTTTCAGCTTTTTTTTCTGCTTCAGGTTGGCTGGCTTTTCTAAGACGTATGTACATGCCCGTGTGTGTGTGTGTGTGTGTGTGTGTGTGCGTGCGTGTATATGTGTGTGTGTGTGTGTGTGTGTGTGT
>JAPTYR010000018.1:42515871-42526128 GCA_029814505.1 Siphamia roseigaster | reverse complement strand
ATGGGGTCTAGTTGTGCCTTTTGGGGTCACTGTACTTTGGCGTGGGATATTGGCGGCAACTTGTTGCCCTTGTTCTTTAATTTTGTTGCGTTCGTGTCTTTCTTTGTTCATTTTACTAATTATTTTGTTGATTTATTTCTCATTTTTGATCATTCTATTGATTACTTTGGCTGTTTTTGTGGATGTTGTTACTTATTTTATTTATTTGGTTGTTTTGTTTTGGGGTTTTTTCTACTGTGGAACCGCTAAAGTCTCAGGAGTTAAAGGGTTAACTGAACGGTTGACGGAAGAGGAAAATATCTAAAACATGCAGAATACCGGCCTTCAAGGACTGGAGTTTGACACCTGTGATTTATATAAACCCCACTGATGAGGAAAATCTCTTAATAATTTTTAAAAATCTGGATATTTTGTGTTTGTAAACCGTACTGACTGACCGTCTTCCTGATCTGTGTGTGTGTTTAAAGGTTTTAGAAGAATCCAAATGCCTGGTTAGGAGTATCATCATGTCTGTGTTGGAGGAAGTGAATGAGAAAGAGTGTCAGATGCTGAAGCAGCTGTGGTGTTCCACCAAAGGTCTCGAAGCACTTTTCAGTTACCTGCAGAATAAGTCCTATGAGAAGTGAACCTCGGCAGCAGGACACTACAGATGGTCTGTGTGGGTTTGCCTCCGGAGCATCATGCAGGATGATAACGCTGTGATCTCAAACTGAAGGAGAAGCAGCTCTGAAGGCCTTCCTTTCCATCCATCAGCAGAGGAGAATCTGAAGTTCTGTTTGCTTACATTTCTACCAACTTCCTTCACGATTACTTTTTGTAAAGTAACTTTTTTTTAATCGGACTTGTCCTGACCGTCCAAGATGTTAATTCTCTTTTTAAGGAGTCAAAGAGCAAAGGGCCAAACGTGCATTGCTTAAATTAACACTGAAGGAGGTTGTTCAGGGAGGTGCAGAGTGTTTCTGTACATGTGTGAGATGTGTGTTTAGCTAATGACCTGGATGTATGAAATCAATGTATGTCTGATAGCACATGATGAAATGATGATAATATATATAAATATATATTTATTTCAAGTGTGTTGAAGAGTTGCTTTCTATATATGAGATGCTTTTTTTTTTCAGGTTTTCTTTTAGTTGCTTATTAATTTAATCTACTGTAAACCAAAGTCTGCATGAGAACACTGTTTCCTGCTCCTTAGATACACATTCCAACTTCTCTGAATGGACAAGAGAAAAAAAAAAAAACTGTCTGCAGAGGCTAAAACAATTCAGCAGATCTGAGTCACTGTCTGCTCTACCCACACCATTGTTTGAGTTACCGTAAAAGATGAGGATGTTTAAGTCATAGAAAAACATGTTTCATTTCAATAACATACAACAATGTATTGTTCGTGTTACAAGTCTTCATTACACAGAAGAAATATTTTAATTTTCTTTTTGATGTTATCACCATCATCATCATCTCACTGTTTTCAAGAATTAAATCAAGATTATTTCTAATGTACAATGAAGCCGCCTGTTAAGACGAGTATAAAATATGATTCTTATACAGTCAGCAGTTGTTTACCTTATTGTCACCTACAGTAAAAGTGATACAGGAGAACACATAGAAATGAATTAATAACATCTCACTGAGGTTAGTTTTTCCTTTAAAGAAACGCATGTAGAGATTGAAGTGCAGCTAAATTACAAACCTAAATGAAAATGGACAACCCTGGATAGAATTCCTCTGTTCACTGTGAAAGATAAACATTCATAAAAAACTGTATGATTTGAATCACAGCATTTTGTGCAAAGTAAATTAGTGGCACAGATCACATCGGAGGAATAGTGATGGATTCAAACCTATTTTAGTCTGAACTACATGTTGTCTGCGTACATGTCGTACTGTGACGTATCATGGTGCAAGGATAAAAAGTTGGGAATTCATACATCTAACCTTGCCTTCAGATGTCCGCATAGATATTTTGTGTGAAATTTCTGACTTTTTTTTGTAAAATCAGATGATGAGTTTTTGTGTTTAGAGCACAAAAAGCCAGGAATCTTCTTCATTGTTGTGGAAATACAACAGTCGTGTAGCTGGAGTCAACTTTTGTCTTTATCTGCATGTGTGGATTCAAAGATTTTACAGAATGTTTTATTTTAATATGTGTTTTATTTAAGGATCTCCAAAAATGTAAGTCTGTGAAAATTGTTTTGTAAACTTCAGAAAATATTTGTCCATTTTTGCAATTGTACACATGCAGTACATAATCTATCAATAGTGTCAACTGTTGTGTGTAACTAATTGCATGTAATATAATGTACATATTATGTGTTGCCTGTCGAAATACCTTGTGTATCAAGGTATGTTTTGTACCAGCATTGTAAGTATTGTTAGAAATGTTGCAGGTTATTTTTGTATTTATTTGAGATATGTTTGGATGTGCAGTGCCATGTGGTTTCCTTTGCTCCAGAGGCACCCCAACTCTACTTATTACCGTTTCTAAAATATCCCAGAGTAACTTCAGTAACTATAATGGGTAAAAATAAATAAATAAATTAAAAATTCTATATATATTAAACTGTAGAGCAGTGATTAGGTGCATTTCTGCAGAAGGTGGACTGTAATATAATAATATAAAAAGCTGGCTATGCTCTAACAGACAGTGGTGCAGGTTTGTAACCAAAAAGCTTTCATTATCCTCCACTCAAAGAATGAACAAGATGTTCTGCATTATTTTCAGTGAAAAGGTTCCTCGTGTTTACTGTTGATCGATACCCGTTAATATTCATCCTGCAGAAACATCACTAAACTCCATTCACTCAGGACTGCATCGTTGTACAGTTGAGCCATCTACTAAACACTTTTTTTTTTAAATATATATTTATTTATTTAATGTGGTAAAGTAATACAAATCATTTTCTCTAGTGATTGGTAAAACAATGTCTCGCCTGATAAAATCCATTGATTATTTTTTAAATATGATAAACTGTGGGTGTTCTCACAGGCACTCGGTCTGAATTTCCACTACAGTGTGGATTTTAAATGAAATTAATATTTCCGGTGAATAATGTCTTAACAGTTTCTTCAGACTTGCAAAATATTGTAAATGATAGGTTTTTGACATATTTCTGTATTTTTATCATGCATAACATCATGCACCATCCCATGATTGTTTCATTCTTGACATTTTCCTTCCCCACATTGTCTCAGAGCACACCTTGGGGTGCCTTACAATTTAAATATCTGTCCAGGTTGATCCATACATAGTGATGGGTAGAGTGAGCTGCTTTCAATAAAGAAACAATACTTTAAAAATGGGATTTTCTTTTCATGTTTCCCAGTACAGAAACCAAGGTTGTGTCAATATTTCATAATTGAGCTTCTTGATTCATCATTCAATTTAAAGCAAATATCTCCAGTATGAATACTAAAACACAGTCATAGCCAAGTCTTGGTCTGCATTCAGAAATGTCCCCTGATCATGTATTTTAGTGAATTTGCGTCTTATCCCAAGGCTTAAATTTTCTGTCATATCATGTGTAGATCCTTTTCACTCATGGTGGGGCTTCAATAATCTGATGTTGGTGCTACTTTATGATTTAGTCATGTTTCTGAATGAACACAGAAATCCCACTTATATATTCAGCTGTTCAGTAATCTTCAGTGCGTCCTTTTACAAATTTTTCTAAGCCCCAATTTAATTTCTTGGTCCTCATTCGTTGCACGGAGTTGTGTTCTGTGTCAATACTGAAATTAGAGAACAGGCAGAATTTAAGAAAAGGTTCATAAACCACTAGACAAGATAAAAAACAGATCAAGATTGTTGTTGAATTGAGATAAAGAACATTTCCTTAAATTACTTCTATTGAAAGATGACCATAACCTTAGATGTAGGCTATGTCATGAATTTCTACTGCATGACGTGGACTTTAGTTCACTTCGTATTTCTTATTTTTTGACTCCCCACACAAAAGCAAGGACTGATTCTTAAACAACCTTAGTTTATTTGAAAGAACTTAAACCATCTACAAATCATGATTCCCCATTCACACCTTCAAACAAGGTCTTTTTAGACTCTTCATATTATGTCAGTGGTTCTGGTCTCGTGGTTCTGTACCTGAACTTATGAACACACCTTCATGAATACATCAGTTTCTAGATTATCCATCAAGACAAGAGACCAGAGGGTTCTGCCATCACCTACAATCTTTCTTTGATTTTGTGACATTCTCCTTAAAGAGGGAATATATAGCATAATCCCTAAATTAAGTCATTTTTTCTAATATTGACTCGCTTCTGTAACATCATGTTACGTCTGTGGGCAGGTGGTTTTAAAAAAAAAAAAAAAAAAAAATCAATTGTTCCAAATTCAGATGCAAAAACAGGACATAATCTGGAGATTAACATGAACTTCCTTCTTAATCATGTTTTCCAACAAACATGTACAAAAAGGGAAAAAATAATAATAAAACAAGTGGGTTTTCCACGAGTTGAGTCAAATATTCAGACCCATCACTGCTTATTCAACCCATGCAACCATTCTTTGTCCAAACACAAAAGCAGCAGGAGCGACCTGTTACACTTGTTATTCAGAGTCCTCATATCCAACGAGTTCAAAGTATGTGCAAAACTCTCTGCCAATGAAATCCTCCTTAAAATTTTTCCTTGGGTCCTTCTTTCAATTTCCTCCTCATCTCCAGTGCGTGCTGCTTACTGCGCTCCCGCTTTTCCAGTCTCTGATGTCAAGAAACAAAACAAAGATTTGCTGATAAACATCACAGTTTACTGAGTTGTCACGACAGCTGATGTGTCTTATTCACAAAAAGCTTTAAAAAATGTTACAGATAGGTCATACCTCCTTCTTCAGGCAATGACGCACTTCACGGTCAAAATCATTGCACGTGCCAAAGAACTTCAAGAAGTTATGCTACAAGAACAGGAAAGAAAATCAGCATTGATCAACTGGATATATAAATCACAACATTAAAAGAATAGAGAGTAACTTACCTCCTTGTGACACAGCATCAGACGTGAGATTAGTTCATTACACTCATCCGTGTGCAGGTGAGGTGAAAGGTCAGTGTGCATGCTGAGTTAAGGGCTTACTTTACCACGGCTGTAATACTGAAAAGCCAAAAAAAAAAAGGAGGAGCACAGAGATTGTAATGCAACATCGTTTACTAGTGACATGTGCTGCAAAGTTTCCTGGAAAGCCCATTGTGAATGCTTCATGCATGTAAGATGGAGAGAAAAATTAAGGAGTTGTGATTGCTGATTTTAACTATTAGTTGATGCTACAAAATGTCATAATATTTTGACAATCAATGAGTGAGTGTTTATACATTTTAATGACTCTACAAAAATAATGGCTATCCTTTAATTTTCTCGAGATAAACAAATTAGATCAGTTATATTATTTTCTGCACTGATTTGATAACATTGTATCAAGTCATAGTTGTCCCAAGAAACAAGTCTAAAGGATACTCATGCCTCCCCATCCCTCTCCTTCCTGAGCTGTCATTGTGATGATGGGGTCTGGACACTTACCTGCAGACACAGACATACATGTATGTAATCTAACATGCATTAAAAAACATTTTGAATTTCTGATGAAAATGTCCCACAGTCTCTCTCTCTCTCTCTCTCACTCACACACACACTTTGACAAAACCTGCTACCAGTGTTTCAACAATAACCTCCATTTACCATGAATTCTCTGGAAACTCTGGATGAAGCTTCTTGACACTACGTGTTTGTTTTTTTTCCAGACATTTTTTTTTCCCAGGATGTTTGGACATAAATATTTCCAAATAATTAAGCTATTGGCATTTCATATAATTGGGGTTGTCTTACCAGTAGAGTCTGTGTCCCCAGAGAAGTCGTCTAGTACAGCTGTGTGAATGGTCACGTAATGCTAGGCTAACGGCTAGGCCTTACCTAACGACAACAGTCTGTAAGCATTAAAATGGCAAGGCCATCACTCAACACAAACAGGAACTTGGTCCTTTTTTCCCAAACATTTGAAAATTCTGTGCAATAATATACGAAGCGCGCTGCTTGTTTTGACGCCAGGAATTTACAAAACTCACAAGGACCTAACATAGACCTAAAGGACAGACGTGCTATCCACGAGTAAGTGACATCATGCGACAGCCAACCAGAGGTTAGTTTTATGTTGAGTTAACCAATAATGTGCGTTTTTCACAAAAAAAGGCGGGACTTAACATAAAGAGGGTCGATGTGTGATACAAGATAATTCCCCGTTATTTACTTCCGTTTTATAAAAGACAAGAATTGAAAGCATTTTCTGTCGTTCATTAAAAGCAAACAACAACAGAGCTACATACAAACCTACTGGCTGAAATTAGTGCATTTCGGTTCTATGTCTGTGTACTCTTTGGTAAAATTTAAGATTTGTTCGTCCTTCCTGTGTTTAGCATTTATTTGTGCCTAAATATTTATTTATGCTTACATATTTATTTTTATTATCACTATATTTTTTTAAGTCTTATTTATATACAATTGTGTTTTTATCTGTTTTGCTGGATTGCACTGGTAGGAGGCCTGCATAATTTAACATGAGTAACATGAGTGCAATGACAATAAAGTTTATTCTATTCTTTTCTATTATTGGTTTATTATGCTATAATATTGATTTTAATTAATTTATTTTTAATCGTTTGAACTTTAATGTCTTGGCACTGTTGGTGAGAAACGGCAATTTCTTTCAACCTGTGTATTTTTGTAAATGCTATGCGGAATTACAATAAAGAAATCTTAAATCTTGTATTATTATTATTATTATTATTATTATTATTATTATTATTATTATTATTAGCAGTAGCAGCAACAGCAGTAGTAGTAGTAGTAGTAGTAGTAGTATTAGTTGTTGTAGTAGCAGTAGCAGTAGTAGTGTATTACTGGTTTATTATCATCATCATCATCATCATTATCCTCATCATTATTATTATTCGTTGTGAAGGGGGTGGAACTGCAGTAATGCTCCCCGCTCCTGGCATCTCCTGTATTGGTAATATGTCCAAGTTACAAATTAATTTGCACAAACCAGAAGAGCCCAGGTCGCTGTGGATAACATGAGGTGGTCGTATGAGCAGCAGTGGTCTAGAAGTACTACCACTCCAACACAGCAGAGGGCACCAAAGGCACAGTGGCAGATGTTATGCTGATCGCTGATTGGTCGTTTTGTGTGCTGTTTCGGAGGCGGTTTGTTTAATTAGTACTGCGCTACTCCGTCCGACTGCACGTCAAATTAAACGCAAATATAATTCCTTAGTCTAATATTCGACAGGTAGTTATTACTTACCGATTCAGGAAGAATGGCTGACACTCCTAGACGTTTATTGCAGCAGCTAATAAGACGAATACCAACACAGGAGGTGAAACCAACTCTGGACAAATGGGGCCGTTTGAGTCCAGCTCAGCTCCAAACCATAGACTCCACACAATCGAAACGGGCGTTAACGGAGAACCTGATCACTATTTTTGAGGTATTCATCTGTAATTTCTGTAAGCAGAATCTACCCTGTTCACTAATGGTATCCAAGTGATTTTTAAACCATTTTATGTCTTTGTAGGAAAGTAACTGGACCGTTAAACACGTCACAGAACTGGAGTTGATATGTAAGTTCAATGAAAGTCATCTGTGATTCGGTTTTTAGTGGCTACCATTACAACAATTTCTCACTTTATAGTTTGTTGTGTATTGTCTCTCAGATGTAATTAACAATCCTAACGTGGGGATGTGGCATACGTTCCAACTCTTGGACCCTAGAGGTATGTTATTCATCTATATGGAAGTCATGTAGGAATTTACATTAGAATGAGCAAACATATGATCTAAAGATGTATTGTTACATTATTGCAAGAACAAGGCACATGAACAGACTGTATATTAAAAAAAGCTGTATTCCATTAACACCTTTTGCTAGGAACTGGCCAATTTAGATTGAAAACCAGATGTCACTACAACACTAGTAATTTCAAATGGCGCAATAAAGATTTAATAAAAATAAATAAGATTATCATAATGCCAAGGGTATTGGTTGCCCATAATTCACAGATGATTATATATTAAGTTATGTGTAGGTACTAGTAGAGATGTAAGACATATTCACAACAGGTTTCAAAAGCACTTTACAAAAGAGAAGAGTCAGTTTGCTCTGATGAAATGTCCTCCCAAAGTGAAAAGGTCAGGTTGACTAAAGCAACAACGGTACCAAAAAGGTGAGCAGTTAACAATGTTTGGGACTTGAGATGACAATTAGTAGTATGGCTATAATCTCTTGTATTTTTGTGTGAATGTTCATTAATATGAAGTTTCCCATTTTAAAAATAATTCAATATTTGCCAAATAAAAAGATGGCAATAAGATGAGGACTTACTAGAATATAGAATAGTGATCTTTTTTGTCCACATTGTGGCAATTTATCTTTGGTCCCCCTGAAACATAAAACCGTACAAACCATTACACAAGACTTCACAGCTGGTACAATAGACACAATGGCTTCTTACCCCTTGGGCTTGCAGACACACACCATTAGTGACTGAATATAAATAGCAATATCGGTATTAAAATGGAATGCACATAAATTAGCACAATGCCTTTGTGCAGGCAAAATTTAGCACCGTATGTGAATGTGAGGCAAACAATAAATTAGAAAATAAGTTAATGCATCCAATACAAAAAACCCAAAACATACGTTTTAATAGTTACAACCTCAACATTGGTGTCGTCTCTCTGTACTTCATACACTGATATATTTCAACGACAATTTTATATAATAAGTGAGTTTTGGAGTATTTAAAAGTGTATGTGTTTAAAAGGAACACCTTCATCATATGCTGACAAGGCTTTCTTTACATTTGTTACAACAAGTACACATTCAGATTTGGAATACTGTAAGGCTGTTTGCTCTCATCTTTATCAGACAACAAATGGATCCACCTCACACTACTCACTTTCATCGATTATTTCCTAACCATTTGGCCAACAACAGAAAACTAGTTAAGGCCAAGAAAAAAATTCCAATTAGTTAATAATGAATGAAGGTTAATAGACATGGTAATACATTGAGCTGTTCAATTAATCAAGGCTTTTCTGCATCTTGAAAAATGCATGAATTGGTATTCATGCATTTTTCAAGATGCAGGATTATTCTCCTGGTGAGCTTACTTGCTTTACAAAAATGTAACCTGTTTACATCTGTTTGCAGTTATATATGGAATATACTTTCAGTAAATGAGTATTTTTGAATAATGTTTTACCTTCAGTCACTTAAAATCATAAATCATCTATGACATTGAAAAAGAAATGTGTAATTTGTTGGGAATGTTATCCAGCTTGAAATGATAGTAAGATGTTAGTATTTAAAAAAAATTCCTGCAGAATTTCTGTATAATCCTATGTCCATGTGTGCTTCTCATTTTCTCTGTTCTTCAGATAATGCTCACACTGTAGAGCTGTTGCAGTTTAAGGAACAGTTTAAATGCAATCTCAGTGAACTCGTTAGAAATGTAAGTCCGATATTTTGTAAAATGTAATAATTGCACTGTAATAATAATTCTGTATAAAACTCTGTCAGTAATTGTGTTAATGTGTTGTGAAGGTGTCTGTCAAAATTAAGAAGCACACAGATGAAGCAGTATGGATTCGGATTGCTTGGGGCGACAATCTCTCTCAGCCAAACCACTTCAAACCAACATATGTTGTTCACTATTTTCAAACTCCCTATGTCTTTGTGACCGGCTTGAATTCAAAGCAGAAGCCCCTGTTAACCCAGGTAAGAAGACAAATACCTATCATTCGTTTAAAAAAAAAAAAAAAAAAAACACCCTCCTCCAATAGACAACTGTTTTTGGTCTTTCGTTTCCTATCTTAAAATACTTACACTTTGCAGGCCATGGTTCTTGCCACCAGTTACCATGCTATAAAGGATGCAAACCTCAGCGGCCGGAAATTTACTGCCATCAGGGATCTGCTGATGAGGCAATATGAACAGGTATGCTCTTGATTAATGCACTGTATACCCCTTCACACACTCAGGTCTTTTAAGTACACAGATGATACGACAATATGTATTTTGTTGTTCTCTGACATTGCATGCCAAAACGTTACTTGGTTTGTAGTGAAATGTAAATGTACTTTATTTCCTCTTTCATGATAATAGAGGGGAAAGTATTAGATGAGTTAACCTGCTGACTAGTGGTGCAACGGATCACAAAACTCACGGATCGGACCGTTCCTCGGATCAA
>JAPTYR010000018.1:42462832-42474089 GCA_029814505.1 Siphamia roseigaster | reverse complement strand
GAATGAAGTACTTTTGTACTTTTACTCGAGTAAATTTTTAGATGGGTACTTTTACTTTTACTCTGAGTAGGATTTAATCAAAGTAAAGATACTTTTACTCAATTACAATTTTTCAGTACTTTTTCCACCTCTGCCAAAAGGGTGGAGGGATATTTTGTTGTTTTTTGTTTGTCTGTTGTCAGCCACTACTACAAAACTACTGGATCAATTTCCATGAAATTTTAAAGGAAAGGTGCAAGGTGGTCTAGAATAGATCCCATTAAATTTTTGAGAATTTAGTTCAAAGGTCAAGGTCAGTGTCACCAAAAATGTGATTTCACAATGATAAGAGATAGGGCGCATCAGGTAAAATGTGTGTGAGGGGGCGAGGTTTGTTGTGCCTGGCACCACTTGTTTAAACATGTGTTTGAGGTTGTAAATTTGCATTGTTTCTGCACTTGCTGCTGTTTTCTTTAACTGAGACGCATTGGGCCATTGCAATGTGTTTGACCCTTGTCAGCCACTGTACAAATAACCACCCAGGAAGAAAAAAAACAGCCTCTAAACTTAAAAAAAATATATAACAACTCGAATATTTTCTTTGTCACAAAATTATTTTAAATCGGTTGCTCTTCAAGCTGCAGATGTGATTTGTTTTGTCCACATGTAGATCTACGCTAAGTTAAGTAAAGGCAAGTTAAAGCCAAACTGAAAGATAAAAGACTACAGAAAATTAAAAAGTATACCCTGAATCTAATTAATTTAGTTTACTTTGAAAACAGAACTCATCAGGGAGATTTTTTTTTAAATTAAAAGTCCTATTACAAGTACAACGGTAAAAGGTTTCCAAATAGTAACTGTTTCATTGAGTGGAGCAAACAAAATAGCACACATAAAGCCAAATGCAGACCAGACACTGGTCTTTTTAGGTTTAATCAGGAGGTTTTCCTGCCAGGTGAATGGTTCTATAGCTCATCATGCTGAGAAAAAAGTGTAAAATGTGTTGTCCACAGGAGGAAGTTCAGCCAACCTGAAGGACAATTATGGTGTTGACTCGGCCTTTGAGATTCCTGCTGTTTAACTCCCTGACCTCATCACTGTTTTGCTAATTTGGACCATTTCAGTGCTCCTCTGAAGGTTATTATGACCTCATTATCTGCAGCCTTTATTCTCCTG
Organism: Siphamia roseigaster; assembly: GCA_029814505.1. NCBI lineage: Eukaryota > Metazoa > Chordata > Actinopteri > Kurtiformes > Apogonidae > Siphamia > Siphamia roseigaster. The sequence goes on along the minus strand of JAPTYR010000018.1, from coordinate 42,472,934 downwards.
TGTGTATCATCATCTGCCATCAAACAGATTCCTTCACTGTTCAGTTATAAACCAACAAAGTGTCAGACCTGCATTAAACACTTTGACTAAAAACCAAGGAAAATCAGACACATATGCACATAACACTTCCTGTGTAACTTCCCTCTTGGTGCAAGTGTCAGACACTGTTAGTTTAGTGGTGAAAAAGTGTTTTAGTGCATTTGATAAAACAATTTGAGCTAAATAAATGCAGCGTTTTGTGAAGTATTAGGAAGTTGGTAGAGAGGAATTATTACATTTATAATGAATTGCCCATTATTTTACAACATCAAGACCAATTTTAACCAAAATTTATTACATTTAAAATTACAAGATGGTGTATCCAGTGGTGCATCACATCACATATCAAACATTACATTTAAACAAGATGTAACAAAGGAAAAAAAAATATAAGAAACAAAATGAGACACAACACACTTACACTTGCACTCTTCATTATTTTGTACTCATTGTTTTTTACATTTTGATTGAATGGTGCTACAAAATGAGCACATTTCTTCCTCAACAAGACATGAAAAACAAATGAGACTAAAACTATATAAAAGACATAAGAATAAAGGGGTTACATTATACTTTTATTCTTTCAGTACATTTCAGAACTTGTACTTTTCCAGTTTTACTCAAGAACCTCAATCACTATATCTCCTTTTGCTTGAGTCTTTTTTTTTAACACAAGCATTTGTACTTCCATTTGGGTAGAGATTGTGTATATTCATCATATCTGATAGTTATTGGATATAAAAGTGCATTAATGCATGATACACCACTGAACACAAACACACTCTATGTTTATTACATTGCTATAAATAAAATGTTTCACTGACCAAACTACTAAGTCAGACTCTTCCCTGGTTTTCTAAACTACCATAACCAGGTTTTTACACTGTTTAGGTCTACTTTCTTTTGTTGTCACTGGATTGATCTGGATTTATGAAGCATCACACATGGAAAAATGTCCTGTATTTATATGCAAAAAACAAAAATAACAAAAACTAAACAAAAACATAATTCAATTAAGAATGGAAATACATAAGATCACATTTGAAATAACAAAACCGAACAAAAATAAAATCTGGCAAGTTTGCATTTATTTTCCCCTTAGTTTTCTGTATAAATGACGTGATGAATAATGTGAATTCTTTAATTGTTTGGACATGATCCTTTAACAGTGACAGGAAAGTGGCAGCAGACTGTCAGAGGAACTAAAATTCATATATTTCTTTCTGAAGATGTTAATATGCTATTCTTCTAATCAGCACATTTCCAGTAAACTAAAAACCACAAATGACAAAACAGACTGAAATATACAACGTTTTTCCACAATGACAAATGATTTATTAGGCAGATTATTTAAATAATACCAGTGTTTTCCAGTATACTTTTATGTAAAACTGATCCCTCTGTTTTCATAATTTCACAGTTTTAGAAGAAATTTGCACACTGTCATTTTTGCCTCCTTTGCTGTATCATTTTGTGCTGCTGTTTCTTGGTGAATTCTATTAGAACTAAAAGTGGTTACTAAGACCATGAATGTTTTAACAGAAGATACAAATATAAGAATAAAACAGTAAACATTTTACAACCTTTATGGATTAAACATTCAAACATGTACATTATATACAAAGTCTAATCTGTGTCGATATAATAGACTGAGTAACATTGGCAAAATTGGAACAAGAATGTCATTAACTACATTTCTGACTCCAAATCATGTGCAGTAAAGCAGGCCTTTGAAAAATCTGTCCATCACCTGCCAACGTCCCAGCGAGCAATGTGTTCAGAAACTGTGAAGTACAAACACATAACAGATGCACATTATAGAAACCATTAAAATGTACAAAATGCAGCAACAGTCAAAAAAAATAAACAGTTAAGCCAAAGAAGAATGTGACAAATTACTGATAATGTAGAACAGTGCTGATAAGTCTTCATGAATATGGAAAAACATCACACATTCAGTGTGAACAACATCTGCCTCAGGCTGTAATATTCACTTATCATTTTATTACCAATTAACACCACACAGCAAAGACAAGAATGGAAATTACTCCAATTTGATGGAATGGAGGGCTCTGTGTGCTTTGAATCAGTTGGATTTATGTACTCCACCCATTGTTGCTTGGGCTGAAATGTTTCCATTTCAAAAGCCTTGAGAAGATAGTTTTTGCATGAGAATAATCAACTGAATATGTTTGTAAGTGACAAAACCAATTTGCAGCTAATGAGTAAAATTCCACACACTTAACACAGTCACAGCCAGATAAATTTAAAAGGGAGAATTAAGAGATCTTCTAAAAGCTGGTTTTAAAAACTGTTGTAGAACTGTCACATTCAGTACAAACTGCCTGTTGCAGAGAGTGATCAATATCAGATTATATACCAGCCATTCACAAAGATACACCCAGCTGGGTAAAACTAAACATCTGTCACCATGTCATTCCTGACAATCAATGTAAGTGGTGTGTGTGTCCAAACACTGTGGGTCTTTGTTGAACTGACATATATTGATTATTTTGAACATTTTTCATGGTGTGGACTGAGCACCATTGATTCACACAAAGTGGTATGTTTAAATGTGTGTCCTGGATCACAGTGGTTTTAATGTTGTTCGTGTAATTAATGAACACACGTGATAAACATTTACACAATGCACATTACATTTAAGGGCATTATCTGTCATTTTCTCCACTTTGAATTCAACACATTTAGGCTATGATTGAATCCCACTTCCCTTACAAAATAATTGGGGAGGGGTCACATTGTGCACTTATGGATAATCTTTTCCACTGGCTGGGCACTGCAAGGGTGATGCCAACTGTTGGGTGGCACAACAACATCTTGTTGCCTTTGTGACAATGACAATAAACTGAAACTTTAAACCTTTTTTTTCTCCCCTATACATGATTAAATCAGAGTAATGATTTTTAACCAGTGATGGGGAAGCAATTCCCCAATTGTGGGGTCAATAACGTGCTTCTATTCTATTCTATTCTATTCTATTCTATTCTATTCTATTCTATTCTATTCTATTCTATTCTATTCTAAAATTAGTGACACATCAGAACAATGGTTGAAAACAGTACATTAATTACTTTTAGGAAGACAGATTTGTTCAACACAAAGTTCAGATACTGGAGGGGTCCTGTGCTGCAGCCGCTGACAAAGGTTTATTAAAGAAGCAGTTGTGAACCGAGTTATGGATATATACACCCCTGTAGTGGAGAAAATGAAACTGCATGTATCGAATGTCCTGTTTTTTCCAGATCTGTTGAATTGAATGAATAAAACCCTTCTATCAGAAGAGCCTTACCATAATGGCAAATATATCTATTGCGTGTTTTGCACCGCTGGTCATTCCAGTTGAAAGAACTTGATGCCTGTAACTCCACACAGTTTCCAAACCTAGAGAGAGAAATGAGTAAGCAACGTTGCATACACTTTTGTTTTTTCCTGGAAGGTAATATTTTTCATCTGCTAAGTATGAATTTTAAAAGACAAAGCATAATGTTATTGTTTTGTTTCCTCAAGTCTATTTTATATATTTCACATTTAAATATTATATATTTATATAATTGGCACAGCAGTGACCAAGAGCGGCCAGCAGAGGTCACTGTAAAACATTGATTTGTTCAATGATTACAAGTAGAGTGGTTGACAGAGACCGACAGACAGATCGATTGACAGATACATCAGGCATTATGACCTTGTCTGTGTGATCCTGTAACACAGTGTAGATAAGGTCAGGTAGTAATGCATCATCCAAATAGGAAAGCTTCCTATTTTGATTGTATTTTATTTTGAAAATATAGTTTCAAACTCCAAGGCTGTTGTTTCACACACTGAAAGAGGGACTTAAAACACAGCAATACAAAGTTGCTAATAAAGTACAATGAATAAAATAGTCCTGTGAGTCAGAATAATGAGCCTAATGAATGTTCACACAGCCCTGAGTGTTTATGATGTAGCGTCTTTGTGAGTAAAGTTATCTTTTACCCTTGGTTGTCCGGTTGCCCAAAGGCAAAGCTCCTGAACATGAGGATCTCTCCTGTGTCCCAGCGAAATGTGTCTTTTAGAGGTTTATACGTCAGACCTGCAGAGGAATTTTTGTCAGTGCAATATCTCAGTAATCCAGGTTAAAATGCCAACAGATGGACTGCCTCCTAAACCATTTCTGCATTAAAAACTGTCCAAATATTTTACAAGGGCATTTGGATGATGAAGATGGAAGACTGTACCTATCCAAAAGTTTTGCGTCTCTGAGTCTGTGTTTGTGACCTCATTGCTCGTCTCCAACTTGCTGAGATAAAAAGCCAAGATGTCCTGAACCTTCTGATTGTGGATCTGAGCTAGAATGCCACCGCTTTCCTGATGGTTCAAATAAAGTAAAGGCCATGCTGAAATGAACGTCTTTATAACAAAAAGCACAACCTCTGGAAATGATAATGTGACAAAAGAGCTTGTCTCGGTCTTTCAGAGGAAACACACACCTGTCTCTCACCTGACAGCGAATCTTGGCTCCATAGTAGGTGTCAGCCTCTGGGGAAACTGTGAAGCATTCACCATCTATCATGAAGTCACAGGTGTGAAAGGGGAAGTCCACCCTCTCTGCTGAGACACAAGCCAAAATATACTTAACACAGTGCATCAAACCATCTTTGAAAAATTCAGTTTTTGTCTGTGAGTACTGTCCTGAATTTTAGATAATTACTTCCGCCAAAGGAACTTGTGTTTTTGCCGGCGTTTATCTGTTTGTTTGTCTGTCTGTGTACAAAATAACTCAAAAATTATGGATGGATTGCGATGAAATTTTCAGGATAGCTTGGGAATGAAACAAGGACCAATCTATTAGATTTTGGTGAAGATCCGAAAGAGATCCTGGATTCTGGATCACTTTGAAATTTTCTTTAACATTGCGGTAAATGGGGAATAGCGATGCTTGGCGGAGGTCTGCGCTCTCCAAGTGCTTTTCTAGTTACTATTATTATTTTAATATATTATCATTTTACTCCTTTACTTGTTTATAATTTATTTCTGGTTGGTTTTTTCTAAGTTATATTTGAGGTTGAGTTTTGGCGGTTCAATAAACACTTTTTTTGGTTTTTTTAAATCAAGGAATAATCGTGTACATTAATCGTGATTTCAATATCAATCAAAATAATCGTGATTATTATTTTTTCCGTAATTGTCCAGCCCTATTATTGATCCGATAATTGGTTCAAAACACAGTTTGTTGCCTTTTCAGGTTCATTAGATTTGACCCATTTGGACGTTCAAAGGCTCAGTAGTGACTTTTACTGTAGAAATACACAAAACTGAAGGAGTTTGATCAATGGAGACACTTCCATGATGTTGAGTTAATGATATATTTTGCTGAAAAAGTCACATTTTCTTCAGTTTCCTATTTCTGATGTAATAATACTCAACTTTAATCTGAGCTTTTATGAATACATCTGCATGATCAGTAAATTAAATACAAGAAAACAACTGATTTTCACAGAAATAATGCAAAAAAGAAAACAAAGGACAACGTCATAACAAATTGTGATAAATTACTTGAGAAAAGTTAAATATAAAGCAAAAAAAATTTTTTGGAACTACCACAAAAATAAAGCTGAGTCTTTATGGGTTAAACAGATGTAACAGAACTAAATAAATCAGATTGACTTGTATTTGTGTATGAAGGCATCAGAGTATTGGGGACAAATCCACAAATCCAGAGGGGTGTTAATCTGACTTTTTATAATCAGATTACTACTGTTATCTGAGAAAACAGATCAGATTAGACTGTTTACATGAGCAATAATAATCTTCACAAATCAGATAACGATTATCATAATAGTGTGAATGTAAACAGATTCAATCTCCTTGGTTATGGAGGATCTGAACAGCACACGTCAGTCGACGCCTAAAATGAATAATTGAATGAGTCTTTATAATTGGAAATCATAATCTCATGTCACCATTATTTCTATGAGTTGAGTTTTTACACTACAGATTTATTTCCACTGACACAGTCTGTTTTTAATGGTATGGGGGAAAAAAGACCCACTTAAAAATGTAATAAGTCCCCAATAATGTAACAAAATATTATGTAGTGTAACCATGTAATAAGGTATTACATTATTGGCAGAATGTTATTACAACATCAGTCTGGACATTCCATTACAATATTGGTGAAATTATTAGGTTTTATTTTGTTTTTAATCAATTTTAGGGCACATTTCATTATATTTTCAGGAAATTATTACAGTATAGGTTCTCCAGGCCTGTAACTACATGTTTTATGTATTTTTCGATGCACTGTGATCTGTAAGTTTTAATAAACATGTGTAAATGATCAACCGAGGCAAAATATTGCTAAATTATACTTATTTCTCTTAAAGTACTAGTTGTTCATGGATATTAGATTTTTTCTTTTTTTTTTTCCCAAGAATAGTTTGTAAATGCAAATAATTTTGCTATACTTTCACCCCTTTTTTGTGCTAAAACAAACAGAAAACTTTGTTCTTCAAGTTAAATGCTATTATTTTCCTGGTCCGGCCTGTGTGAAGTCAACTTGACTGTATGTGGCCCCTGAACTAGAATGAGTTTGACAGCTCTGACATTGAGTATATTAACCCATAAAGACCCAAACATCCACAGGTGACTAAAACCATCTACTGATCTAAACTGTTGATCCATTAATCCTGTCAATTCATGTCAATAATTGGTGTAAGCCACAAAATGAAGAAAATTGAAGAAATATGTTGAACATTTGATGCAAATACAGTTCATTTTTTCACGATCAGCAGATATGATACATTGGGAAGTTCACAGTCTCTGTAGTTACCATGGAAACCAAGTCATCTTCTACAACATGGATTCACCAGTAAAACCCATGGAGTTGGATTAACGAGAGTGGGTGGACACAGTGGATTTATGTTATCTTTGCAGCAAAAGTCACTTTTATCAGTAAATTAAATATGGAAAAATGTATGATGTGCACAGGGAAAAAAAGGAAAATCCAGAGTATGATAAATAAGTGAACAAAATTAAAGAAAACAGGTGAAAAATGGAGGGGGAAAAAACGGCCAAGCATCAAACTGAGCAAAGACAAAAAATAAGTAGGACAATTATTGAAAAATGAGCAAAACAGACAATAAGACAGATACATAAATTAATAAAAAATTTGTGATAAAAAAAAAACCAAAACAAATGAGGAAAAAAATGGACAGACATGGACAAAACTTGTTTGTCAAAATGACAAAAAACCAAAAAAAAAGAGGACAATTACTGAAAAGGGAGCAAAACAAGCAAAACATGATTAAAATAAGACAGATAAAGAAGTGAATAAATATTAGTAAAATAATAATAATTATAATAATAATAAAGGGGGAAAATTACAAAAACTGACAAACATAAACATCAAAATGAGGAAAGACAAAAAATAAAATAAGTACCAAAATTAGTGATAAATGAACAAAATAAGACAAAACTAATAATACTTAATAATAATACTACTATGTTATTTAATAGCTACTTAAAGATTCATTTGAGACTAAAAAAAAACATTTGGGACCAACCACACTGTAGAACCAACTGGGTCTTTAAGGGTTAAATAAATCAAATAAACTCAAGATAATAAACATCACGTGTTTTACAAGCATCCTACATATTAGTAAAAGACTGGTAGTGTGTTATTAGTAGTTTTATGCCAAGTTTTTGACACTAACTCTACTAATGTGTGTGTGAAGAGTCAACTTTTAATCTCACTCCATGTTTAATGAATCCACAAATGAACAGAAAATGATTGTGCAACACTTACTGATTTTTTGCAGACTTTCCAGCCAGATTCGTCTCTTTTGTAGCCCATCAGACAGTCCGACACTGTCTTTGCTTTATCTTCATAATCCATGTTAATTTGGAATAAAGTGAAAATGACCCAGAAAAGGCTTCGTTGAAGAGCAGAAGGTGACGCGGACGAGGCTGTTTCCCTTTAATTCCACATCAAATCACAGTTTTACCTTTAGCTTGAGGACGGTAGGAAGGAATAAATGACTTTAGCAGGTTATTTTCCCGGTCCCTGGGTCTGTCAGGTGAGTTTTCGCAGCTCAGGTGAGTGTGAGCCGCCAATAGAAAACCAGCGTTAGCTTAAATGAATGAACACTGGCATCATCACGTCACAGCAGCTAGCATGGAGCGGTTAGCTAGCAGCACAGCTAACAAACAACTCCGAACGGAGAGCGTATTACTGATTAAAAACCGTGCGCCTTGGGGCAGTTGGATTGTCCATATCTGAGACTTTAACGGCAGTGATGTAAAATAAGATACAGTTTCCCTGAATGAAGAAGAGAGCACCCAGAGGTGTCAACTCAGCCAGAAACCACTGACATCCGCTCTTGAATTTCACAATAAAACGACATCGTATTTTACATACCCGTTAAGTCATATATAAACTGCTGTAAAATAACGTTTGTGTACATGTTGAATTGTTACGTGTTGTTCTGTTGTTACAATAATAATTAAAAATGTCAACAGGATGAAATATTTCCAAACGATTTATTTCAGGTATTTTATTATGAAGGCGGTGAACGCCACATTTTGTGGAGTGTTTTAGACGTTTCCGCCACTTGGTTAAAAAAAGTCACTGTACAAAGTCATTGTTACCATGAAGGGAAGTGATAAATTAATATTTCACAATATATGTATTCTGCTTGTGGCTTAGAGTATACTGTATTTATTTAGTTTTATGTAATAAGAAAAATAATTCTATTTAACCCTTTAACTCCTGAGGCTTTAGCGGTTCCACAGTTTAAAAAAGAAGAATAAAATAAGCAACAAAATGAAGAAAAATGGCCAAAGTGATCAATAAAACAAACAAAAATGAATAATAAACCAACAAAATACGGAGTAACGTGAATAAAGCAAGACACAAATGGAACAAAATTCAAGAAAAAAATAATTTAGAAAAATAAACAAAATAAGCAACAAAATGAACAAAAGCTAAGAAATATTTACAAAGTAATAAACAACATAGAAGAATTTGAAAAAAGCAACTAAAAAGTAAAAAAAAAAAAGAAAGAAAGAAAAGAAATAAATAACTAGTATTGCAATTTGGTTCCAGTAGTTTTAGTTTAGCTTTTTTCTAAATCAGTTGCTTTTTGACACCTGTTCCACGAACAAAACAATATAAAAGCACAGTAAAAAAATAATAAACTGTTGAATTTTACTGAATATTTAAACTAAACCATCCACACGTCAGCGCTGACGCATGAGGGGTTAAAGGGTTAATTAAACATTTATAAAGCACTTCTTATTCAGCTGCAACAAAGTGCTGGAGAGAAAAAATACTCCAAATAAAATAAAATTAAATAAAATAATATTCTGCTATATCATGAATAAAAGACAAAGCAAATAAAACAGTCACTCTTTTTTTCACCCACTTTCTGCTTCTATTTAAACTGAAAGTACAATATGTTTGTTTTGTTATTGCAAAATGCTTTTTCTTGTTGTTGTTAAATAAAGAATACAATAACTGTATTTAATACAGAATTGTATGTGCATTTGTTAGTTCTATTTTATGTCCAATAGCATATAATGAAAGCAGACAGTTTTTTTTCTGGTATTTATTTTCATTTTGCTTCTGTAGTCACTTCTTAGGTACATTATTGAACCAATTTCACATATTTTACTCTTTTGTTCTAAAATATAATAGACCCGCTTTCAATAGATTGATACATGTGCTTTATTTATCCCAAACTGTGAAATTACAGTGTAGCAGCAACATGACACACATTCAATGACAATATAATATCACAACAAACATAAGTAAAGAAGAAATATGACATAAGAACAACCAGTATTTAACCTAGAACAGTGTTTCCCAACCAGTGCACCGAGGCACATTAGTGCGCCACGAGAAATCAGGTGTGCCATGGAAAATGATCCAATTCCACCTTATTGGTACCTTATCAAACAGTGTGATTATAGATCCATATGATATAGATACACACACCACTGATCCACTCAGAACTGTTGAGCTGTGGTTGTTTTTCTTCAATTCCTGCAAGAGTATCAGCTTTGT
>JAPTYR010000018.1:42425902-42438522 GCA_029814505.1 Siphamia roseigaster | reverse complement strand
ATTTACATTTAACATTTAGATTTAACTTTTAATTAAAATGTATTTGTACCATATAACACTTAGATATAACTGTTTAAAATATTCGTAAGATGAAAAATATTGTTATAAATGTGCAAAAAGGGAGTCTGAAAAAGTCACCTCATTTTTAAAACACTGTTTTAAGCTAAATGTGACAAAATATTGCAAAAATTTCCAGCATGAACATGCTTTACAAACGGCGCCCCATAGTCTTCATGATCCCATTTTATGTCTGAGGGTCAGCTTTACATTCTCTGCATCACATCTGTCCCACACCTGCACCCTCTTCTCCCTCTGCCCCAACATTTTTATATGTTCAGAATATTGTTTTGTATTGCTGTATTTAAATATGCATGGCTCTGGGAAAGTTATTTTGAAGGCAGTACTGTTTCAGAATTTCTCAGTATTAATGGTGCATCACTGAAGTGCAAAGACCCTCAGACCGTGCTGTTTCTGAACTGGTTGCTGGTCATAGTCTGGGTGGTCCTTTATGTCTTTCATCTGGAGCACACAGTAGCTATTTTTCCAAATAATTACCTGGAATACTGATTGTTCTGACCACAGTTCATGCATGCACTAAGTGATGGTCCATCCCAGATGCCTCAGAGCCCAGAGAAGTCAACACTTCTGGACAGAGTCAACATAAGGCTTCATTTTTTAAAAATAACATTTTTATTTGGTATTTCTGGAAACATGTATTTGTACACCCAACAGTTTTCTATTCTAATTTTCATTTTCCGTACTATCCCCACATTTTTTTTATTTGGGATTGTGTAATAAAGGCTTGGAAAATGGTTGAGAGGAAAAAGAGAGAAAATACCTATATAATAACAGACATCTTCATATTACACTTTCTACACAAGGAGACATTTATAAAACAGGACGAGAAACACTACATAGTACTGAGTAGTAAAGTGTAAATGAATCTGAGAGAAGGTGGCTGTTTCAGTGGAGACAGTGTGTCTACAGTTGCAGAAAGGGCTCCATGCTGAGGCTGAGACTCAGCGATGACACCACTAAGAAGGCGGGGGGAGACTAGGCCATGGGATCCTGAAACAAGATTGCACGCTGAGTGAAGAAAAAAGATGCACAGAGATAGGGAGGTAGACAGACAGTGATGGCTGAATAGAGCCTGAACAGAAGACAGTTCACGCTAGCCAGTCAGTCTGTGGCCAAGGGGTGCAGACTGAATTAAAAAGTGCTGTCTTTATTATCACTGCAGAATAGACCTCTGACTGTTGCTCTCTTTTCTGTTGTTCCTTGTCTTAATGGAAGGGAAAGCCAAAGGGGAGTTGAATGGGAGGGTGGTGTCCTTGTGTCTGTACCTCAGGGATCCACAAAGTCTAAGAAACAATCATTTAGTATCAGAAGTTCACGAGCATTCAAATAAAACCCTTCTTACTATGCTGTATTTTTTAGTATTTTATCGACTGCAGTATCCAACCTGGTGCTTTAAAAAGCCAACACGTGCAAAGTGGGTCATGAGTCCTGAGTTTAACTGTTCAACCCTCACTGTCCTCAGTTCTCCCCCCACTTCTGCCTTATCATATTACAACAAATTTCTCATCTATATACCCCCCACTCCTCTGTCTCCCTGTCCTCGACTCTGTAGCTGTTTCCAAAGTGGCTGAGTCACACTCCACAGATAAAACCCCTTCTTAATGAATGCCAGAATAACGTGCGCAGCATGGGGAAACCAATATCCTGATCTCAGTCTAGTTGTGTGGTAGACATAAGAAACCAGTGCACACCCTGTGGCTGTGGATTGGGTTAATACTGATGTAGTATTAGGAGAAAATGCCTCAGCCTCATTCAAACTCTATTGGTAAGCATCAGCTGAAGATACAGTCAGGCTGAGGTTGATTTACTATAGCTGTACAGGGGGCAGAGATATATGTGTGGCCAGAGCAGAGTGACCTGTGTTAAATGTCTGGAAGTAACACTTGACTTTACTGCAGGTCCAAGAGTGCAAGGCAGGATATGATGCTATAATAGGCTGTCCTTCACCAAATGACACATTTGATTTTTTTTTCAGGAACGTCCCCTCAGAACATACCCAATTATTGTCTAGTCACTAATCAGGGACATTTTTTTTCTTTTCTATTGTCTTGAATTAAATATTTCTGAAAGGCAGTTTACTGATCCCTATGGTATGTACATGTTAAAATATTAAAACATGGGGTTGTACTGCCCCCTGCTGCTGAGTAGTGAGACTTGCTGCACACTGCAACAGCTGACAACAGTGAAACCACAACCTGTGATGGTGGGACTGAAAGCTGAAGAAGTCTTTCATGGAACTTTTAATGTTTCAGTAGACACTCTATATAAGCTTGTGATTTCTTATATAATTTATAAATTCTACAGAAGTATGATTATTATATTTAATGAAAACTACTATGATAAGTATTTTTCTATATTAACAACTAACAACAGAAAGAAAAAGAAAATGACAGACTCCAAAGAGACTGAAATTAACTAAAACAACTGTAAATAATGCAGAATAAACTAAACCAAATACAGTTTCAGGAAAAAAAAATCTTCATGGACGAAGGATGTGTCTGCGTTGTTACAGCCTGAGTGAATAACTCGAAGTTGTAGTTTTTCTTGCATGTAGCTTATATTCTAGCCCTCTATTGATAATGCCATGTCCCAAAAAATGCATCAATCACTGCATAAGTTTAATCTAATGCTACCATCTAATGAACAAAGTTAAATCTTACTTTTGTGAAATTTTTAGTTTAATCATGCAGTCATCATTTCCTGTGACTCTTTCCAATTAAAGTCCTCCAAGTTGTTCAATGACCTTAACCTCTTATCATGCAAAAAGTACAGAGGAATGAGCTAAGCTGTGGAAAATCTTATAATAAAAAGTTGCTGAATAAAGCAGATTGATGAGATGCAGATTGGAAAGGAGACAAAATGAGACCTGTATAACTTTAGTGCAGCAGCACTGACATCAAGTATTTCAGAGTTTGACCAGACTGAGAACATGGTGATTTTCATCAATAAGAACCATATAGTCAAAAAAAGGGGGAAAACCCCTTCCGTTTTGAAATAGCAGCCCACTTTTCTGAAGAAAATAAAATAATTGCGTGTAAAAGCTTTTGGTTGATGTTCACAGTGGAAAAAGGAAGCTGCAATTTTGGGCAACAACATAAAAGTAAAGTGTTTTTAAGATTTCTTTCTTGTAATATAAATTGCGTTTCAACATTGAATGAAAGACAATCCCTTTTTCTTTCATCCTGAATTGCTTTAAACACTTGACCATGTCATGACATGACAGTCACCTCTGCCTCTGATTGGCTTTCACTGACAGAACTTGAATGCTTTACAGATGTGAAATCATTTCTAATGTTATATGGTCATCACCAACATAGACAACCCTCCCACCAGCGCCACCACTGATAGCAACAGGCCACCCCAACCATGGCTGGATTCATACCACATGCACATTCTTCAGTTTAAGGCTGAAACTAAAAAAGTAGTAGCTAAAACGACTTTTTCTTGCCATAGTTTTACAAACTACATTTCTCTACTATATTTCTCCAGGAGTAGAAATATAGTTTATTTAAACTACTGCCATGTTGAACTACTTGTAGTTTAGAAAGCTATGTTAGCAAAGTGGTTTCCCCAACACAGTCTGTGAGGGGGTGTCAGCGCTGATCCAAATGCATGCCTTGCTGGTATTATGTCCAAGTCACCATTGCACAGATACCTCTTTTCACATATTACAGATGACATCACTGCAGAAAGAAGAAAAAGGCCATAGGCTCCCAAAACTATTATTTATTATAACTTCAGCTTCATTTTCAGATTCCTTTACCCTGAAAACCTATCCAGAGACTTTAAAAACACCTTTCTATCTATTATAGTTCCGAAGATATTGAGGAAATTAAATTTTTCGATAATGGCGGTCAACCTTGATCCGGATCACCCCCAAAATCACTTGTTACTTGTGACCTTCTGGACATTCTGTGAAATTTTTGTCAAAATCCATTCCTAACTTTTTGAGTTATGTTGTTAACAGACAGACAGACAGACAGACAGACAGACAGACGGACAAACAACCTCCACTGGTGGAGGTAAAAATGTATATTACACTGAGGCAGTGAACTTGACTACAAAGACAACAGTATTCATATATTTTCTTGATACTTTGCTCAATAAAAAATAGTCATCTCTAATAATTTTAAATCATCCCTATGTGATGGTGAAACTTTGATCAACAATATTTTATGGCTTGGAATTGTTTCCTCTCATTGGATTCATCTCAATTTTCATCAATAGCATCATCCAGCTAAGTTCATTATGTCACATTTCAGACGCAGTCACATTTTAGATCAAGTGTCACAGAAACATAAGTTGCGGCGGTCATGGTGTGGTCTGCAGGACCATTAAACCAAAACAAAGGTGAGCGAGTCACACCACAATGGGATACAGCAGGAGTTCAACAACTGATAAGAAAAATCTACCACTATCTATAATTTTCTTCCTCTGTGGGAGATGATTACAAACAGCTGCTCATGTAGAAGTTGCTGGTGTCAGTCACTTCCACTTCAAGGACGTCCTGACTGTCTATTATGTTTCTCCTCACAGCCTCATTTGAGCAGCTGCAAAAATAACTTGCTTTGGAGACCCAGATTTTGTTGTTACATGTCCGATGGGCCACCACAGAGAAGAGAAAACCTCATACTTTTCTGATCTTTTTCCATGAAGGAACACAGTATAGACATTCAAGAAAATAAAAAGATATGGTAAGAAAAATACAAACTGAAAGCAATGGCATTAACATTGCATTGTGAACAAACACATCCTATGTTTAATTAATAAAAATCTGAAATTGGTCTAGAGGTGAACAATTAACAAGTAACTTTCTAAGGCACTTTATGTTTTTATTCAATTAGTTACTTGTCTTAAATTCTGTAGCTGCCTTCTAGTTTTTTCTTCAACTTAAAAATAGAAATACAGGAAGTGCAATAAACAAAATATCATAATTCAAATATGATAATATTATCAGCCATAAAATTATGACTACTGACTAGAGAAGCAGTAATAATATCAGATATTTCTTTGCAATGGTACCTTTCACGAGGGTGCGTTTGAAGCATCAAAAATTTGTTATGATGTGATACTGTATAAATAAAATCTGAATGTTTTCTACAAGTGTAGGTCTTGTTGGGTGTCCCTGTGGTTAGTATCGACCAAAAATGGACTAATGAAGGACACCCCAATCTCTGGATAATTGAACATCTGTAGGAGGTAGTGAACAAATAAATCTGATCCATGCAGATCCACGTCTCTACTTCCAGGACTTTGGGAATCCACTGCTAATGACTTGGTCCAGATACCACAGCACATTTTCAGAGGCCTGGTGGAGTCTAGGCCTGGGGTCAGTGCTTTTTTCGTGGAAAAAAAAAAAAAAAAAGAAAAAATAAGAATCCACACTATATTAGACAGGTGGTAATAAAGTTATACTCCCATAGATGCCCCATTGTTCTTTAGATACTTTTGGGCTTTTGGTAAGTTCTAACCACTCTACATTGAGAATCCACAAAAAGATCTGGAGATGTTCAAATGTCCAATGACACAGACCCACACAATTTCTCTCATGTTGAAGTTCCTCAGATCTAACTCTTTGCTGTTTCTAACACATCAGCTTCAAGGGATAATGTTCACTTGGTGCCTAATATATCAAAATTACTGCCAATTTGCCCATCAGTGGTGTATACCTGTTATGCGATACCATACATCAGCATTGTCAAACAAAGGTCCAATCCAGCCTGTGGGATGAATTTGAGAAATGCAAATATTACACTGAAGATATTAACAATCAAGGGTGTCAAAATCATTTTAGGTCAGCGGCCACATGCAGCGCAATTCAATATCAAGTGACTCAGATAATGATGATAATAGAAAAACCAGTGGAGATAGAGACTTAGTTCCTATTATTGACAGATAAAATGGCATTATGACCTTTGACCCTGAGTAACCTTAAAAGATGAAAATCAAGGGAACGTGGTTTAAAATGATCATTACTCCAAAAACATTGGTGATGATTACTCAGTTATTATTGTTGACAGATGGGAAACTACATGTCGGCCTCAAAATGGCATCATGACATTTGACCTTGAGCAGCCTTGACAGCAAAAAAAATCAATGTTGAAATATGGTTCAATCTAGGTTGAGACCTAAAGTAGAAATTATACAGAAAGCGCAAGGTTGATAAAATGTTGGGTCGTTTGCTTTTCAACCATAAATCACACTTTATCAATGCTAATTCAACCACCCTCCTTTGCTGAAGGAGAAAAAAAGAGAAGGACAAACATAGATTCAACATTAATTAAACATTGACCTGTCAAACATTTTAATTAAACCAGAATACAATGTAGATTCAATGGCATCTTTTAAACACAAACTTCAATGTTGACAAAATGTTGTTGAATCAACGTTTATCCAACCATCAATCTTCAATTGTAACCAAAAATTCAACCTGCTTAACCCTAATTCAACATTGATTTAACATCTTTTGCTATCTGGGAGTTTAATATGAATTTGAGTTTAAGTCTTTTTCTTTGGTTTGTGTTGGTTTTTGTTTAGTTACTTAAATTCACATTTAGTTTATAGCTGAATATTATATTGTTTGTTTGTGTGTTAGTATTGCTTTTAAAGTTGAAAATGTTTTTTTATTAATTGTTAAAATAAAAGAATGTACACTGTTGCCACTGTTCTGCATGTGTTCTTCTGTGACCAGACCAACCTGCCCTTATAATAGGGAAACCCTCTGTTAACATAATGTGGTAACCAGGGAGACCAGTGGGCTTTTTATCTCACTCTTGTCCACAACATGTTAAAGAGGTTACACAGTAATAAAAATAGAATAAGATAAAACAAATATCCCAGTGATGCTGACAGGTACACGTCCTGCATCCCTGAGGCATTAAAATGTGAAAGGACACAGTAAACTCACTATCGATGCCTTCCTGGGGATGCACCTAATTTTTCTCCTGAAAGACAATACATGAATAAATGAACAATAACTTGTGTTTGAAATGATAGTAACTCACAAAAGAAGCTTTTGTTTTCAGCAGACCAGAGGAGCTCTACCAAAGTAGACGTACAGATAAGATCCCAGTACACACAGTATCATGATATGCTACTTTAGCCGCTATCAAAAAAACTAGCCAGGCACTGCAGATTTTATTTCAACAAGTAAAATTATGAACTTCATCCTCAGTAAAGTGATGTTTCTACTCATTGATAGTGTCCTCATTCGTGTTGATGTTTTAATGTTTAAGGGATGTGCTACAAAGTGATAAATTAAGCATACTTTGAATGATGGTTATCATTTTTTTGTTCTCCGATGGCATCTGTACATACATTAGCTTCTGGCGAGATCCAAATTTTTTATTTTTTTCCTCGAGCAGCGTGCTAGAAGGAAAAACAACGCAAAAATGCCACCAAAGGGGGAAAAAAAATTAAACCAGTTGCTGCTTTCACAGGGATTGATTCAGTTCATTTGATATAGTCAATATTAAAACAAGATGATTTTGGTGTGATTTTGAAGACAAGTCATTTGTTAATTGTCATGGCGATGAGGATGTTTTAAAATCAGCACCTTTATTGATTATTTATTTTTGACACTGCAGACACCATTTTGTTTTCATGTGATTTTTAGTCATTTTTGTGCTATTTATATTTGTAAAAAAAAATTAATACATAAAAAAAATACATATATATGTATATATGTATAATTTTGATTATTTTATAATCAATATTTCCCATTTGGAATTTTGTTTAATTTCATAAATATTAATATGTCTTAATTATAACCATGTCATACCATACCACCATTGAAGGAGTTTAATGCTACAATTTAGGAAACAGGACAATATAAGAAATGGAAAGAAATACATTTTTTTAAATTGAAGACCCATTGAATTTTCCAGGGACAAACTCAAATTGCCACCTGTGGGTACCTGGGACTCATTACATTGGAAACCTATCAACGTCAAGTCATACTCACCTCTATGCGTGATGGTAATTAGATCATAAATAAGTTTGCATTCCTGTATATTTCCCTGCAGGCAGCAGTGAATGGGCGTGCATAGAGATGACATCACTCTGTTTTGTTTTTTGTTTTTTTTTAGCTCAGCCCAGGGATTTTAAACTTTGAAATGGCACTGCAACGGTATTAACGCTACTGAATCTAAATGTCCGCATTAACAAATAACTGATTTAGCGTCTGCAAACGAAAGCCCCGTTGACTCTCGTTGTATGCTGTTTGGAATATCTATGGTGTTTTGCGATCGAACCAAGTATCTATGGGAAAGCTCCAAATCGCCAAAAACTACCGTGGGTGAGTAGTACAGTTCAGTTTACATTATAATTTAGACCCCAATTGCAAAAAACGGGAGTTTTCCTTTAAGATAGTTGACATTTTCTGAGCATGCACTCAGTAAGGTGAACTTTGGGTACAATTTGTCCCTGATGAATTGCATGATGCCATAAATTACTCCTCGCCAAAGAGGCTATGACTCTCCAAAGATGTGAATTGAATGTGTATGTTTTGTACTAATTCAACCTTCTGTAGATGTTGGTGGTGTGGAGCACTCTGCATGTTAATAAGGAAGGAATAGTGACAATTTTGGCCAAAGCACACACTGATGTGGATATCCATATGATGAAGGTTGCCTTCTTTGATGAAACAAGGTATCTGTCCCTGTCTGTTTTTGGTGTATTTAATCAGCTGGCAGTTGGTGCTGCAATTTTTACAGCAACATATATTGTTCCATCTCTTTTGTTATTTATTTAATAATTGGGATTCATCTCCTTTAGCAATATTCTGCATGTATGCTATGATGTAATTTTTAAGGTGTGGGAAATATTACATGAAATGTAATAATTTAATGAACATGCAATATTTCATATTGACATCTGTATGCATATACACATTTGGAGTCATATATTTACACAGTCTTTACCTGTTACTACAATTATTCTACTTGACCAAACTGTCTGGTTTAGTTATTGTATAATTCACAAACCCAAATTAAAAGTGAGGACGAAGGAAGTGGGAACCTGAATGTCACATTAGCATATCAGATGGTACCTATGGAAAATAATGGGGACAAAAAGGCAGCTGGGCTGTCTGTTAGTGGACTCCCACAGTGCAGCAGACCCTTAGGGTAAATCCACTCAATTGCATGATTATCTGCAATAGCAGGAAAAAAGCTCCAGTATGTTGGTACATATTAAAGACAGTGTTTCTCTGTGTTTAGAATGGTGTCATGTGGTCGTGACAATATACGTCTATGGCGAATGCGAAATGGTACTTTGCGCTCCTGTCCTGTCAACCTGGGTGAATATCATTCACTGGATTTCACAGACGTCGCCTTTGAGGAAGGAATCTCTTCTGGCCATGTAGACGATCGAATACTGTGAGTTAGCTAATGAGGTTTTCTTTTAATGGTGTTCATTATATGATAATAAGGATAAATCATATCATTGATTGATGATAAATATATAATTTATATTATGGTGTTCCCTTTGTAAATGCCTTTCCACAGATTTGCCAGCAGCCGGAGTGGCCACATCTTTGAGATTGACTACAGCAGAGTTGTTATCAGAAATGTCAGGAGACTGTTTCCTGCTCAAGAGCAACATGGAGACCGAAGGGAGAAATGGACTTTTAAAACAGGTTTGTAGTAGACCAGGAGCCAGGGGTGGTTAGGGTAGCTGAAAACCTAACCAATTTACCTATACATGTTGATGGCCCCTATGACCCAGACATGGAATGGAATGTCTGCCGGGTTACCTTTGCTGGGTGTGGTCAGGAAGGCCAGGAGAATGGTCCATTATAACCCCCTGTATCATGAATCAGCACTGCCAGACATTTTCAGTGGTGGGGTACCCCCGACAGACGTCCCGAAAGTGACCACACCACCATTTAAATAAAATTTAAGACTTAAAGAAACATGATAAAATATACATTGACAGAAATGTTTATTTATACATGTGCACATGAACATCAACAATCAAGCGGTGGTATGAAACTACTGGTATTTATACCTTGGTCTGGGTGAATACTTAATTCTGATTGGCTGCTGGGTGTACATTAAAATGTGATAATGGACACCTAGGGAAGAAGTTCCGGTCAAATAGCCTGTTTGTTCTAAATCATTGTGCTGGCTCTAACGGTGGTTGGTAACCATGGCAACAGAAACTCAGAACAAACGTTACTTATTTCACAGTTTAGTTAAGACTGTAATGTTTATAAGAACATTTGAGAAGGGATTTAACATGTTGTCCCTGAACACATCATAGTGTGAAAGACCTGTATGTGCACCGATGTCCAGGCGGAGCACTGTCTGGTTTTGTAAGCAACGGTTCACACCTCCGCATCGTCCATTAAAAAGTGATAATGTACACCTCGTCGGGCATTATCCTTTACTTAACCCATAAAGACCCAAACATTCACTGATGACCAAAATCAGTCAATAAGATAAAAAAGTAAAACACTGTTGATCCACTAAATCTATAAATACATGTAAATAATATGTGTGAAATACAGTTATTCATTGTTCATGGTAATCAGATATGACCCATTTGGATGTTCAGAGGTTCTGTAGTTACCATGGAAACACCATCTTCTTCTACAACATTGATGCACCAGTAAAACCATGGAGTTGGATCAGTGAGAGTATGGACACACTGGGTTTATGTTGAGATAATGTTACATTTTACTGAAAAAGTCACATTTTCTTACAATTTCTCTGTTTTTGATAGAGAAATTTGAGCTTTTATGGATATCAATCATCACTGCAATATTAAATGTAAGAAAATATTAGATTTTTACTTAAGAATACAAAAATACTGAACCTATTGTTTGAATTGGGGCTGTCGAATTATACAAATCTTTAATCAGATTAATCACCGGGTTGCTTTGGATTTACTTTGATTAATCATGAATAAAACACTGTGTCAGTCAGCTGTTTTGTCTTGTTTTTTGTTTTTTTAAACTCAAATTTCCCACAAAATACAGAAAGATACACTAAAAAAATGTAGAGGCAAAAAAAATACATAAAACCTGTTAAAACCCACTACAATTCACAAATAAAAATAGACAAAACATGCTAAAACCCACTAAAATTCACAAAAAACTACCAAAAAAAGCAATGAAAATTCCAAAACACATTCAAAAACTCTTCTAAAATAGAGAAAAAAGTGAGAAAAATGTAAAATATATGCAGAAATATGAATATATACGCAACTAACATCTTTATTCAATACCTTCAACAGTTTCCGCAAAACAACTTGAAACAACTGTCCCATTTAATTGCGTTAATTCAAATTTCTAACCAGATTAATCATGATGATGGATTAATCTGCATTAATTTTGACAGCCCTAATTTGAATACATTGTGATAAATCATTTCGGAAAAGTTAAAAATAGAGGAAAAGTCATTTCGGAGCTGCCACAAAAGTAGCACGAGGCCTTTTTAGGTTAATAATTTCCTGCTCAATCTCTGAGAAACAACTCACACGGACGCCCGACGTGGACACACAGGGATTATTTTTGTTAGATACTGACATGGCCATGAATTAATCTCTCCATTAACAGGACGGTATTACAGTTTCTCCCCTGTGGCCCCGTTTCCTAAACAGAGGGTACTTTGGTGATGCACGGACGGCTGATGCATGTTGTGTTTAATGGCCATTAGCAGTACAATGTGGATACATAATGAGCTTTATTCATTACCAGTGGCTAAACTGCTGAATTATCTAAACTAGTGTCCCGTGAGCCGTTATCTGGACAATTATGCTTGTCGATGCTTTTGATTCACGAGAGATCAAGGTCGTGTTAAGGGATCAATTGATTGGGTCTCCCTCTCCGGTTTAATGGCAGGATGGAGCGCTGATGGCTGTAGGGGACTTGATGGAGCCGCTTTCTAAAAGGGAAAGCATCAGGCTGTCTCTTAAAATGAACTAATTCACTGGAATCACTTGGCGTGAAGGGAGGCTACAGCCAGATTTCGGTGGTTTTCGACACTCAACTAGCGTTATAAACTTCACATTTGTAGTACCCTCAGCGATCCCTCTTTCCTTTAGAGATTTCGGACTTTACATTCAGGGCTCAGGACATTGTGGTGGTTTCTCACTTGACAATCGATGTTTCAGGTCTCACTCCCGTCCCAGCTATCAAACCGCTGTTCCTCTGTTACCGTCCTTCTTTTTTCTCAGCTGGCTTAAGAAAGATTGACAAGGACTTCAGTGCTCAGTACTGGCTCATACACTGTGCCAGAAGTCAGCAGCAAACTTTAGAGCCGATAAGAAGTACACAGGGCTTGAACTCATAGTACAGTGTGAAGGAGCAACAAAACTTTATTGAAATATATACAAATTTGTAAAAATGTACAATATGGGGACAGGGTTTGTGCGGAAAATGCAGTAAAAATAACTCAGATTAACAGCAGTGACTTCAGAACAATTATCTCGGGTCACAGGGAAGTAACGGGGGGTGGACCTGTGACCCCTGATCAATATGCTTATGCAGTTGTTTTTTTTTTTTTTTTCCCAATTCAAGAGTCTGGTTTAAATGTCGT
>JAPTYR010000018.1:42294383-42305760 GCA_029814505.1 Siphamia roseigaster | reverse complement strand
TGGAAGTACTGCAAATATGTGAACATCAAAATAGAGTAGACTGTCCCTTTAAGTGAGTTTATACACACATGAAATTTTAGTCTTTCAGTTTGTCACAACTTCTTTTTAACATATTTTGAGAGAAGTGGTTTTCATCTGACTGGAAGGGGAAAAAAAAAAAATCACGCTTTCAGTTGCTAAAGCTGGAAACAGGAGTAGACATGGGTAAACAGACAATAAGTACAGCGGCTACATAAAAACACTTCCTCCATTAATATTCGTTCCTTCCATATCACACTGTGTTTTATTGAGATATATTTGAGTGAATAAAAACACACTGAAATTTGCATAGATCTTTATTTTAGTAGAATCTATAATTGACATCAATTAAATAAAAAGGAGAAAACAAGAGCAAAAAAAACCCCTTTAAATTACAAGAAAATTACACTGCACCATTCATATAGTACAAAAATAGGCCTTATTTTAGAGTTATGTCCCATGTAAGATAGTCATTCTTGTACAATATTCATAGGTCACAAATCTGTAAGGTACTGTGTGCAGCCACAGGCCAGGACCCTCATTTAGAGGCGGGAGGAGGACAAGAGAGTCTTCTGAGGCTGCTCCAAGAACTGACCCCACCCTCCCCCAACAAAGTGTTTTGCTTTATACTTAAATGAACATGTGCACACATGAACGCACACAGATCTGATTCAGCCCTTAAGTTAATGGAGATGGGATACATTCTACCTCCTCCACAGCTGCTGAACATACAGGGGGTCTCTGCAGATCTTCACAAAGGCAGAAATGACTGAATGATGAACAGAAGTGAAGGAATCGATGAGAACCTGAACGCAACATGTCTTAACACGAGACAGACAGCATTAAAATGATTGTCTTTGGTTATGCCAAAGATATTGCTCCTATCCACTCCACTGACTGTACGGATGCTTCATACTACTTCACTAAGGCAGAACTGCAGCAACATCGAGCCCCATGTGACATAACAACTCAACCGTGTGAAGAAGGTTCCCATCAAATCCATTAAAAAGCCTTTTCTTTAAATTCAGTGGAGAAAATGAGCAAACGACAGTGTTTTTTCCCCCTCTGCTTTTGACATTACACTTTACTGCTTGTGAAGTGGCTGCTTTATAATTACCAAGCGAGAGCGCTCTGCCACAATTATAGAACCTCTCTCTCTCTTTTTTTTTTTTTAGTGTGTTTCTATTACGTCCACTCACTGAAGTGATTCCACCAACGCTGTCTGCATTCATGATTTTCTCAGTTGAACACTTGAATGCACGGGGCTTATAGTTTAGAAGTTTCTGAGGTTTTGCGCTTAAGAGAATGCATCAAGCTGTGATGAATAAATCATTTTGTGTGTACACTTGGGGGGCACTGAACTTGTCAGAACACCCCCGGTATTTTGCACTTCAGGAGAAACCTCATTCTTTCTGGAAGAGACGTAATTGGTGGTGTTCCAGAGGGAAGATGCATAATGCAGACCAGACTCGGCCTCAATTAGTCAAAACTAATTGCAAAAAAACTGATCAAAGTCCTGCATATTGTTGGTAAAAAGTAAACTGCAAGCATCCAGAATTTAAGGAAATAATTTATGGAAGCAATTTGGGGATGCGTAAGCCCACTTATCTGTTGTTTACACACTTCACACCAAGTTGGGATATCAAATAAGATGTTGCGGCACAACTTTGAAGCTGCACTTACTAGAGTTTTAAATTAGCTTTGCCCTTAAACAGAGGCTAATCAAAGCCTAAATGGCAGTGGGCACTAATGTACATCACACAAAGCCCCACAGTACACACTCCTTCTGCAGCAGCTGCATTTAGCTTTGTTCCCATTGAGGCCATTTCTCTAAATCCACATTCTAAGGGTGGTTTCCAATCCAGTTTAGTGCTTCCTGGCTGAAACTACCATGATAAGCCAAATGTGCTACACCTGCACTGGCCATCTGAGATGAATTAAGCTTTCTGGCTCAGTGCTGTTTGAAAGCATATACACCTCTCTTCTATATCCTTTTGAGCAGCTTTTTGGAAGGTATTGGTTCTCTGCCGCTTTACTTTTCTTTAATCTAAAAAGCTTTCCACCACAAGTGGTTAAAATAAAATTTCATTTGTGTGCTTCTGCATTTCCACACCCTCAACAAAGAAAAGAAACTAGCTGATTGTCAGTGAAATAAATTTAGAGGTCTCCGATAAAGCCTCTTGGTTGGGAACCGAGTGCGACATGTGAGAAAAACAATTTAAAGTGGGCAATGTTGATTTAAGTGCAGGCCAGCACAATCTGTAAACAACCAATTCTAGTAACAGTAACATGCTTTAAAGACAGGTTTCGTTTGTCTCAAGGCAACAAAGTTTAAAGGGGGGTAGAATTTAACGAGTAGCAGCAATTTAGTGTGAGAATTGCAATTTGTTGTTTCACTTTTTAAACATTTCACAACTATATTAAAACTTTCCAAGTGACCTTTTACACCTCTGGCCTCTCATTGAGTTTGCCCTCTTATCATTGAAGAGCTGCATATGAAACCTTGCTGAATGATATGAGAGGTAGATAAAAGGATGAGCAGCTGCAGTTTTGTATGCACGTCATCACCATGACAACCTCTCACAGCAAGCTCCATTTCTTGTAGTGGAGATGAAAAAAACAAATATTTCAGGATAGAAGAAAAGATCAGTGGATAGGGCGACATTGGATTAAAATTATGTGATGCACATTTGTTGGTGATAAACAGCTCTGGAGAAAAATCGCTTTAAAACCATCTTCCCTAAAGGTATGATCAAAATTTGTGTGAATAAATAGTTGTTCCAGTATCATTCAGAATATAATTAATTGGCGAGCGCTCTGAAGAGATAATCTGAAATTCAGAGTAGATGAAGACTCGCGGGTGAGATGATGAGTGTGGAGTCTCAGTGCAGGAATTTCTAAACAATATTGAAGATTTGAAGAAGAGAACAGAGCCCCGTGGTAGAGGAAAACCTCTAGTTCACCAGGTGGATTAACATTTCCCTACATCAAGGAATCTGTGAAGTTTGACGCACATGCCTCATGATACATTACATGTATAAGGTGCGTCTGTGAGGCTAATGCACTGTCTGAACACAGGGAAAGCCTTTATATCTGTTCGGTCAAAGAACTCACATGGTTAAATACACCCTGCCTGCTGTTGGAAAAGTTCTAGTGCTCAACCTTCACATATTGTTCTGAGTCCCAGCAGCACTTCAGCTACTTCCCTCAGCCGTGGGATGTGAGGATATCAAACACAGAAACTAAAACATCCCTTCAAAGGGCTATACCTAAGGCTTGACTGAATAACCTGTGTATGTTTTGTATGTGGTATCGTCTGTTGTTTTATATGTGACATCAGAAAGATACAGATTTAAAGGTTTAATTTCTACAGTAGGTTCAGTCCATCCTAAATCCCAAAGGGGTTAGAGATGCATGGTTAGCTGTGTGACTCAGTATGTTCTGCCAGAGCTGAGAGAAATCTTTCCAGACTGTGTGTATAATGGAAGACCTACGCCCCCCCTCAATGTAGATTAAAAAGTGACTGCATTTTGTTTCAGGCAAACAGAATTAATGTCTCACAACACAAACAGAGATGACAGAAAGCTCTCAGTTGGTCTGTTTTGTTTCTCTGACTGGTGACTTGTCATTATAAGCCATTGTAGACAACATGTAGATTTGCACATTTATCAAATGTACGTGAAAAATGCAAATCCTATAGATAAATGTAGTCTTAAAAAGATCATGATGTTGACTTTTACCTATGTGACACTTTAGCAAGAATCAATGTTTCTTAATCAGATTTCATGCCTTGTTCTATCATTTTTAGCTGTCACCTCGTGAGTGAATAACGAGATGTGACCGGTTTTAGCTTCTCTATGATGGACCCTACACTGTTCATTAGATTTACATGCTCACATACACACATGCATCTGGACACACGCACACATCTACACCCATTCAGCAATCTCATTTGGCTACTGCACTGAGACTGATGGAAAAAGCAGGATGGAAGAAAGCAAACAATAGTCATTTGTTTACTGTAACAAAAAGAAGGTGGAGCCGGAGGGGAAAATGGACTCTGCTCAGACAGACACCGTTAGTGATCGAGGGCATGAGGGGGGAGAGGGCCAGTTTAATAGAAATGCACCCAAGTGTGAAGAGAGTGAGCCCGGGCACATCCTGAGCTCAGAGAGACAGCAGCTTCACATCAGGTCTCCCACAGCAAAGTGGGAAGATGAGATCCTGAAGCTGGACTCAGATGAAGCCCAGTGAGATAGAGACAGAACAAAAGGGGATGAAAGATAAAACCAGGAAAGACTGTGAGAAGATAGAACCACAGCCCAGAATTATCAGACAAATGGGGTGAGAGGATTTTAAAAGCAGGAGATAAAGAGGAAATGAGGAGGAGGGATTAAAGAGCACTTTGTGTTTTGATAAAGGCAGTCCTCTCATTTTGGACGTCAAACTCTTCATTTTCTGAGTCTGAATTCACACCTTCATCCCCCCACACCGTTGGGATGCCACGATACGAGACTACCCTATTTCCCCCAAGGCTGAAGCTACCGCCGAGGCCGCCAGCCTCAAGGGAAGGCAGCTTAATGAGAGCGCCAGAGCGCAGCTGAAGCATCAGGAAGATGCCAGCGAAGGTGGCGATGATGGCCATGCAGCTGAGCACGGCGATGGTGATGGGCAGTCGGGAGCCGAGCTCGAGCTGCGATTCTCGGGTCCCCTGACCCACCATGAAGCTGCCGGGGGACTCTCGCATTATCTGGTTGAGGTGGAGGCAGGTGCCAGGGATGGAATCCAGGTAGCTGTGTGGAGGGCAGGACATGCAGGCATCAGAGCTGAGGCTGCTGCAGGTAACACAGGGCTCAGGGCAGGGCAGGCAAGCCGGGACGGAGGCTGGCTGTATGAAGTTCCCCACTGTGTAGTTAAGAGGCTGGGAGCCCACAGAGTAGCCTGCTGGACATTCTATCACACAGCTCTGGTCAAAGAGGTAGTACCCAGCATTGCACTCTGGAAGACAAAGCACCGAAAGTGAAATTAACAGGGAAAATCATTTAGCGCTTCATATGAGTCAGACTACAAGCAGACAGAGAAAGAGGATTCCAAACTAGACAGCCAAAGCTTGAAGACAAAAACAACAACAAAACACTCCTCTTTATCTCATACTGTGACAGACATCTTTATTACTCATCCATGGGATTAGGGCTGAACAATTGATTAAATTAATTTAATATTACCGAACAATTAATAGAATATTATTGGAAGTGTAATATCTAAATCACATGAGCTGCAGCTGTTTTTTGGGGAAAAAATTAAGCATAACGTATCAAATATGAACAAAGCATTACACACATGCACTTTCATATCCTACTCTCCTGGCATCAGGAAACATACTTGTTTTATACATATCCTACCAATGAATAAATAAATAAATAAATCACATCAATCCTTCTAGTGGTGTAAATAAAATGGAACTATTCTTTCTACTACTGTTTAACCTGACTCTATATTCATAATTGCTGTCAAACTAACAGCAATAGGACTGCTGTTCTGTATATTGTCAAACCTTGTATTGAATGTATTCAATTTTAAACATGTCTCCAGGTCACCATCTTTCCTTTTGTGCCACCTAAAAAATGATGACAAAAAGCTTTGCAATTTATATGCTGAGTACAGCATGTTTAAGTCAACAGACCCATTTCCATATACAGCAATCCAGATGCACGCCATTGCTTAACATGGTAATTAACAGACTGCTGGTGCTGGAGGTAACAGAGCAGAAAGCAGGAGAGAGAGCAAACAGAAGAAGCAAAACAGACTTTCCTGCAGGGTCTTGTCATCTCGTTGGAAACTGCAAACTATTATATTAAGCTACGAGTTGGTGAGCATACATGATAATTAGTGTATGAAATGACAAATGCAAAACGACAAATTCAGTTCAATTCAATGCATTTGATTCTCTTGCTAAATTTCCTTGGTGGCCTGTAGGGGTCAGGCCACCACTGTGTCACACATTATAGATAGACTTCACAGAGTTGGTGTTAAATATTATGGTCAAGCTTGGCTACAGCAGTGTTTGGAATAGACAGGAGATAGTTTAAATACGATTATTAAAAAAAAGGAGAGACCCAGAGTAAAACTTTATTGAAACAAATTTAGATGTTCATCTAAATGGATTCTGCTGATGACACTATTCTTAATAAGTATCGCTAAGTTTTCTCACTCAAAGTACTCAATAAATGGCTCGCTTTGGGAAAGACAAGACAAAAGATGCAGCTGAGTACATTCACATGACACAATGCGAGCCCCCTCCTGCTGCTGCTCTCAATAACATTAACCAGAGCCAAAAGGTGGGAGTCTTACCAATACATATCTGTCTCAGGTCCAAAGTCTTGCAGCTGCCGTTGCCAGGCTGAGACTTCTCAGAGGAGGTGGAGGATGTTGAGCCAGTCCCATACAACACCAAAATGAACTGGGTCAGAGTGCCTGAATGGAGAGATGGACATAAACAAAGAGAATAAAAACTGAAATTAAATTGCAAAAAACATCTGTCATAAACAATGAAGAAATGGGACTCCTTTGGATAGGTTTGCTAAATGCATCCATATAGTTGACAGTGGGATTTCATCATTAAGTGACAGAAAAAGACTTATTAAAATGAGCAGCAATTTAAAGACAGCATGATTTTACTCTGTGCCTATTAAGAATTATATAAAGTGCACATCTCTCAGGAATCATTCAAGTGTAGAGGCTTGTGAGAGGTTCCGCTTAAAGTAAATTACTTCACACGGACGACGGAGTGAGACACTGATCCAGCTATTTTTTTGTGTCTTTTTTTTGGCTTCTGAGTAGAGTCATGGGTAATCTTGCTACACTTTGAAGAAATTACAAACCTTCTTCATGAACTCAAACAAAAGCCCTTAGCTTTTGCAAGGAAATGACCAATAAAATGTTCATAGCAGGTTTGGTTCCAAAAGAACTGAGATGAAATCTGATTGTGTTGAATTAAATCAAGCCAAAGAATGATAATCACAAAGCTTAAATTAAGCCTAAATATTAAACACACATTAATACTTAAATGTGACCTTTCAGACTCACAAACACAGCTGCTTCTTAGTGTGGCTTCTAACTAGGTTTCTTGAGGGATCTTAGCCCATTCCTCCTCTGCAAATTGTTCCGGCTCATACAAATGAAAATGGTTTTTGGGCATGGACCTTAAGAGAAAAATTCTCAATAGCATTGAGACTTAAGGGATGTGAATGGGCCACTCCAGCACCTTGGCTTTACTGTCCTTCAAAATGTTTTAAAACCAATGTCTATATATGCCTCAGGTCATTGCTATAAGTCCCAATGGCAACCTTGAAGAAATTACTAATTTAGAATGTAGAGTGGTGTGGTGATTCATGATGCAGCATTTGAGAGCCACGAGACTTGTCCATTCTGTAGAGTTCAGTCCTGACAGAGTTATTGAAGTCCAGTGGTCACCACGCGTCGCTTGAAAGCTCCAAATTTCAATTTTCAATATTTATGGGCTGATAACAGGGTATATACACCAATCTTTGAGTCAAATTTACTACCATTTAATACCTTTTTTACTACCTTCAGATTTTTGTCACAACCACCACGACACCGAGTTGCACCAAGTGTCAATCAGAATACTTTCTTTAAATTGAAAAGGTATGAAATACAGACCTTTATACTGATGACCGTTCTAGCCTGTAATTCTTGTGTATTACACCCAGATTGAAGAAGCTCTCTTTAGGTGATAATAATTATCACCTTATATGTTTAAATGTTCATGAGGATGATACAGGGGTAAATCTGAAGTCTAAACTACTTCCTTCACCACTTCATTGTGGTGTAACAACTCACAGCTGCAGAACTATATAGTTTGAGCTTCAAATCTCCTTTACAGATAAAGGCATAGGCATTTAAATGCAAAAACCTGCTGATCTCTAATCTCCTAGCACTGGCTTCTTTATCCTGGAGCTGACGTCTAAACTAAACACCCGAATGCAAACATTTATGTAAAGGTTCTCCTATTGGATGACTGGTTAAGATATAGGGAATGTGTTTCATGTTGTACCACTCTGCTTCAAGCTTCCCATTAGCATTTCTACCATCACCACCTCCAGAATTTACATTGTGACACATTATTGTACAGAAACCTTTGAGAACATGAACATGAGTATTTTGCTTTAAAAAAAACAAAACAAAAGACCGCAGATTATATATGATAATGTAGTAAAGCTGAGAACACACTGCTATGGGGGCATACATCATATGAAGCACATCTAGTGTAAAACAGGAATTTCTGTTGCACTTCCTCATATAAAAAAATGAAGACTACACAAACTGCACAGAGATGGAGACAGTAGTTGTGTATGTTTGATTAACAACCCAAAAAATTAACAACGTGAGCACTGACTACATAAAACAAACATTGCTGAGGGCTACCAACAACTGTGGTGTTTTCCAACTGCACATGGGCTTGACTTGAGGTAATACAGCTACATATGAAATTTCATATTTCTAGTTTCTCTTCATCTATTGTTCTCCACATAGGAAGAATAATGGAGGCAGGATATACAAGCAGGGAGCGAGTGTATTACAAAAATAGGTGGGGGCTGCAGGTTGGAAGTAGGACATTGGTGTTAAGTGTTTCAGGGCAGTACATCAACCTAGCCAGTGTGGTAGTTGTACACAAAAAATAAACAGGGGCATGTGATTTGACATGTACCATTTAGCTGCAGCAAAGTTGGATCTTGATGAATTGCAGTTTTTGTGAACTACTTCCTGTTGTGCTTGTAAAAATGAAAAACAGGTAAAATGGCAATGATATGAATGATTTAATCATCAGTAATCATTCAGATCATTTGTCAATAAAAACACCGACTGAATTTTAAAGAAATGCTTTACCATAGTCACTGGCACCAGCCACATTTTCTATCTCCAGAGTCCATGCGCCAGTTGGATTTTCATCCCAGGAGTGGGTGGTCATGAAAGCCCAGTCATTAAAACCCTCTGATGAGTAGTCATGCGGCCTGCAGCAAAACAAAAAGCAGGAGTGTCATCAGTGTGTATTTACTAGTGTGTAGGTTTATGTACATTTTGTTATGTGGTTGAACCTGGGGTGGAGCAGCGTGGAGCGTGTGCCAGCAGGACTAGTGAGGTGGATGGCCAGGTTTCCCCTACGGTTGTAGGACAGCGTGAGGTGGGCCTGGACGTGCTCCAACGACGTCACATAACTGTCTGAGCCGAAGCAGGCATCCACGGTCTTATTGATCGATAGATAGCTGCCAATGTTCCTGTCAAAACATGAGAAAAGACATATGAGGACGCATTAAGACAGCCACGCATGTGGGGAACCAGCCGTGTATGACGTCATTAATGGAAGTTTCTAAATTGGGAATATTGTGGAAAAGGCTTCAGATAAATCTGAATGTGACAATTTTATGGTGGCCGGTCTGAAAGGCTGCAAAGGGTGAAGAGGTTTGTGGCCATGAACAGGATTAGTGTCACCCAACCTGGAGCACTCTTGTCCTCCATGGAAGTAAAGCACCTACCTCTCTTTTAACTCCCCCTTTAAATCCGCTTAGGAGATTATATGCATTCACAACAATTCTGAGTAGGAGGACGGCATGGGGTTTTAGTGACACTGAGATGCCCAAAATATAGACAAGAATTGATATGATCACTAAACTACCACATTGTTCAAAGCATGGCCTCCAAAAATTAATGGTGGCAAAAATTTCAAGATGCATGAAAAGAATACATTAATTTGACCTTTGGAACAACTATAGACTGTGAGTTAAATTTATAAGCAAGGAGAAACACCACAGTCATGCAAAGTATTATTATGATGTAAACTGACACCAAGAAAACCTCACCAAAATAAATGTGCATCTTTCAAGTTAAGAGTATGTGTGTAAGAGTGGAGGGAATGGAAATGTGCATGAATGGCTGCAGAAGCCAATTTATCATTGCCACTTAACCAGTGGAGCACAGACATCTATGTTTTAAGCTGTTAGAGGAGATGTATCATCTGCTTTATAAGAAACAGCAACTGCATGTACGAGGAAGACACAGGGAGATGCAATATCAACCTCCCTGTAAAATATAGATAATATAGAGGGCCGGATAACAAAACATCTCAAAATGGGATGTCGATAATGATAATGTTCTTTGGATGTTTCTGAAGCTAATAGCTTATAACACAGGAGAAAAACTACCAGACCCATGAAGAGGCACATGCAGGTTTATTTTGCATTTAGTCCGTAAATCTCTGCAGGCTATTTTTCGTTTGGGGCGGTAAATCCTTGTAACAAGGTAGACATAGTTAAAAGCTCCACCGAGACTGTATTACATGTTGGTTTCATTTGCAAACACACTGCTTCTGATTGCTGCCATTTGTTTAAAGGTTTCTCGAAACAGTCGGCATACTTCATAAACTCTTAAATCTCCATGGTAACATCAAAGGGCAAAACTTGTGGGTATCAAAAGAAGAAATGTTGTATTCAAGCCCTTCTAATACATTCAGAAATGGCTGCAAAAGTCAAAAAGAAAGCTCAAGGAAAAACTTTTTTTTGTTTAAATCCACAGTAATATGCATTTCGTTATACTGTGTGTATGAAAATAATGGAATACTGATCAAAATGGAAAAGAAGTGGTGCCAGACACAACAAAGATCACCCCCTTGGAAACATTTTACCTGATTTGCCTCATCTCTTATCATTGCATACATTTTTGGTGACTGTGACCATGACTTTTGACCTACATTCACCAAAATTTGATGGGATCTATTCTGGACTACCTTGTACCCTTCCTGAAAAATTTCTTGGAAATTGCTCCAGTAGATTTTGCGTAAAATTGCTGACAGTCAAATAAATAAACAAACAAACAGAACCAAAAACAATACCCCTATTCCTTTTCAGAAGGCGGGGTAAAAATAGGAAATGAACATGTGCTTCACAATCAGTAGTGGCTCTGGGAGAAATTCCATGAGTTGGGGAAGTCATAGAAGGTCTCTGACATCCAAACAATAGAGCATGACTTTCATTCTAAGTCTTTCCTAGAGGTATTAAAATATCCAATAATAATACCCAACAACTCAGGGAAACAGAAAGGTCCTTACTATTAATTTGAAATTTATTGGTATTATCAGTCTTGGACATGCGGCTACAAAACTGTTCAATGTGTCAAGATGCCTTAGTTTGTTAATGTCACCATTTTGGTTCTTATTTGTATATAATAGTGAAATGTATTTTATTGTGTCATATAACCGCCTTAACAAAATATTTGAAAAGTCATACAAGAAAACACTACATGACTGAAGTGATGTTCGGGGGGGGGGTTGAGTTTTTGTTATTCA
>JAPTYR010000018.1:42005308-42016199 GCA_029814505.1 Siphamia roseigaster | reverse complement strand
GCCCTGCAAAAGTCTAAAATTTACCAAGTGTACCAACTGTATATATGAAATGATTGAACGGTGATATGTCTATTAAATTAAACTGTCATTTGTCCCTCCCCCCTCTGCACGTGCCCTTTCTGCATGAATCGTGCACTTTCAGAGACTGAGCTCTAGTACAGGAAATGAAGCTAAAGCTAGGCTAGTTATAAGTATTAGCACTATTAGGAAGTAAAGTTCACTGGAAAACTGTCACTAACATAAGTCAGTAGGAAATATAAGGTTAATCAGATAGGTATGAACTGGGGCTGTTCTGGAAGAGTGTGGGGCTTAAGGAGACTGAATGAGCTATGGACCGAAGCCAGGGTATGAGTCCGAGTTGGTATCAGATCCCGAGCCTGAACCGGACTGTAACTCTGTGAATTATCACTGTGCAGCACATGAATCCTTGGAAACAAGCGTTACGCGTGCCATTATTCTAGAAGTGTGGGGAGGGAGAGGGGAAATGGTCCAGAAGCTTTGGCGCATCATAGGAAGAGGAGGGAAAAGTCTTGAATTCACTTTAAAATATTTTCATACTGACATTTTACCAAAGGCGCCAGGTCACCATCGCCATCACAGGCCACTATTCGGCCTTGCTTTGAACTCGCTCAACCGAAGGCCAAATGTGTTTTTTTTTTTTTTTTGCAATATTCAGCCAAATATATTCGGTTACTGAATATTCGGTGCATCCTTATTGTTTAACATCCTAAGCAAATTCAAGTGAATTTCTTGCGGGAACAGCATGTTAAGCACTTTGGTGTAAACCTTACCAAAATCAATGACATTTTGATGAAATCGTGTTACTGAGCACTAGAGATGTCCTGATCAGGCTTTTTTTAACCTCTGAGTCCTTGGATTTTGAGTCATTGGTTGATAATGAGGCCCCATCCGATACTTTTAAAAAAATTAAATAAGAGAACGAGTTAACAGATCCAGGATGCCCCTTTGTTTATTCACCCCATTTGTATTTAACACTTATGTGTTTCTATTAGATGAGATTGAACAATCAAGTAATAAACCATTACTTGCTTCTGTGTGGAGTTAAGACCCATGACAGTTTGGTTGAAACAGTCTCACTCTGTAGTAAGAGAGAGAGAGAGAGAGAGCCCGTTGAAGTTAAAACATGTAAGTGTGTCACCACCTGACCCTGTTGGAACTAGAGATGCCTAATGACAGCAGCACAACCATTATTTGCTCAGCGTCACAAAGATAAGTTGTTAAATAGAATAACCTTTTTTGTATTTGATTCCAGTTTACTAATTTGTTAACGGAGAAAATTGACAACCTTTGCAAAAGCATATTACTTCTTAACTTCAATTCAATTCAATTCAATTTTATTTATATAGCCCTAAATCACAACAAGGTTGCCTCAAAGGGCTTCACAGTGTCAACCTGCAAAATAGTCAATAGAAAAATACAGAAATCACAAAGACGAATTGTCCCAAGCATCCCCTGTCCTTAGACCCTCCATCGCGGCAAGGATTATAAGTTCCGGGTTATAAGTTATTGCTGCATGATATCACAAAACTACAATATGTGAAGTCTCTTAATAACATTAAGAACTGCAGTTCATGCATTGTGGCTTTCTCAGTAACAACAGTGGCCTTATGTTGTCCATCCCACTACCTTTTCTGCTGACAGTCACAATTTGCCACTTCAGTAAATTGCAGTTTTCTTGTGTCCCGTGTTCTGTATTTGCTAGTGTTGGAATATAGACATGTTTGTGTGCATGTCAGACAGTAACTCAACTAACCCAAGATGGTAGCGCTGCATATTGACTGCATTAAATATTGAATGCGTTTGCAGATGCGCTCTGGCTGTTTACATCACATGAACACACCAGCAAATAACTCCATTAAACGGCTCGGTGGTAACATGTTTGAGCTCCTTCAAGTCCGTGGAGATAAGACCATATGGAGGTTTCTATAAATGTGCATTTCCTGTTTGTGTTGTGTAGGTACGACTCTAACTCAGGAGGTGAGAGGGAGATTCAAAGGACTATGCTGGAGCTGCTCAACCAGCTGGACGGGTTTGACTCACGGGGGGATGTCAAAGTTATCATGGCCACCAACCGGATAGAGACCCTGGACCCTGCCCTCATCAGACCTGGTCAGTCGAGGCCTGGTGGAGGGTTGGCACCCTCTCTGTTCAGCTCTGCCGACCAGCCATCCTGCCTCATTATTGCTGAAATACAAAAGATTTAGATGCGTGATTTTAGATTTCCTGTTAAAGAACAACATTTGTTCTCGACAGCCTTTCTAATTAGAAAAAAATAATTAGTTTTCTTCACAGTTGATTGGGAATATTGGCAGCAAAACATGTCTGCTGGTCTACAGCAGCAGCAGCAGTCAGATCTACTACAAAACCAGATCTGATGTTAAATCTTAGACTTTTACAGTAAGCAGCACTTCTTCCTAAATTTGCAGTGGGAAACTTTCACTTCCATTGGAGTATTATATCATTCTGATCTGGGTCATTATTATTTTTTTTAATTCTGTGGGGTTTTTTGTGTCTTTTTTCCCCCTTTCCCCTCATTGTTGCTCTTCAGGGAGGATTGACCGTAAGATTGAGTTTCCACTACCAGATGAAAAAACCAAAAGAAGGATCTTTCAAATCCACACGAGCCGTATGACAGTAGCAGATGACGTCACCCTGGACGACCTGATCCTAGCCAAGGACGACTTGTCAGGAGCAGACATTAAGGTAAGGCTGTTTGATGACATAAAAACCCTGCTGAGTTTTATTCTTCCTCCGTCCTGTGTTTGCCGTCTCCTCCTCTTCGTCATCGTGTCTGACTCTACATTATCCGAACATAAGAATGGCTTATGCACAGAGCGGGAGGTCGTGTTCAATCAAACCCTGGAGATGCTTTCGATCGGTTCATTTTTAATTCGCTCCGGTCTGGCTCAGTGGCTCGGACCATTTATTGATTATGTAAGTTCAGAAAGTCTTGGCACAGAGTCAGATCAGACTGTGGCTCAGCAGAATGGTGAAATCAAGACAGAGCTACAGAACCTGACGCAACAATACAGCATCGAGAAGAGCTGCTTTTGCAGTATGAAAACTATCCAGGATATAAAGGGAGCAGGAATGATGACGGTCGAGTTTAGTGGTAGAATGGAATATAATACCGATCATTTGTTTTCATTAGTGCACGATCAGACTAGTTTATTACCGTAGAATGAACCATATGCATTTTCCCATAGATGCTTATATTTTAGGTGTTTTCTATATACAGAGTTCATACGGGTGCTTGAAATCCTTGATTATGCTTGAATTTCAGTGTTGCTTTTAAGATCTGAAAAGGATTTGACTTATAGTTTAAGTGCTTGAAGGTGTTTGTAATTTTAACTAAAGCTTTTTACAGAGAGGCGACACATTTTGAAAAATAAAACTTAATGCCAAGAAATAAAATTAGCGGGTAATCTCAGGTATAATCCAGGTACAGTTTTATTAACACCCACCCTCTCTCCAAAAATCCCATTACATTTTAGTGAATGTAGGTCAAAGGCCAAGGTCAACAAAAATGTGTTTTCTCAATGAGTGTGCCTGAAATACGCCAGGTAGCTTCCCCCTTTCTTTTTTGATAAAACTTTGTGTTCTCCTTTAATTTCTAAACTTTTTGCTGTTGTTAAACATTTTTACACGTTTACAGCATAATTCAAAGCACAGAATTGTGATTAAAAACTGAAAAAGTAATCATGAATATATGCATTCCTGTAGATATGTATTTTGTAAGGTACTGTGGTGGGAAAAACAATTTAAAATGACCCTTAAAGGTGTTTGAAAAGTGCTTAAATTTGACCTTGAAAAATATGTACGAACCCTGTGTAAGTTCAATGGTATTTTGAAATGCAACATGTATGTAACTGAATATGCCTAAGGAAAGGAAAACTGTCAATAAATAGATTGACTCCAATTATTTAATTCTGTTTGGATATTGACAGAGGAAGACAAGGTGTTAGTGTCAATTAACCCCCTGAGTCCTAGGATAGTACAGGTTTCTGATTTTTATGGATGAAAAAAATTCCCTTGAGTGATAGCAGCAAGACGTACATTTTTTCCCAGATGCATTTTTAAAATTATATCTTTATTCTCAATGACTGCCCTTTGCAATGGACAGTTGTATTCATTTATTTATATTTTTTGTAGTTTTTTTTTTGTGTGTTTGGGGGGGGTGTTTTAAACCTACTACACCACAAAGTGGGTTAAACCAATTTTAATATCGTTATTAGATTGAGTCAAGATAAATATTCATTATTAGAGAACAGTACCATGCCTGTGTGAAACCAGTTACATTTAGAACTTCGGAATTTAATTTTCCCTCCTTGTGGTCTCTCAGGCATAGTATAATTCAGTCAAAGCCTCGAAAACATATAATTAAAGCATTACTTTGTAGAGGAAAGTGTTGATATTACATGTGTTACTTTTTAATCGTAAAACTGCGACATGTGTTATGCACAGCCCATTTTGTGCGGATGCTGTGCCTGGAAGTTTAATCCCAGGGTGTAATCTTCCCCGTGTCTGATGACGTGTGCTTGAGTCGAGTGTCGGTGGCGGAAGATGGCTGACAGTGGAGGTATCATCGCGAAAAGATGCGACTCTGGCAACGTTTCCTCTGTGAGTATGGAGACCATCTCAGGCCTGACGGAGCTGGAGGACCTGGAGAGAGTTTACCAACAGCTGTGCACGGAGGAGGTCGGTGGAAACCACTGTTAGAAGCAGTTTGTTAGCATCTAGTGTCGAGCCTCGGTCACTTCCGCGGACACACAGCTGGTCCAAAACACTGAATAGAGGCAAAATAATAAAACATAAAGACGTCAGTTGTAATGAAGATCATGACAGATATTTTTAGACAAGATTGGATAGTGTGGCTCTAGTCCAGGTGCAAATCTTTCGCTATGAAATGTTAAGTTTGAGATACACGTTTGAAACAAGTAAATGTAAAATCTAATAGCATTAACGTAACCCATTTAAATTATTAGCTATAGTCTATAAATGGGGGTGGTTATTCGTTTTCATTGACAAGAAGTTGTCATCCTAAAGTAAAAATGCTCTTGCCACACGGGAAATAAAACTTAGTATGTTGGTAACATTAGCAACATGTACTGAAATAAGTCATGAGCAATAAACTAATCACAGTGTTTTACTATCGTGTATATGTGGTTTTTCGGTTGGTATTATAGCAGCATTTATGTGCACTTAAGTTCCTTTTAACTTACACTGTGGTGTAGTCATATTCCATAGGATCATTAAATATGTATAGTTTCCCTGCCCGATGAGAATTTTGCATCTACAAAAGTCCATATTTCTGCATTTTCTGGCTATATTCAAGAGCGATTTTTGAATTTTTTCACAAACATCTAAAATGAACACATTTGGTGATAAAAGTAGAAAAGTTGTAATTACAAGGGTTAGATAAATGTATGGAGTAAATTGTACAATATTTGCTTCTGAAATATATTAGAGTTGTTTGAAGCAGAAGTTGCTTTAACTGTTACATGTTTTCTGTTTTAATACAGAAAGATGTGGAGGTGGAGCTGGACAGACTAGTGGGACAGGAGGGAACCATTCACACAAAGATGTTGGCCCTGCAGAGGATGGGGTACACTTTGCTTATACACATTAGTATTCACTTGTATCACCTCCGTCATTGATATTTTTAAAAAGAATCCGTTCGTTCCTTTTCTCTGTAGACCAAACTTACAGTTAATTGGAGGAGATGCCAGTCAGTTGTCAGGTATGATCACATTTACCTGTAGCCTGGCCGAAAACGTCAGCAGAAAAGTCAGACAGCTAGATCTGGCAAAGGTAAGTACAAAAATACATTACATTTGATATCACACTCAGGGATGTAATAGGGACAGGACACTTACAGTTAGTTACACTCTTTTCGTATTTTATTTACCAAAAAAAAACCCACATTTGTTTGACTTTGTGGATTGATGTAAATGTTGAGCCAATTTAATAATGACTCAATGTGGGGGGAAAAACATTGAAATCTATTGCACACAATTTGAGAAATCCAAAACTTTAATTGCTCACACTCTTTCTGAAAGTTTTTGGTCAGACTCTCAGGTCATCTATGATTTGTAGTTATTATAATAGTCATGCTCTGAGAGCTTACTGTACTTTTTGTTGGGTTTTTCCTAGACACGGCTGTATAATGTTATCCAACGTGCTGATGATATCCTCGATCTGAAGTTTTGCACTGATGGTGTTCAGACTGCTCTGCGCAATGAAGACTATGAACAGGCTGCTGCACACATCCATCGATACCTTTCTCTGGACCAGTCTGTTATTGAATTGAGTAGGCAGGGAGAAGAAAGTAAGATAGTTTAAGCTGTTTGTCCCATTGCTAAACTCACTGTACACTCCATTGCTGAAGAATTGTAATATTGTTTGGGATATGTTTTATGTGTATATGTATTTTTTCCCAGATATTTATTGTCTAAGTAATGTAGAACATATAAAAGCATGATGAAGAAGCAAAGCCAAAGATTGTCCGCAGTGTATTTTAGATAGACTGTTAATACTTCATATCTGTGCAGGTAGTGCTGTCGATGCCAGTCTAGTGATGCTGCAAGAGGCAGAACAGAAGCTAAAGGTCATTGTTGCTGAGAAGCTTGACGAAGCTGTTGCTGCTGTTGATCTTGCACAAGTGGAAAGGTTTTTCAAAATCTTCCCTCTGTTGGGCCTCCATCAGCAGGGACTTGCCCGATTCGGTCAATATCTCTGCACTCAGGTCAGTAAAGTGCCTAAATGCTTATTAGTTTAGTGTTGTAATGGGGTTTTAGTGTTGGGAAGCAAGGAGAGGTTGTTAGCGCTTTTAAGATTTTAAAGAATGAAGGTGTTAGTGTTTTCTTTTTCTTTCACATATGCTCACACAGCTTGCCTCCAAAGCTGAAGAGAACCTACTTTTAGCTACAGGAGGAGACGTAAGTGACAAAAGAGCACCACTAATATTTGCAGACACTCTGACACTTCTGCTAGAAGGTAAGAAAACAATCTGTGTTCTGGGTTTGAGAGTACATTTGCTTTAAATGTTTCAGTGTAGTCCCAAAAAAAACCACGCTGGTTTGTGTTTACAGGCATTGCTCGTGTTGTTGAGACCCATCAGCCCATAGTAGAGACATACTATGGTCCAGGACATCTGTACACACTCATCACTCACCTGCAGCAAGAATGTGACAAACAGGCTCAGAAAATAGTTGACAAGTTCATTCAACAGAGAGGATACCACAACAAGGTCTGAAAAACATCTGCACTGAGCTGTTATCTGTTATCTACAGGTACTTTAACTCAGAATGCCTCCTGTAGTTTCAGATTGTCCAAAACAGTATGATGAAGACTGTTCCAGGGGAGAGGATTGAGCCCAGGTATTAGTTTGGTTTTCTATTTTCCACATTGTTTTATCTGCTTGGTGATATTGTTTATAACTCTCTGTATCTACATGAAAAGGGAACTGGATCCTGTTCTGGCAGAAGTAACACTGATGAATGCAAGGGCGGAGCTCTACCTCCGATTTTTACGGCGTCGCATTATGGCCGACTTTGAAGTTGGGGACATTCAGAGCATTACACGGGGTATGTTGGATATGACCAGATAATAAACCCAGAACCTTTGAAGGAGCAGTATACCTGTATGTTTGACCTTTTTCAAATTTGTCACACTCAGAGCACCAGCAGATTGTAGAAAAGCTTCTGAAACACTGTTTGCTGAGCAGGACCATGCAGGAGCTGATTGGTTACTACATACCAATGGAAGAGTACTACATGAGGGAGTCTGTTAGCAAGGTAATAAACTCAGGCTTATACTGTTAAGACAGTGTGGCTGAAGGCATCACTGTCCCATCTTAAATAGATACAGCCTCTTCAGCTGTGAGGACTTCATTCATTAACGGTAAACAGTGTATCCCCAGAGCCTCTTTCCAGATAAATTCAAAGATGAGACAAAACTGAGTAAGTCTGAACATGATGAGTAAGTGTAGATCTAAATTTGGAGAACCAGCTTTCCCTGTTAAGGCCCGTTAACTCCAGACCACATTACCAAATGAAAGCAAATCAACTACAGATAGAATTTACAGCAAATATTCAGGATTGGCTGACAACAAATTGGAATTAATGCAACTTACTATGTTTGTGTGAAAGAAAACTGTACAATTTGTGTTTGCATTTGTAAAGGTTCAATAAGGGGCAAGGGCTGAGAATTAATGATGGCCACAAGTGAGCTCTACAGTAATTTATATTTTACATTATCTTAGATTTCTTTTTTATTATTGTATATTTAATGCTGTTCTGAAGTTATGATAGTAGTATTATTATATATTCTAATAAGTATTTATATATTATAATAAATAAATGTGTTCTGAATTAAATTTGTTGTACAGATATAATTTCAGATAAAATCAATCAGACTTCATTGTTAATGGTTGAGATGTTGATGTGGTGCAGGTTACTTTAATTTATCTGCCATATGTTGGACATTTGAGACATAAGAAAACACTCACTCACATATAGCATCTTGCCTGACCTCACCACTGGTTTTATACCTCATAGAATAAATAAAGAATATTATCAACACTGCTGTACAGTACCTTTTTGATATTTTAAATGTTATGGGTTTTCTGTTAAATGGATTTACAGTATCACATATTTAAGGACTAAAATGTGGTTAAAAAAAAAAACTCGCTTTGTCACAGAGCAGTAGAGGATACCTCAGGTGTATAGATAAATAGTATTTTATATTCAGAGAAGTACTGTTTGCATCTTTAAAACTAGATATCAAAAATACTTTCTCCTCAGGCTGTTACTATGGATACCTATGAAAAGGGTCAGCTGACCTCCAGCATGGTAGATGACTGTTTTTATATTGTAAAGAAGTGCATCAGCAGAGCTTTATCCAGCTCCAGTATCGACTGTCTCTGTGCCATGATTAACCACGCCAACTCTGTGCTGGAGTCAGATTTCAGGTGCTCCCTTCTCTTACATTTTCAACACCCTTATTTACTCTGTTGTTCATGTCTCATGTAAACACTTCTGTGTCCCTTAATTCTGCAGGGAGGTGTTGTATAATAAGTTGCGGCAGGGCTTCCCAGCGACAACACTTCAGGACATCCAGCGTGGCGTCAGCAGCGCAGTCAGCCTGATGCAGAGCAGCTTACAGCAGGGCAAGTTTAATACAATGGGCATCGAGAGTGCAGAACATGCCAAGGCTGCGTTTCTGGTAAGATGTAGAACCAAACATCTCACACACAGTATACAGCTGTGGAAAAATTAACAAAGCTCTCCAAAAGTCCAGTTCTGAACCAGTGTCAGAACTTCTGAAATGTGGTCAAGTAGGATGAATGATGTCAAACAAAACCAAGTTGCATTTATTCTTGCAAAAGAAGTAACATACATATAGCAAAGCGTGAAAATCAGGGTTATTCCACCTTACAGTGATTTCTTAACATTTCCTCAGTTAACCATTAGTATTTAAAGAAATTTCAGATCTAAAAGCACTGCCTTGTTTGCTATTTTCACCAATGTTTCTTGTTTTACTCTGAATTTGGAAAAAAAATACTCATTACTTTCTAGGATGAATTAAAAAATG
Organism: Siphamia roseigaster; assembly: GCA_029814505.1. Classification (NCBI taxonomy): domain Eukaryota; kingdom Metazoa; phylum Chordata; class Actinopteri; order Kurtiformes; family Apogonidae; genus Siphamia; species Siphamia roseigaster. The sequence continues at coordinate 42,006,584 of JAPTYR010000018.1, read as the reverse complement.
GTATCAAGCACATACTTAAACAGGAAAACCTTATTTATCTCATTTTAGAAAGCACTCCGACAAAGCCAAACAGTTAATAAAAATTAGGGCTAAGTCATGATAAGTAGGATTGCAGTAATTGTTTTCTGTGTTAGCCTTCAAGGTAAAGAAAACCTTCTGAATCAAATCAAAGTAACATGAGGTTGGGATGAATGAATAGAGGTTTTATAGTTTGATTTTACGAATGTTCTCACATATCAGATTTTGTACAAATCATGCTATATTTTAGCAAATGAATGATTTTAACAATGAAAAACAAAGTGAAGAGTCTATTTAAGTTTAAAAGTTGATGACTTTATTCACACTCATCTTTTTTATTTATTTATTTCTCTCTCAGGTGACTCTGAATAATGTTGAGGTGTGTAGTGAGAATATCACAACTTTAAAAAGAAACCTTGAGGTAACTTTGACACATGCAGAAGTGATTCTTCATCAATTATCACAGCATTTATTGCTTGCTACATTGCTTGGTAATTTATTTATTTTTATGCTTGCAGAACGACTGCTCCAAGTTGTTCACGCAGGGGACAGCTTCTGGTGAACAAGCCAAGATTGAGAGCTGCTTGTCCGACCTTGTCAACACATCCACCAAGTTTAAAGATCTCTTACAGGTTTCTTACAACTCTCCATATTTATATTTAGTTGTGTATAAAAGTATATTATTGCAAAGTCGCAGCACAAATAGGTTTTGAGATCACTTAACTTAAATCATCTCCACTTTGGAAAGATGGAAACATATTTCTAAGGTGTTGTATTTTAAAGTATTTTAAAGTGTCTCAAGTTGAAATTGTGACTCTGCTCCATAGGAGGGTTTGACTGAATTAAATACAACAGCCATAAAGCCTCAGGTCAAACCCTGGATCAGTGGCTTCTTGTCTATCTCACACAACATAGAAGAGGTAAATATCTCAGTCTTATAAACTAAAATATGCAGCAATAAAGCACATGGCTGATCGGTGTCCTTTGCAGGAGGAGTTTAATGATTATGAGGCTAATGATCCGTGGGTGCAGCAGCTCATTGTTAACTTGGAGCAGCTCATGGCAGAGTTCAAGGTATGTGAACTATTTAACTGACAACGCATCATTTAGGGTAGGGCTGAAAGTCATTGTGCTCTTACTATAAATTTTAATGTCTCTACACAGATGGCACTGTCTCCTGTTATCTATGACACTCTGACCAGCCTGATGACCAGCTTAATATCCATTGAAATGGAGAAGACGGTCCTCAAGTGCTCTT
>JAPTYR010000018.1:41943866-41955474 GCA_029814505.1 Siphamia roseigaster | reverse complement strand
TATCTATCTATCGAGCGGCTCGTTTCAGTGAATGATAAGAACTGATTAGTTTGGGAGCTGTTCTTTTATTCAAACAGTCAGTGCTGCCTTCATGGTTCACCTGTTTGTCCGTGAATCTGAGGTTTCCACGCTGCCTTCACGTGCATCACTAATGACATCTACCAGTTTGAGTCATCCGCCGCACACATCACTCACTTGAACGCAGCTTTATGGCATTCCGCTGAGTTCAGCCGTAACCGTGACAACCTTTGGAACCAGAGCAGAGATGGTTTGTGTGTTTTTAGAATCGATAGAAAAGCAGGCGACATGAGGAGGACCATGACCACGGACAGGAGCTGGGTTCACTCTGGGTCTGCCTCTGGCCTCAGTCCAACCCTGATGCACAGGAGTTTGACCCACAGCGTTGGTCCAGGACGCTCAGGACCTTTACACGGACTTAGAGAAATTTTTGATTATAAAGTTCTGGAACTGGAGTTTTAGAAGTGGGACCAATAAATAAATTAAAAATTTCGGGGAATTTTTTTAAAATCCAATTTGTAAAACATTTAGAGGCAGCTCAACACCATTGAAATTTAATACATAATATGCATATTTGGGATTATTTGTGTATGCTTTTGCCAGCATGTGTATTTTTTTATGCATGTGCTATGGACCTTGTCCATAGTTTGATTATATTATCAATGAGACATGCTGTGTTTTATTTTGTGGTTGTACCAAGCTGGAATTCCATATTGTCCACACAAAGAGTATAGATGCTGATTTACTGATCTCATCTGCCAAATGTGATGTCAGAATGTGATAAATGGACTGAGCTTATATAGTGCATTTTATGCACCTGTGGTGTCCAAAGCACTTTACCAATCCTCACATTCATCCATTCACACACCAGTAGGTAGCTGCCAGACCCTACTGGGAGCTATTTAGGGATGAGTGTTTTGCCCAAGGACACTTTGGCATGTGGACAGTCAGAGCTAAGATTTGAACCGCCAAACCTTCGGTCATTGGACGACCAACTGAGCCACAACCACCCTTGGCTTAGAATGGGAGCAATCTAGGAGACATTCAAAGGTCTTGAGCTACCTCTAAATGGTAAAGAAAATGTTTAAAATTTGGTACAGTTTATTTTTATGGATATTCGAACTCATTCAGAGGGTAAGACTTGAAGATTTAAAAAAAAAAATTCCCCAATAAGAACCATCCTAATATGTAGGTGACACTGTAAGGCCAGGGAGAAGAGTGAAGGTGGGGGGAAAATTGAAGGAGTATCACTAGCTGCAATACAGAGGCAAACCAAGCGAAACTAACATTCATCCAAAAAGTAAAACTAGATTTTGTTTGTATTTATAATTAAAAATAAAGTCTAATACTGTTATAATAAAAAATATAGAACATGCTGGCAATATATAAAAGTTTGCATTTTACATGTGTCTTATCAGTCTTGCATGAAATCTATTATCAGCTCAATATTCTTTCATGCTTGCACAATATTATATTTTTTTAGGATTTGCATTGTTTGCTGTGTTGAAGTAGTGGGGCCCTAAATGGGGTTTTTTTTTCCCGCAGGGTACAAATTCTATGGAGCCAGCATTTCTGTTTAAGATTTTATAACTGGATGTATTTTTACCATAATGTCAGCTAAATAGCTTACATATTTTATTGATTTATTGTATTAACTTTATGGGAAACAGTGTGCACGAAATCAAGTAATTATTAATTAAAAACTGTACATTTTCAATTTAAAAAAAATAAATATGTAATTTTTATAGAAGGGAAAAAGCATTTATTATGTAATCTTCATAATCTAAAGTAGTTTCCATGGCTGTTTGGATGTGATCTATTACCATGGCTATACTTGCAAAATAATATAGTTTTTAATTTGATACCAGTGATAACTAATCAAAAACTGATCTCAATATGATCATCATATAGCTGATATTAATTCACAGCATCCCACCATTTCCAAGTGAAACCTCTTACCATCTGAAAACTGGTATGTAGGAAACACTTAATTTTGTCTTTTTCCTCCGACACCCGAAGAGGAGAGGGGTATTGTTTTTGAGCAGTTTTTTTTCCCTGTCTGTCTGTTTATCAGCAACTTTATGCAAAAACTATTGGACCAATTTCCATGAAACTTTCAGGAAACGTGTGAGGTGGTCCAGAATAGATCCCATGAAATTTTGGTGAATTTAGTTCAAAGGTCAAGGCCATAGTCACCAAAAATGTGTTATTGTATTGATAAGAGACAGGGTAAGTCAGGTAAAATGTGTGTGAGGGGGGGTGGGGTTTATTATGCCTGACCAGTTGTTGTTTTTTTTTAAGTCACCATTATAAAAAGCTTAATTATGGCTCATTACAAAACACATTAATTAATTATAATCTCATATAATGATATAATAGTCAGAAAACTCTTCATTTCATTTTAAAAGTTCACTCATTTCCTCTGTAAAATGTAATAAATTAACCACTTGTTCACTACCTTGTTCTTTCTAGAGCTTGTACCAACATCCCATAGTTTTTCTCAGTCTTCCTCATACCTGGCTCATGTGATAACACATTCGCTATCGCCATGACAACTGAGCAAAGGAAACAGGACCACGAAGAGCAGTTAAATGTAGCAGAATAAGACACTCAGTGAACCTTTAGGTAAAAAAAAGGCAGAATAATGTATCAAAGAAGATGAGGGAATGATTCAGTCCATTCAATATTCCATTTAATAGTCATATCTATGTCTCTTATCCATCTATTGTAAACATGGTGTATTTTACCACATTAAATATCTAATGGTACATAATCATACGTGCAATGCAAATTTCAAACAAAAGTTAAAAAAGGACAAAGACACTGCTGGATTTATCAATTACATCACACCAAGGGGAATTCAGTTCTTTGGTCCAGTGGCCCACCCACTGTGGTGTGCTGCTGTAAGGTGGTGGTCCCTGTAGGAAGTGCCATGGATCTTCCCCCCTCTACCCTTTACTGTGGACTCTCTTGCCTCCGTCACAGTAGTTGGTCCCATATTTTGTAATTTTTTGTTGTCAGAATTACTTATCATCCACAGATTTTGTTTCTTCTTTCTGACTCTGAATCACACCCTCATCACCGCACTGATCAGCCACTTCTCCAGATGCAGCTTCTGCCACTAACGCTTCTGTTGTCTTCAGTTCTTCTTCAGGTTTTTCCTGAATTTCTTTACTTATAGCTTCACTGCTGACTGGGGTTGGTTTCTCATTTTTGATCTCATTCTCCTTTTCTGTATCGATAATTGATTTACTTTCAGACACCTCAGTTTCCCTGCTCTTCTGGACTCTCTCAAGTGCCTCATCAGCTGTAGAAAGAGAGATGACAAAACACCCCAATCAATATAGTGCTATATGAATGTGGAAACAAATAAACACAGCAAAAGAAACATGCACCTAAGGTCTTGTCCACACTAATAGATATTTTATTAAATGTTTGTGCTTGTCATCTACCCACAAACAGTATTATTTGTCAAACTGAGATTATTTAAAACATATTCAAAGGTGCAGATAATGAAGAGTTTAGGAAATAGTGGAAAAACACACACACAGACACACACACAAGCAGCTATATATTGGTTTATCTAAAAGTGGTTGACACTAAAGATAACAAATTCACAATTTAACTTGGCATTTCTGTTCTGCATCACTTTGTAGTTTTCATTTTGCTGCCAGCTAAATCACCTCACTAAACATCTTCAAAATATTATTTGACAAATCGTGATAAGAAGCAAAACATTTATTTTGGGCACAGCACATTATATATATATATATTACCAGAATTGGCAGATCTTGTCAATGACAGTGATTGATGGCTAATGTTACATTTCTAAACTGCAATTTCTGACTTTGACAGAAAATAATAGTTTAAAAATTGCCCATACAATTAATTGTATTAGTTTTGATAATTAGTCTGATGTTCAGTAATCCTTTTTTTTCAGTTTGGTATTTATGGGTTAGGTATTCAGTATTCTTTCCAGTATCTGTTTTTGACAATTGCCTTTTTTCTGCTTTAATGACTGTTTTTATATTACCCTTTAATAATCCATTATGGCTCTATTATCGAAGGCTACTGGCACAACATTGCTTGTTTAAGTGTTGTCATTTTTGTGTAAAGAGATATTCGGTAAATTGAAAATTGTGTGGCTAAACTTTTTTCCACGCATTGAGGCTGAATATCTTTATGTAATATCTGTGGACTTGGCTTAAAACTTACCAGTGGTATTAACTGCAGCCACCAGCAGACTGGATCTTTCCACAGGAGACATCTGCAACTCATTATCTTGGCCTGAACTATCATTGGATAGTGTCACACTTGTCAGCTGTTGAGAAGTAGCACTTGAGTTTTCAGGAGCGCAGAGGCCAGAGAGAGTTGGCATGAGGGCAGTGCTTACATCTTTAGGTGGGTCTGAGTCGGTTGTGAGTTGGGGACTAGTCGTCGTAGCTGCAGTGGGTGAAGTCGTGGTGGTGGAGAGGGTGTCAGTGGGTTGTGTTGAACTGGAGGAAGTGGAGGGGATCGAGGCAGGGGTAGGGATAGGGATAGGGGTGGAAGTAGTGACGGTGGTGGTGGATGTTGGGCTTGTGGTTGTGGAAGAGGTGGAACTGATGGGTGGAAGGATGGAGGACCTGGTTGCAGGGGTGTCAGGTGAAACTGTAACTGAAGTGGTACTCAAGGTGTCAGGTAAGTTAAGAGGCTGGGATGTACTTGTAGTGACTGGTGAGAGTGTAGCTTCAGAGGTGCTGGAGGTAACAGCAACCGAAGTAGCTTCATCACTAACTGCCGTAGCAACATTAGTAGTGTTTGGGGAGCCTGTTGGCATAGTTGATGTGCTGGTGGAGACTGAAGAAGTTGTATCCACAGTGGTGATAACAGAAATAACTGCATCACTACCAACTGTAGGAGTATTATCGGCTGAGAAAGTAGCATTCGGCTCTGGCAAAGTCAATTTAGTTGACAGATCTGTTGATGTTGTAGAAACCATGCTTTCATTGCTCAGAGCAGAAACTGTTTCCAAAGTGGTAATGGAAGGCGTTGTTATTATTGTTGAGGTGGAAATGACAGAAGGGGTTGAAGTAATGGACTCAGAGGAAGTGGAGGTAACTGAGACACAGGCTGGGGGCTCTGTGGGTGTAGCAGTGTTTAGAAGTGCTGTTTGGAAGATAGGGGAGGATTGTTGCATGGTAGTAGGACTAGCTTTGCTGTCAAGCTCTGTAACATTCGTGGGTGTTGTTGGCTCTGTGGTAGGTTTAATAGAGTCAGTGCATATATCTGTATCAGAGGGAGTTACAGTATTTGAAGGGGAAACTGTAATATTAGATGGATCAGGGACTGAGTCTGAGATTGTCGGTACAATAGGAGGGTCGGTAGCACTGAGAGCAGGAGCTGGGGTGGGTGGAGCTGCAGCTTTAGTGGGCATGTCTGTCTCCCCCTCCTGAATTTGTGCTAGCTCGTTCTCTGGGGTGTTTCGACCAGATGTTGGGGGGGGTGGACCCGACTTGATAACAGGCTTTGGAAGCAAAGGAGGTTTCCCAGCTGACTCGTGTGCTGATACACTTGGCCGAATTTGATGCCTTGTGTCTGAAGAAAAAAAAAAAAAAATCATATGCAAATTGTTTAGAATATCAGCACTTGTGAGGATGAAGGAGTGTTTTTGGTGTATATTTGTGAGTTTTACCTGATGAGGCTGACATTGTTCGAGGTTTTGTAGGAGGTGGCTCAGGTTTACTGTCAATGATAGTCCCTGAAGCACAAAGATCATTTCCATCTTATTTTAATAGAACTAATTAGTCTGTTATTTCCCCATAGACTGTTAAATCTTCAAATCGGTTAATACTGAGAGAGCTCCCACAACTTCTAGACTAATTTCACTAAGCTGGAGCAAAATGATTTAAATGCATTAGAAATGAAATAGATAATAGGGCATACCTTCGGATTCTGCCTTTTTCATCTCTCCCTCCTGATTCTACAAGATAAAACAGGTATTTACATAATTTTTATTTAATTCAGCGGCTATAATTGTATTTCAGATCAGTAATACACACCTGTGTCTCTCCTGGCTGGGGTTTGGAAACCCCAATACGTTGAAGCATAAGATGAAGCTTCTGTTCAAAGCTATTTTGGCCATCAAACTGTTTCTGGAATCAGCAACAGCAGAATTCTTTTTAAAACTAATCAATTGGGTGACTGTATTGATCTGGAAGCATACACAACTTTAAGCACTCACCTTGTTTCTGGCATTAGTTGCCCCCGCTGCCGCTGATCCAGACAGTAAAATGAGAGACTGGGACTTCCCCTCTCGGAGAGCACGACGGGGAGGCACCGCTTCACTCCTCAGCGGTGGTGCACCAGAAACAGGTGTCTCCTGAACAGCTGACTCCCCGGTGACAGCAGCAGGATGCTCTTTGCCTTTCTCTTTTTCGTTTTCCTTGTCATGTTCTTTCACTCTGTCCTTATCCTTATCTTTCTCAGCTCTGGCGACCTCCCTGAGAGGGCGAATGAGATCAGCAATGGATGCCTTTTTGGGCCGACCCTCATGGCTTGTCTCTGATTTCACTCCACGTCTCTTTTTAAGAGTAAAGAAATCTCCAAGCTTCCTCCTGAGTGTTTTTGTTGGGGGTGGACAAGGTACAGAGCTGGCAGGAGCCACTTCATGCACTGTGATGGTTTCTTCATCTTGGTTTTTCCTATGTGAAATATTACAATTTCTTAGAGACGACATACTGTATACTGTATTTGGTTGTAAAACACAGTCAATAAGAGGATTTTTGTGCAAACTTGTCAATTTTGTACAATAACTTGCAGCTGTTGATACTCACAGCGTATCAGTAGGAAGTACTCGCTTAGTAAAGAACTCTTCAACTCCTTCATCTACTCGTCCAATGAGTTCAAGGACTTCATTTTCACTCTCAATTATTGTCTCCTAATTACCATAGACATGCAGAGAAAACAAACACTTATGATCCATTTTGCACCCGAGTAAACAGTAACTTGAATCATATGTAACTTTACATTACACAATCATCACCTCTAACAAACCCACACACTCTGGCACTAGCAGTTCTCTGCTTTTATTTTGGTTTGAATTTCTCATCCACTTCCATGCTACAAACCAGCCTCCTGGGAGTCAGTTGCTCAGTAACGTACAATAAGGGGGGGGCGTCACTGGGTTTTACGTGAGGAATGAGAGCTCAAAGATAACTCATTTTGCCAATGTAGGTAATGGGATATCAAAATTGCAGCTATACAGTGTTGCATCATCCTGATCATATTAACATCTGTGCCCACAAGTAGCAATAAAAGCCAAGAGGTTGACTGCAGAACACAAATTTAGCAGAAGTCACCGTTACATGATATCCTGTCAGGGGAATTGCTTGAATTTTGTCTCACTGGCTACTGGCTCCAAGGGAGTGACTATGCCTCCATCCTAATAGCTCTGTGACAACATGATCAGTGGAAAATGGACACACACACACACACACATGCACACACACTCACGCACGCGCGCACACACACACACACACACATACACGTACACACACACACATTCAGACTCCAATAAAAATTAAGCACCACTTGATTTTTTTCAGTGTCAGCAAGAAAAGACATTTAGTCCAGAGTACCGCACAAGCTCGTACATAGTCATCATGCTCTTACACAGAAAAAAAAAATCCCACTGTGGGTTTTCTCAAACAGCCGGTGACCGGTACAATGGGACTGCCTCATTCAAACAGGGACCAGGCATCTTTTCCAGCTCTCCCCCTCCATCCTTCCCTTCCCCCTGCCTCTCCCCTCTGTACCCTATTACATTCTCCTCTCTCCCTCCCTTCCCTTTTCTCTCCACACACCACCACCTTTCCCTCATGCTCCATTAAAAAACAAAAAATAAAATAAACCTTTCTGATCCCCTTAAACTATACCTGTGGTCTGGTGGGACGATAATTCAGTTTTTGTCGGTGAGGTCTTGGTCTGCTCTGGGTGTAGTGCCTGAGCGTTGGTCCGCCCAATGGCAGCTCCATTGGGGAGACACGGCACGCTGTTGCCGTGGAGCTCTGTTGCCTTGGCTCTGTTGCTGAGGCACGGTTGCTAAGAGCACGAGCACCAGCAGTATGTAATGCCTTCACTGAGGTGGGAGGGGCCAGGCTGGCTAGACTGACAGATCTGACAACAGAACCTCGCCTTTCTCTGCCCCCTCCCTGCCAAGAAAAAAGCCATGAGAAAAAAAAGATATTGATAAAATAAGAAAAGGCAGGGAGAGAGGATTAATGTGACCACATTAGCATTTGTTTCATTCTTCCAAACTAGCCTGTGTCTACTGCTTGTATGGCGTGAACACACAGTAATGGATAGAAAATGAGCAAAATGTTCTGTTGGTTATGTAACAAATTAATAATTTATTTTATATGCGGAAAAGATGCTCTGAAAGCTTGTAAGTGACAGGCTGACCCGGTAGTTTCTTCTTTTACTGGAAAAGTGAACAAATAAACACACTTTAAACAGACATTAGCCTGATGTGACACAACCACCTTAGGAAGGTTTCTGAATATTATGTGAGAAAACAGTTAGCAAGAACTGCTCAGAAGCCATAATATTAGGCACAGAGACACGCCTAAAAACACTGATGTACCAGCCTCGGCAGGTGTGGCAGGACTATGGGAAATATGTTACCTGATTTGCATATTGAGTGAAACAGCCAAAATAATGTCCAACTTGATAAATTTTTTACATATTTTTTTATGATTACTACAAGTTCCTACCTCTAATTTCTAAACATATAAAAGTAAATTACAAAATACCCAAACACTTATTACAATAATTTACTGTAATAGTCTGATTTGCTGATCAAACCTGCACATTCTCGCCAAGTTTTCTGCAAGTATTTACTGTTTTTTCCCTGAAGATGATTATTTCCATTCAAAGCACATAGTTGCCAGTTCAACCAAACAATCCAGAAATAACTCTCTCCTCAATAGCCCTACGCAAGCTTTTCCATGTGAAATAATATGTCATTAGTTATGATAGTACTCTGCAGAGGTAACATAAATTTATCCTGATGTGGAAGTAGGGGGAGAAAATAAAGTGCTGGATCACAGTTTTCCACACTTGGTTATACCACTGTCATCCATAAAAATAAGGTTTACTATTATAGCCCATATTTGAGCCTATATGTGATTTAGAAGCAGGAAACATTTTAGATGTGGTTGGTTTGAAATTTTTTCTTCAAATGTATTTATTTAAACCAGAGGAAGGAAATCTTGAAAAGAGGTATGAAGCAGGATTTAGAGGAATGAGGAGAGTGAAGAGGAGAAACCTGATTTTAAATAAATAAATTTAGAACTAAAGCAACATAATGTTATAATTTCAGTTGTTTGTGTGTGTGTGTGTGTGTGTGTGTGTGTGTTTATAAAAGTGCCATCTAGTCAGATTATTTCTTTCAATCGTGTTCAGCGAGTTTGAGTTACTTTTAATCTTAAAAATACTTGTGAGAAACCCAAAATCACACAATAATTGTTTGAATCACCCTACCACAATGCCTCTGAACCGTAGCCTGCACACTCACGACTATTTGTGTGTGTGCGCGAGCGTGCGTGTGTGCATGCATGTGCGCGCGCGCGTCACGCGTACCCAAAAGACATAAAAGTGTGTGTCCATCCTACACCTAAAACTATCATACTGCCCTCTTGTGGATTATTTAAGATTTATTATAATTCATTACGCCTATAACCTCATGCCACTGTGGTCGTCTGATTGTATCCGGAAGTCAGAAAATTGTGTTGAGATGAAAATAATCTCAAAGCATCGTCGTAATTATGTTCTGTCACGTTTGTATACATATTATACTCACCAACGCCTACTTACACGCCACGCCCACGTGCGATTTCAAAACTGGCGCCCATCAGCTGGAGCCACGACAAGGTCACGCCTCTTTATTCCCTCGGGAGCTGTGTGCGCGCATGCTCATTTGTTCTAAAGGCCCGCCATTTTGTGTTGGGCCCACTCTTCAAAAGCGGGAGAAAATTATTAGTCAGGCTCATAACTCATACAGACGTCTGCAACGGGACAGAAGGTATCAGCCTGGGCTACTTGGCTTCCAAGTGAATACAAAGAGGAAAAGAAGCGACGTACAGTAAGCGATCTGGCTATTTTGTCCCCAAACACGGAAACGTTTTTGTAGGATCTGTCGTCGGCCTCTAGGTGTCACGGTAGTGCTTACCGACCAGGCGGCTGGCGGGGGGTGTTTGTCTCCCTCTATCGTTATCCAAAATTCAGTAAATCAGTCTATAAACTGCTACTCCCGTCTCGGTTCAGTGTTTTCTTGGTTTTCAGCTTATATTGTGGTATTTTTAAATGGGGATGACTGTCTTTCTGATTATTTCGGTTTTAACTTTGTTCAGGCCTGACGTCCATCTTATAGTGCTCTTTGTTTCCTGTTTGGAGATGTACTCGCGCCTCTCGAGTTAACGAAGTAACACGAGTGCCTGTTTTTAGTTTTCTTTGTAGATTTTCTAGACTCTCAACATTAAAATAGTTACTTGAGCTGAAGGTACAGATGTTCCCTGTGAAGGCGAACGAGTGAATTCGATTCAATGGTACATTGATCGGCTGATCGGAATATTGGCAAACGTATGTAGCAGCCACACCGTCGGTGTTTTATCGAAAGGGGTCAGGGAGGAAAGGCGCAAATTACAGACTTAAAAAGTTTACACACACTGCTGGACCACACACAGACATTATAAACAAACATGACCCGCTTCCTTACAGAATATTGTGAAGGTCTGACGTTGTTATCCTGTCAAATAATGCACTCTGGTTTTAATGTTTAGCAGGGAGAGTATTAACTCGTGTTCAGGGTAAGCTAGGATGTCCCGTTTATCTTGCTCAGATCACGAGCCATGCAGTGGGATCTACAAATGGTTTACAGTCGGAGAAGTGCAAATATAAACCAATATATCAAGTGTTTCCTACTTTCAGTAATTTTCCTATCAATGCCAGGTGCACATGAATACATATGAAATCATTGTGGAAGGTATCAAAAGTTACTCAGAGCCTGAATTTATGAGAAATTATATCTTTATCCATTTGGGTAAATGTTTGCGCTGAATATCACCTAACCTCTGTAAACACATGTATTACACTGGATAAGTAACTACTCCAGGTGTATTACCATGTCTTGGCATCAATGAGCAGTTTAAGAAGGTGTTTGTGAGGTGTCAATGGTTTTCTTAGTTTGAAAACCCCAAATTGTCCTTCTAGCACAGGGATCTTCTGCAGAGGTTGATAGGCTGATGATTTAAATCAGGTATGTTGGAACAGGAATGAATCTTAAACATGCAGGATAGAGGATCTTCAGGACCAGGGTTGGGGACCCCTGTTCTAGCATATAAAAAATCTGTTTAAATCCCGGGAAATTAGTGTTGCACAAGCTGCAACAGACACTAAATCCACTACTACTACATTCAATAAACAAACAAACAAAAAAATAAAGATCGCTCGTAGAGCGAGTGGTTGTCGAAATTGAATCCATATAAAAGATGGTTACAATTGACGATGACGATTTATCAACTTCCGGTCATGACGGGTGTAGCCTATTCGA
>JAPTYR010000018.1:41891049-41901402 GCA_029814505.1 Siphamia roseigaster | reverse complement strand
CTTCGCAGGGTGGGTGGGCGGAGCCTTAGGGATAGAGTGAGGAGCTCAGTCACCAGGGAGGAGCTCGGAGTACAGCCACTGCTCCTCCACATCGAGAGGGGTCAGCTGAGGTGGCTCAGGCATTGGTTTCGGATGCCTCCTGGACGCCTCCCTGGGGAGGTGTTCCGGGCATGTCCCACTGGGAGGAGGGCGCAGGGGAGACCTAGGACACACTGGAGAGAGTATGTCTGGAGGAGGTGTCTGGAGAGAGGGACATCTGGGCATCCCTGCTTAGACTGTTGTCCCCGCAACCCGGCTCCGGATAAGCGGTTAGAGAATGGATGGATGTTAAACATTTTCCACATTTAAAGAGTACACAATACTACATTCTAAATGTACACTACTTCAGCTCCTGTAAAATAATTCATTGATTTGGTAACAAGTAGACTACACTTTGTTGATAATTGCAACTTTTCAGATTTATCCTTTAGTAGTAGCAGTGTTGTCATATTAGAATAATGATTTAATCAGGAGTAAAATGCAAATTGAAGATGTATAAAGTAGTAGCGATAAAACTGTAGCTGAGGCATCAGGTTGTATACTGGGAGCTGGAGGTCAGGAGTATTACTCTGAATACTGAGTAAATATGAATACTGCTCAGCTGTTTGCTAATGGTTTGAAGTGTTTATTCTGGAGGAGGGTGCTGCTGCTTGCTGTGCACCAACATTAGTCACTACTGTTGCAACATGCACCAGTAGTCCTTTGTGGAGGGGTATTACTTCATAGTATAGGTATGCGTTTAAGACTAATTATGAAGCCGTAAGTGGTTGTAGCACACACCGACAGAGGGAAATATTAATCCCAGCGTGCAGCATACTGTCTGAGTATTTTTGTTCATGTGAGCAATAAATGTCCATAGAAGAACAATTAAAACAACTGCCGTGTATTCCAGACATATTTAAGCAAATGAGGACCCTACCACTCTCTTTTCTCTGAAGTCGATTCCAACTGTAGTGATGAACTTGGAGTTGAACTTTCCGTCTGTATACTGGTAGAGGAAGCTCGTTTTTCCCACACCAGAGTCACCGAGGGCTAGGAATTTGATGAGGTAATCATACTCCCCATCAGACATAGTGAGACCTCAATATCTGAAACAGACAAAACCCTCAGTCACTTCAGTCAACAAACAATCACATGATTTAGACAAGATGTTCACACAACAACTCAGCCCCAAATAACACAATGAGGGCAGTAGAACAACTGGACCGTCTAGATTTTCCATTACATTTTTGTCTACTTTTCTGATTAGATCTTTTGTGACAAATTTAAACAATGCATAGTACAAATAAGATTAGAATGAAAAGAAAGAAGTATTCAATAAAAATGACTTCAACAGTTGAATGTTTTAGGGCCTTTTATTTAGTTGTCCCAATGGTCCCAGTGCAGAAAAACTTGAGGGTCTTAATATTGAATGTGGCATCAATATTCAGTCTTATAATGTTCATGGGTGCTTGTTGTTCCTCATCTCGTTGGCATGTGTTTGTGTCTGGTTTTGTTCTTATTGTCACTTGTATGTGCTGTTCTTCACTATTAGTGGTATTGTAGTTCTTTTCTTACCATTGTTGGTATCAGGGCTGTGCCTGTGTGATATTGGAAACATCTAGCATTGAAATTTTTTAAAAACCTTGTGATAAAAAAACTACTCAATGAGGATATAATAGCATATAAAATTTATATAAAGTATTAGTATATAATAGCTGTATGGTCCCAGTGTAAATGGTCAAACAAATTAGTAGCACTTCCTCTGGTTGTGTCGATAAGTGGAAGTCACTGTTGACGCAAAAAACGCCTTCTAGTATAATTCCTTCTTGTAGCTGAAATAATTCCAAATAACTTTTTATTCCTTGGCACTAATTCTTTGTTTTTACTGATTTTCTCTTGTTCTTTGCTCATTTTTCAATATTGTTACCAGCGACTCATTCCAAACTGATGAAGAAGGATTGTGATTGGTGGATGTGTGTCAGGTTCCCTTGACTTTAGTTGAGAACACATTGAATTAATTTGCCGTCTACATTGCAGGACTTGCGATGAGACTATTGCGCACACGTACATTGCGATGATGATACTCAAATGATATATTGTGCAGCTGTAGTTGGTATGTAACTATTATAATGTAAGTTGACATTTAACTGTTGTCCTTGGTAGGACCACCAACAAAGTACTTTGTTTCTATTTTTCACACAAATTTTGGTTCTATAATGTAAATACTGTTGAATTAGTTGATTCTAAATTGGTTTAGGCCCTTTTTATTCATTTGTTCTGGCTTGAAGTTGAAGGACAAGAGTTAAGTATTTAAAACTTTAACATGTCAAGTTATTGATAAAGAGAATGGAGGTGGGATTAAATAGGTTTTTCTTCTTCCCACTCCTTTTTGGGTGTAAATGAATGATTTGGAAGTTCTTTTAACTTGCATGTGTTCTGTGAATGTTCAAAATAAACAAAAATCAATTGATTTTCAGGACATTTTTACCCCTCTATATAACATTTAATAATTTGTTGTTTAAGTGGAACTCCATATGGGTGGGTCAGTTTGGCTGATCATAAATGTCCCAACATGAGCACTTTTGAAGTTGCTCATATTTTGTGGGTTAAAGCTGGTTAACTTATTCTTGGAGTAATGAGGAATAAGGTAGTGGCCTACTGATACATTCCTAAGAAGCAGCTTACTGTAATCAGGTGGTAAAAAGGTGAATGAATAAAGGGTGTGTCAGTGTTTGAGATTTACCATGTAAGGTTATGTAGACACTGGGGCAGACCAACTGATTGAGATATTAGTGGAAGACGTACATTAACCAAGTCACAGCAGCAGAAAAAGATGCAGAACTTGTGTGATGTATTGTGTCCACATAACATTATGAGTGAAATTAATGCATTGTGGTGTTACAGAGACCTCAGTCTACAATGATGTTCCATAAGTATTTTGTATAAACCACAGCATGTTTTTTTTTCTTTTGATAAAAATTAAATGCATTACCCTTTCCATTGAAATGGTCATGTCCACATCATAATTTCTGCTGAAATAATTTTGTATCATGGATTTTTTTTGTATATCACCCAACCCTCATTGCCACTATTTTTATATCTTAGGCCTATTACTAATAAAGCAAATTTAAACACAAATCACAGGTGAAAATGAATATTTTATTCCTTTAATTCCATAGGACCGCCTGCACTTTAACCACAATGTAAAGTCTTCCATCTTTCCTGTCTGTGTGGCTGGTTACATTTATAACATTAAACTGCAGTTCCTGGTGTCATACCATTTTCCCATGGTGCACCTTAACTAAAAGGACCACTATAAATGAGTGTAGACACAGCAGAGGAGCTCACATGTTGAGTTTATTGGGCACTGAGGATGTGTAACATAACATACTAAAAAATTATGATAAAGGAAGAGACAACAAAATTCTGAAAAAGACCGCATTCTCATATTTTACAGTAGTATTAAGACATTGAGAAAATGCAGACACAATAATGTTTGATAAATCTCAGCAAATTGGTGTACCATGTGTTAGTATGACTAGACTTATTTAAAATAATTCTTATTTTTAATCAGACACTGGAGTTTATATTGAAGTGTCTAAATAACAACACTGACCATTAAAAACCCAGTCAACCAGTTACCTTTGTGTAACGTTACAAGTGTTGATTTCTCTTGCTGACACAGTGACAGGAAGCATTTTACATTCCTCTATCCTCCTCCAGCTAAACACCCACTAAACCACACTCTACTGTAGTCCACTAACTATTGTGAAAGTCTAACTTTTAACTATTTAGAAACTTATGTTGCAAACATTTTGGAGTAAAAGTTAAATTGCATCAGAAGACTGTTGTACAATCTTCTGACTGTACAAGAAAAGAAAACACACTTTGATGCAAGTAGACACAGTTGATTAACTCTGAAAATGGCCAACGGAAAGAACAGATGCATCATATGACCACTGTGTAGAAAAGTATTCAGGCAAGTCCTGCATTCCTTGACTGTGACCCCCACTGACCCCACAAGGAGCTTAAGGTCCCGTGCAAAATCAAAAGCCATGTTGAATACAGTGTGATAAATGCAGTTCAAACATCCATGGACATGGCTATAAACAGTCAGTAGAGTCCACCAAACATACTGTGAAGGCCACACATGTTCACATACTGTACTTGGTTTGTTTTGGTTTCACACAACACTATCAGTTATATTAGTTTGCAATATTACAATAGATTCTTCATTTTGTGTTGTGTTCTGTTTGTAATGTTTTGTTTGAAGAACATTTGTCAGAAAACAACATTTTTATTGCATCCTAGAGGGTAAGAGAACCATCAGTTATGATGCCTTCTCCATTGCATCTCTACTAAAATATGCCACACACTCACTCTGTAAGGTAGCATTGAACCCCACTGGGAATATTTAATAAGCTAATTATTGCACACATAAAATGAAAAATGCCTATGATGCATTTATATAAATGCAACAGAGCTTACAAGCAACACTCACTTCCCCCACGTCATGTTCCTTATCTCAAATTCAGATGGCGACTGATAAACTGAGGCTATGATATAAGTATCATAAAGTAACACAAAAACAGTCCTGAAACAAAGCATTTCTTAACTAAGGCTATTGTATTCACTTTTGGTTTAAATGCATATCACATGTTTGGTCAAATTAAGAGACATCAGGGATACTTGAGGTGTTAGTTTCCTCATTTATCTGACTTTATCTGTAGGCCTGCCCACACTGCAATATTCCAGTGAAATTCATACACACATAAATCTGAGCAGACTGTCATGAAAACTGTGTAGGTGTGTGAATGTCACAGCATTACAAGCACTGCTATAAATGGTTAAGCTAGAGACAGTTTCATTCAGGTGAATGGCATCTCATTAGTAACTGGAACAAAACTGAGCTGTTATTTAGGTTATTGTTAATTACTGATGTGCTTTATTCTTTTTTTGAGGGAAAATTAAAGATATTTCAATTAAAATACACATTTCATGAAATAATGTATACCCACCTTAGACTAACTGCTGGTGAATGATGTTTAAGAACATATTTATCTCTCCACATTTTTTACTGACATTGTTATTGAAAACCCTGGCTAAGAACAGACTCAGTGAAGCTGTCTGAGTAAAAACAGGTCACTACAAATGACTGATGCAAAAACCACATTGCTGAATATGGAGACTGTCAGCCTATTCTTGCAGGATGTTATCAGGATGATCACACAGCTCAATATGTTCACATTATACAGTAGGTGGTTCACAATAATGTGATAATAAATTAAGAGCCGCATGTCATGGTCGCAGTAATAAACTGCATCTAGTACACAAAGCTCTGTAAACCATTAGCTGAAGGAAGCCACCTCTTCTGTGGCGTGAGAACTGGCTAGATTCTACTTAAAAAACAATATGATGATCCTAGTTGTCTCTTCTGTTGAAAACAAGGCGTTAATAGACTCAATCAGTAACATTAAAGATCACTGATCTCCAGTACATCCAACTGTTCACCAGTCTGTAACTGACATGCCATATTAACTACTTAATTTACTTTCACACTTGGAAATCGTATGCAACTTAACCTAATATGCTGTAAAAAGCAATAACATTTAACAGGCTCATGTTTCCCACAACCTTTTAACGGACAACAAACAGGGCCCTGTATTCCTTCAGGATTAAGGCACTACTGATACACTACCCCCTTCAGTACAAATAGCCTCACAAGCAACACTTAGACTTAAGTGAAACATTTACCTATTCTAGCTAATAAATGAATTGGTCTCAGTTAAAAGCCCATTATTATTGTAGATAACTTATGGTATGAAACAAATTATCAAGCAACTTCTGATCTAAAGTGAGTGTAGAAATGGGATGAAGACAGGTATGAGAGCACAATTACAGAGACTGTGTATGACTGTGAGCTATGATGCTTTTATGAAGTGATATAAAATCAGAGAAGGTGTGGGTGATTGTGGCAGTAAAACTCACACCAACAGTTACTAAAAAGAACATGTTACATTATTGAAACATCCTTACATCATAAGTTGAATTATTCACAGGAAAATATGTACATATGTTAAACACTAAGGGTTTCAATGAGAACTGGTTATATCCCTTAAATTGTGCTACTCCTTGATTTGCACTATACCTCATAAGTAAATAAACCCATAACTGTACATTTAGTAATGCTGTGGTAAAATAACTATGTTTACTTACTAGGACCCCATCAGTACCACAGCCAGCATAACACCATGTTGGATAATCTAAAACCCTGGCATGAGAAATGGAGCAGCTGATACCTGTTGGCATTTTCTCCTGGAGTGGGAGTTAACCCAGTAGCTGTGCGTGCCAGGTCTGCTGCATTACTACCCATGCACAACAGCAAACAAAAAGCAGCTTTAATCATTTGTCAAGGAGGAGACCCACCCTGGGCAATTTTCCAACTGAGGCCGTCAGTTCCTCGGGAAAATCCGGATTACTCATAACATTCACCTCAGTTAAGTACGCACAATGAAAAGATGCAGCACTGAAAAGAACAGAAATAACTAGACATGGGCAGCAAGTATGTGTATCAGGCTGCTAAAGCTATTAACTACTGAGCCATTAAAATACCTCCTGAGGATTTATCTGCTGCAGGACCAGGACCAACACATATACTCATAATGGGACGCAAACAAACACTTTAATCGATTAAGTGAAACAAACAGAAGATGTAATGACCCTCAGCTGGTCCTCATGTGGCTGTCACTGGTGGTCAAGTGACCTCCTGCAGAAGAAACAATCACTTTTTCACTAAATATGACAGTTGCCAAGAAATGATGCCAGCTTCACCCACACACAGCTCAGTCAGTGCTGTAGCCTTCTGCCTGAAAACGCTGATACATGTTAAATCCTGTATTGTGAAATGTGTGTTTTTTTTCTTGCACTACGAGTAGCCTAAGTAAGCACTGAGCAAGTGTTGTAAAAGCTAACAACCCACAGAGGATAAGGCAGGTGGAAAACTTATGCTAACGCAGGGTCGGTGAAAAACTTTACAACATTTTTGCTAACAGTATGTTTTATTTCTGTCAAATTATATCCAAAGAAATGTTTCCCAGGATGTTGCTAACTCCTGACAGATGTTAGACTGTTTTTTCTTCGACTGACATTTCCTGAAAACACTTGCTTAATACTCACCAGCCCCGGGGCGGTGCTGCTTCTCAGTTGTACGTGGAGTAGAAAAACAACCAAAAAACAAAAGTAGCTGTTACGTTACTGTCCGGAAACTTCAATAAGTTCTAAACTTAATGGTTGAATTCACTTTCTCCGTCTCCTCTGGGCCATTAGTTGACCTGAGAGCAGCTTCATTTACAGTGAACGCTACCTTCACTTACTTTCCGTGGTTATCGCGCGGTGGAGAAACAGCTCCTCCCCACGGAGCTCAGCGGCTGCACGGGCTCCAGCTGTTAGCTAACGGAAGGAGGAGCACCGGATGACCGTTAGTTAGTCACCACGGGCTGACAACAGCACCGGAGCAGGTTATCTGACCAGTATAACCTGCTCTAACCGGCTGTGGGTATATACAGTTTACCTGAGTACTTTTATCTAACACTTTATTTGTCGTACTTTAATGTCCTCATAGTAAACCACAGTAGGCATACTCTGCTAATAGTTCAAGATAATAAATGATTTCCACCATTTAAAAAATAATTACATTTTTAATCAATTCACACATACATCCACTCGTGCCAAATCATTTTTTTGTAAAATAATAATAATAATAATAAATTAAAATGTATATTTCCGCTACATCATTGCTATAAAGAAGGTAACACCAGTGACTTTTTTTTATGATTTTCATTTTACACATTAATTTCAGTTATTGTAGTCATATAAGGTGAATCACAGTATTACATTGTTCATTCCTCTAATCCTATTTATACACATCAGTGATCACCTTTGAGAAGGTACAAGGCTTACATACTGAGTCCCAGTTACACTTTATCAAGAATAAACCTCATTATCAGTCATTTCTTGAGGAGGTACAATATTTAATTCCGACTTTATAGGCAGCACTGTATAATAAACTGTGACAGTTTTTTTCCATTGTGTATTATATTCATCTATATATTTATTTGTTGATATTTTTTGTACTGAAATCCTTATGTGAGAATATGAAATAACTTGTAAATTAGAGACCTGAACTTATGCAGTGGATTTAATATTGTCTTTACTCATAGATGCTCCAGAAATGTGTATTAACTGATGTAGTGTGATTTTTTTTCTCAAATCACTACATATTTCTCATAGGGTAGTACCAGTAACATGACTCCAGAACTCAACTATATTCCTCATATATTGGATTAAATTTGTGTCATTCATTTTAAGACAGTATTACATTGTATATTCAATAGTTATGCATATTTGATTTGTTTAAATGGTACAAAAGCACATTTTTGATAGCAAAATACAACACATACAACAAATATTTTCAGATTTATGGCTCAAGAAGGTGCACTGCTTTAGTTTCTAGAGTAAGTAAATTTGTTACTGCTATTGGACAGACTCGAGATAAAATAAATTATCTTCATGAAAAAACATTTTCATGGGATGAACAAGAGATTCTACTGGGACAAGTAGAAACGTAACGTGATGCACACTTTTAATACCTCTCAGCCAAATATAGTTTAAGATTGTGTTGAAAATGACTGTCCTATAATTTTAGATTCAACTGTCTTTGGATAAAATAAATTGTAAACATATTTATATTTGACAATAGTCAGATATTATGACTGCACAAGACCATTTAACCTTGAAAAAGTAGGTCAAGGTCACAAATTTTCAATAGGACTCTGCATGCCAAGATGCATCCACTATATAAATTTGGTGCATTCTTCAGATAAAGTAATTATGTCACTGAATGGACAGACAGCCTGATGACAAAACAATTACAATACCTCTTTGGCCATAAGTTTGCAGACAGGACAAGACATGTTTAGTCCAGTGTTGAAGCTGTTTATTTATTTTTTTTAATTTTACAACTGAAAAAGTACATATAGCGGACTGTTTTAGTTTGTCAGATGTTACAAAACTGTTGAGTAACATGGCATAGTGCATTATGATTTACCTGTTATTCATTGTTTTTACTTGTGTTTTTAACTTAGATTTTAATAGTTTTAGCTTTATCCTAGGTGATACTTGGAATATCCTACTCAGAATTTTGGGTATACTCAGCAATTGCTTATACACTGTATTTATTTATTCATTTATTTTTGCACCGTTGCAAAAAAGGTACATTTTTAATGACAGGGTACCTCAAAATGTCAAATCAAATTAAAATATATGCATGTCTGGTTACTCTGGTATAGAGTCAACTCTGCACATGTAGACATACTCCAATTACAATTTCTAATTTCTCTTGAATGGTTTTTAATCACAGTATTATATATTACAGAGATTATCTATTATATATTATAATCAGGTAGCAACACCTGATAAAGACCAATAGGTAGTGATTATCAACAAAATGCGGACCCTTCAGCTGGAACATTGCTATTTCATTGGGGCAGCTCCAACAGGAATCACAACCCCATTTCAAGCCAGATTGTTTTGGTCGACCTCCTAAGCACATTGTGCATGAATGGTCTTTTTCAAACAACCTGTTCAACAGAGCCTAAAGTATGTCCCTGCACTGATTCATTGGGCCACTGTCTCACTCAACACTCCTTAAAAAAGGACCATTTTAGTTAGTTAAATAACAGGTCATGTTGAGTAAGTATACAGTTGAATATGTTTTATCTTCCTGTTAAATATTATGTATTGTTCTTCATCAGGATATGAGCAACCTTAAATTAATATTGAAATGAAAATGAAAATAGACATTGGTTTATAGCTAACTGTGCCCAATTGTAAAATGGAGAAGTTCACACTTCGGTAGATTCACACAGGTCCATCTTGTCTGAAACACAGACCTCTTTTTTCCTGCATAAATTTAATCCCTATGGGAGGAAAAGCAGTGGGAATCTGGCAAAGCACCCATGGCTGAAATAGTTTTAGGTCCTGGCACTGTATCATTAAACACACTGGATACAGAAAACAATGGCATGGCTGTGGAATATTTTTTTTGTCCAACCTCATTTTCCAACAGATTCAGACTCAGTGCTCCATTAGTTAACAAAACTAATATGTAACAGAAATTTATTACAGTATATTTTGCAAGTAGAATAAAGAAACAGCATTAGAGATTTTTTTTAAAAAAGTGCTTCATTTTGTAAGCATTAATCTATTAACTCATTCACTGCCAGGCATTTTACATTATTTTGACTGATTTTACAGACTGACAGTATTGAATTC
>JAPTYR010000018.1:41865505-41880160 GCA_029814505.1 Siphamia roseigaster | reverse complement strand
GGGTTCAAATCCCAGCAGTACCTTCAAGAAAACCCTGTGAACAGTTGGCGGAGGTCTGCGCTCTCCGAGTGCTTTTCGAGTTCATTCTTTTTCTGAGCCTGCTTAATCTTCACTAGGGTCATGGGGGGTCACTGGAGCCTATCTCAGCTACTTATGGGTGAAGGCGGGGTACATCCTGGACAGATGTAGTTCTAAGACTTTTAATAACATTAGTGTAAATGAACTTTTTCTCCTCACATCACATTACACCAGTCTGAAAAAACTCACTTATCAGACGGTTAAGGCTGTTTGATCACAAGTACCTGATTTCCAACCTCATTGAATCAGGGGGTTTATTGTGTAGTATCCTCAGTTTCTACACCGTTCAGGAATGATGTCAAAGAGGGTTTTAAATCCAATTGTATCAGTCTCTTGATTTTTCATGATGTGCTACATACAGCAGCTGATGTTCTTCTGGTTTACAGCCACGTCCACTGTCCAATAAGGATGAGGTTTCTGGAGTGTCCTCCAGATCTGGGACAGGAGGGTTATGTCGATGAAGCAGACATATTTTACAGTGATCCTCTTCTCTGGCTCAGGACTTCGTTTCCATACAAGTCGTCTCTGCCCACACACCTGATTCTGTTCGATGTTTTAGAACAGGTAACACAGCGACCTGAGGTTTCGGTTAGTGAGGTGTCATTCAAGGTCCTTATGTTCTGCTCTTGTTTCAGGAAATCTCTGCGTTTCTACGAGGGAATAATTATGTGAGATCAGCAGAGATATTTCACACTCATTTTCCCGAGGGAAGGGTTGGAGGAAGCATCTTTATTTATGAAAGGCACTGACAGAAGCTCAAACAACTCAATGTTTGTTCCCATATGAAGAATGTCACAACATGGATTTGCTACTGAAATAAATATTTTAACTTCAAATGTTGTTTTTAACTGTTTCGAATGTAAAAGACATTTTTAGTCACAGTCACATCTAAAGAACGCATTTATCTTCTGTAAAAGTAAAGTAAAAACACCAGGTCCAGTTAAAGGTGAGATGAAGAATGTTAGCAGATTCAAACTCTGAAAGCAGAACAGAGCCACATCATCACACATATCTGTCAACGTAGCTGCAAATCAGATGATCAAAATATGTGTTCACAAACACATACCAAATGTAGCAGATTATTTTGCCCAACAGATTGGATCCCAGAATTATTTTTAAACATCTTTATCGTGTTACAGCTTACAGACAAAATCCACCTCCAGTCTCCTCTAAACTTTTATAAAACTTGTAAAATCATATTTCACATGTTGCAAAAGTGCAAGCAACACCATTTATGCCACATCTTTCACTCAGATCTATCACTAAACACAAAACAGCTCAAAGACGTTCAGTAGCTTTTAAAAGTTAATATTGTGCAAACGGAGACTTTGACTCTAAATAACAACCCCCCCCCCCCAAAAAAAAACAAAAAAACATAGAAACTACAGCGATGAATTTACAGGAGTTGAGTTATTTTCAGTATTTGGGATCAAACGGCATTGGACCCAATTCTATTTTGACATCAGCCATGTGTCGGTCAGTGTTTCGGCCTGTTCTGCTCCACTTGCGTTCGCTGTGTGGTCGAGGTGTGGACCTCTGTTGTTTACGTTGTTGATGCTTTGCCTTAGATTCCTCCTTTGAGTCTGTTTCAGGTCTCTCAAATGGCCCACTGCGCATTTCAGACAAATAATGAACGTTAGTATTGGTTAAAATATTAAAAAAAAAAAAAAAATCAGATAAAACCAGGACCATCAGTGACATATCAGTTAAAGTCAGTCATACAAAATGTGCTTTTCTAATCATTTTGTTACCAATATAGTATAAACCCAATAGGTTTTTTTAAGCACACATGTAAGGTATCGAAGGGGGAAAAATACATTAGCAATGAACAGAGGAAAACATACATCACCATTTCTGTCTTTGTTTTTGAAGAAAACTGCACAGACAAAAATTGGGATAAATGAGTTGAATGTAAGTATTAATGAACTATTGAGTGCATTTATGACAAGTACCACCGACAACACTTTGATTAGTTGGTGATGATTACATTGAAACAATTTATTGATTTATCACTTATTCAAATGGACTATTATTTGATAATAAAGTCAATAAGTTAAAAAAGCCAATGTTAAAATGTCAAATTTCTCTTGATTCCTGCTTAGCTGAAAGTATAAATGTACAAATCTAAACTGGAAGGTGTAAAGTGAATGTGTCCTGGTGCAGAATAGAACTGCTAGCGCAAGAGAAACTTTCCTTTTGGTTAACACCCAGTCCCATGAATTCATAGAATTTAATTATCAGTACTTTGAACTTTTTTCTATTCGTTAAATTTCATTTTATTTTTGAAGCATTTTACATGTACATCCAGTGATATCTTTGGGTTGTGTACAAAGCAAAACATATGAGGATGCCATCCTGGGTAATGGATGTATGTCAAGTATGTCACACCAATTCTTATTGCACCTTGCAGTTATACAGAACAGTGAAAAGAGGGGTAGGTCTGTACACTGCCAAATAAGCTCAAAAAAAATGAAAGATTATGAAAGATTGAGGTCCAACCCAACTGAGCAGTATAAAAAAGAAATACAGACTGTCTTGATGTCTTTCCTTGAGTGGTGAAATAACTAAAAATGAATATATATATATGTTTGGGTTTTTTTCTCCTTTTCTTTTCCACCCATTTTTAACATGTGATATATGTACTTTATGCACATTTTTAATCCTGTATTTGTTATCCTTTATTACCTGCAAATGTTTTGGTTTTGCCACCTGTATGACTTACATAGGCCAAGTTGCCTGTCCGTCTAACTGATTGACACCCTTGGGTGCTCTGCCTGGGCGAGTGTAGAGAGAACGGTCATGTGATATAGGGCCCAACTTCTTCCTGTTACTCATATGCCTGACAAAGATCCAGGGTGATCGAAGCGTTGCTGTTTTATTTATTGAATAAAGTTTATATTTTTTTGGAGCTTATTTGGCAGTGTACAGACTTACCCCTCTTTTCACTGTCTTATACTTTTGTCTAGTACCTGCAACCATTTACTTTGGATGTGCGCTCACTA
Organism: Siphamia roseigaster; assembly: GCA_029814505.1. Taxonomy (NCBI): domain Eukaryota; kingdom Metazoa; phylum Chordata; class Actinopteri; order Kurtiformes; family Apogonidae; genus Siphamia; species Siphamia roseigaster. The sequence goes on along the minus strand of JAPTYR010000018.1, from coordinate 41,877,080 downwards.
CCCAAACCAACTAGTTATACAGAACAAGCAATTAAAAAATTAATTAATCAAAAATTAAAGATGAAAATGGCCCTTATCTTTAGCCGTACTTTCATCCAATAGTGTTTATGAAATCGCAGTCACAGCAGGTCTAGAGACGATCAAGTCCTACCTTGGGCCGTTGCTTTTTAAGTAGCCGTCTCCAAAGAAGTGCCTGTAAATATAGTCATCAAGATCTCCAAACAGGTCCTCGTCGAGGCCGTGGTACTCTTGCATGTCCACCAGATAATCCTCCACGCCAGAGACAAAGTCTGTGAACAGCATCTGGTCGTGAATAAACACACCGTTGTGGAAGAAGTTGTTGATGAACATCTCCAACTCCTTCCAGTGGTGGAAGTGGTCGACCTCTTGCTGGACGTAGCTCTGAAGCAGCTGGTAGAATTCATCTACTCTGATTGGCTCTGTGGCTTTGTTGAACAGATTCATAGACTCCTCATAAGCGCAGTCAAAGACCCCGGTGCATACTTTCAGGTTGGGCTTATGGGTGTTTTGGCTTCGATCTTCATGAACTTGATCCGCAGATTTTCGAGTGTTGTGGTTGCTTTGAAAGAAGTCGTCAAATTTGTTTGGTTTTCTGTGATGTTTGTGAGATCTGTGCTGCCACGACTCTTTCTTGTCGTGCTTCTTGTCGTAAAACCCGCGAGCCTTGTTGATAAAAGTGGAGGCGGAGTCCTTGAAGTGGCGAAAAGTTGATTTGACCGAATCTGAGAATTTCCTCAGGTTCGCCTTCACAGCTTCCTTCGCTTTTTTAATCTGCTCTTTGTGGTGGTGGACAAACTCCTTAGTGGAATTCTTCACAGCATCAAATGTCTCTTTCACTTTTCCTGCCATGCCCTCTTTAGACTTCCTCACTTTGGACTCAGTGTCTCCTTTAGCTCTCTCTTCCTTTGTTTCCACATACAGCCTCTCCCAGAGGTCAGAGCGCTGCTGCTCAAAGCTCAGCCTTTTCTCCAGTTCACTCAAACGTGACTGCAGCTCTTCTGCCTCCGAACTTGCTTCCTTTTCAGCTCCAGAAATGCGGCTTCTCAGCTCATTTATCTCTTTCCTTAGGTCATCTGTAACCTTCCTCTCCCTGTCAAGCTTCTTCCTCAGCATCTGTGCTTCAACCATCAGGTCTTCCCTCTGACCCATGAAGTTCCGGATCAGTTGCTTCTCCTCCTCCAGCTGATCTTTCAGCTTCTGGTTTTCTGACAGCAGGGAATCAGCACCAGCTCCCATGGCTTCCAGATCTTTGATCTTCGAGTGCAGGCTTTTCAGCTCCTCCTGAAGTATGGACAGAGACTTTTCTTCTCTTTCCAGGGAGCTCCTCAGTAGCTGGTTGTCTGCAGTCAGCTTCTGCTGCTGAGACACAATGTGAGTTTTCTCCTCAACTTTCTGCTTCAGCAATACTTTCAAGTCATCTCTCTGGGCCTAATACAGAGGAAAAAATTGTGATCATGTTAAGAGAAGTCACCAAATATGAAAAATACATTCCTTTTCTGCTTTTTAAGCCAAAGTAGTACAAATAATTACCTTCATATGAGCCTGTTTGATGCTGAGCTCCTCATTCTCTTTCTGAATCTCCTCAATTACATCAGTAAGAACTGAAATAACTTTGTTCTCATCCAGGTCATCCAGGCCAAACTCACCTCTCTGACGACAGAATACAGAACAAATTATGACTCATATTAAAGTCATATTAATAAGGATTGTAAATAAACAGTGTTGTTTCAGACACTTGGAGGCAGCATAACATTATTTTAACTTCTAATCATTACTAACCTGGTTGGATAGTAGATGTTCTCTGACATGTCGCAGAAGCAGATCTTTCACACCATCAAGTTCATTCACTCTAATTTTTTCCACAGTTTTCTGCCTTTCCTGGATCTGAACTGTGCCTGTTAGTGGAAAAATCATACAAATTTAACTTATTTGTGTGTAAATGTCCAGTAGCCATTGCAAACTTACACATTTTTAAGCATAACACCAAAGGAAACAGCAGCCTGCAGTGTTTAGAAAAGACAGAGATGCTATGACCCAGTGTTCAACCTCCTAAAATGACCAGGATGTCTTAGTACACATGGTCACATTTGGCAGTATGAAAGCCAGCATACTTTTCTGGCCTTTCATCAACTCAGAATAAAACTGTGGCTGTATTCCAAATCTTAATTTTTTTCTTTGTACTTCTAATGTAAGAATGAGGCTCAAGTTCAAGATGTAACATTGTGACAAAAATATTAATAAAAAGCAGGAAAGATGTAAAACACTCATATTGAGAGAAATCTGTTAAAAATAATTACAGTAACATGATAGTTCCTCACAAAAGCCCCTATTGAGAGGGTATTGTGTTCTAAATGAAGATCTATCTGCATGAAAATTTAAATTAGAAAAAAAAAAGGTTTTAGGTGGACGTCTCACCATAGAAGTGGCCAAAGCCCATGCTGATGGCCACTATGAGGGCGAGGAGGATGCATTTGTTGAGGACACTGTTGCCCTGACGTTCAGGTATCTGGGTCTCCAGGGCAGCAGGTCTAACTTCTGCCTCCTCCTCCTGGTGTCTCTGTTCTCCCACCTCCTCCTCTGCATCACTGGGGCTGGACTCCAGCACCTGGTCCCCGTCAGCTTCTGTCATAGTGCTGGCGGTACTCCTCCTCAACCTTCGTCTTCGTACGACAGTGTTCGCGCTTCCTCCTGCCTCATCTTCACTGCTGCTCCAGTTTTTTACAGCAGCCTGCTGCACTGGGAAAACTAGAGACAAACAGGAGGTTAAACATGAAGCAAAAGTGGAGTGACAAAGAAGCATATAAAAGGGTGCACAGGGGAATGACAAACTCAGAGAATGCACAGGTGAGGTTAGTTGTGATGAAAATTTGACAAAAATTCATTCAGTAAATTATTAAAAAAAAAAAAAATGTAGAAAATATTGTGGTCTAAAAATTTTTCCGATGGACAAATGTAATAATTTCCTGTTAGCTGTTAGTTGTACAAAAAGTGCAAAAAAGAACGGCACACCTTAAAGCTGCATGTAAACTGTAAAGCTCTGAAGTCTCAGATCTTTTCTGGTTCTTAAAGAGGTGGATGTGGTCCTTTTTTTTAGTAAAGGTAATTTTTCTATCAATTAAACTAATCTTATCTAATTCCTACATTCATAAGTGCTTACGAGCAGTATGTCAGCATTGCACATGCATATGTCAGAACAGATTCACTTTGTTTTCATTCAGGCCACCTGGAATAGTGCGACCTCCAGCGAGCTGACTTCTGAGATGGAAACCTAACTTCATGAGACTCTGTGGAAGGTTCCAGTGTTTCAACATCAACCCTGCTTTGGCAGTGTAGTGAATAGAGGAAGAAATGTTTTGGCATATAGTTTGATAAGTTGGCTGTTTAGCTGTGACAAGAAAACATAACCTCACTCATAAAAACATAATGATTGTAGAGTTAAACTGTTGCAATCATGACATTTTCATTTGCATTTGATGCTATTAAAACAGTATTAATATTAAGCTTAATAATAGTTTATTTACACACATATTGTATACTAGGGTTACACAATTTCAGGATTTTAAGAATAAGTCAGATTACAATTTCAGTGCACTTGTCTGGTTATCAGGAAAATACACAGATCAAGAATCCTTTTGAAACATGTATTTTTTCCCCATATCAAACTTTCAAATTTAAACGGGTATTAAAATTTTTGGAATAGACAACATACCTGACTGCAATAATTAAGCAAAAATAATTGTAGTTACTGCAATGTGTAATAACTGGGAGAGCCCGAGCACAGAATTGCCAGAAACAAACTGTGGTGCTGCTGTCATACCCGTCTCGTTGGCAGTGAAGGCGTACTGGCTACTACAAGAGGTACCAAGGTAAAACTCCTCATGAACCGATGCATCCACCTCTGCATGATCGTCATCCTTCATGTCTCCTAAAGTCATAATGTCAGAGTGATCGCTTGACGATAACAGAGACACGTGCTCTTTCTCTGCAGGATTGTTCTCAGCCTGAAAAGAAAAATACAAGGGCAAAGCTTGGCAAAGACGCTGATGAGTGGCTTTGACTGCAAATTACTGTTATGTCGGATTACCTCTGCAGCACAAAGGGTTTCATCTGCATTTTGTTCCAAGTTGTCATTGTGTGAACTGGTAACTTTCACTTTACTGCAGGTGGCTGAAACAAACATGATGCAAAAATATTTGACAAGACTAAGGATAAAGGACTAATGTGCAGTGATAAGAAAAAGCTACACAAATACATTGAAATCATTTATAAACAAAAAAGGATACATTAAAAAAATATCAAGAAAATAAGATAGTTTTTTTTAAAGAATGCATCCATAACTTCAAATGGCACATAAATAGATGGAATGAATCCCAAAAATCTGCCACAGTTAACATCACTAATAAACTGGTTGCTCTTACATCCAGTCAAATCAGAAGTTGGTTCTTACCTCCAGATGAGGCAGGTTTGTCCTGCAGCTCTGGCTTCACCATTGGAGGGCGATCTCCAAACTCCCCTGCAGCCTCTGAGCCCAAAGTCTCAATATCTGAACCCTTTAAAAGCGTTTGGGACACTTTAAGACAAATCTTCAGAAATGTAGCTTTGTTGAAGCCACATTGCTCAAGGACTTATTAATCATTATAACACATTTCACAGTAGCCAGTTTTATTGTAAATATTAAGAATGGAAGAACTTGAAACAGGGAATTTACCTCATTACTGATGATGGTCCAACCACAGGATGACTCTGCATCACTGGATGTTTCTGACATTTCTGTTAGGTGTAGAAATACACAACTGTATTGACAATATGTTTCTGGTTAAAGGTGAAGTATGGGGGAAGTTAGTGTGTCTGAAGATGCATCCGATTTGCACACAAATTATTTCTACATGCAGTTCATATCAGATAAAACATTTTGACTCAATCCTACCAATAAAATATGTGAAAATGATAATATATATATATATATATTTTTTTTTAATCTGTTGCTGATCTTGGGCAAAAACAGCTGTAACGTTGGGTCAATAAATTAAATCAGTGAACAATCATACAGATTAAGTAAAATATATAAATAAATAAAAATCTGCCAAAACAATGAGGTTGAACAGCATGATTTTACATAGAAGTAAAAAACAAACAAACCACAAAACAAAAAAAAAACCTCATTGGTAGCCATAGCTCAAGCATGTACATTACATTTTCTATAGAAATGTTGATAACACAGGGGATGTAAACAAAGCTGAAGTCAACCAGTGTATTTGCATATCACAGAGATAAGCTGAGCTAAAGGCCAACTCACACTTTCTCACAATATTGCAATACATACACACCTGAGTGCTTTAGATGTCTCACATAGCCTGTTACAGACCTGTTCTACAGCAGAATGTTTGGCTTGCTCAGGCAGAAAACTCCCAAGTTTAACTGGGATCATTAAAAATATCCCCTTTAGCTGTATTGACTTTTTTGTGGATTGGTAGGGACTGACTCACTGTAATGCCTACGAAATGAAACTGATCCATTGTTACTGGTTAATTTGTCATGTCAGGTCAAGTCCAATTCATGACTGCACACAGACTGAACAAGAGAAACACATGATCTCAAAACAAACTGTAGCATATGGGCCACTTAGATGGTCAGACTAAGAGACTGCCTTTTCACATTCAGACGAGTAGCTCAGATTTGTTTTGAACATCTTTATCTTATGTAAAGTTTAGTTTGACAAAAACTAGATTAGATGAATTCATGTAAATAGATGGAGTACAGAAAACGTGAGTCAAATGTTGAATGTTTTTTTCTACTTATCATTAACTACAGTAAATCATCACTGTGTCGTGACCACACTTTAAATGTAGTCTCATTTGTTGACACTAGTTTTATACCATTTTCTTCCTCGTAACACCAGTGTAGGTTACTTTTGTGCTAATGTCAGTCCGTACCTACTTAAAATGGCCATGCATAATCGCGATACAATTCTCAGAAGGATATGTGGTGATGCTGATTGTTCATTTTCCATTCAACGGCCAAAATAAATGTGCATAAAATAAATAAAGATGCAGGTTAAACAGCGGCCTCCAGCGGTAGTAGGCCGCAGTTACAGCTACACAGATGATGCAAACTCCCGCGGCCCGACGGTGAATAAAGCTAACATTTACCTCAACATCCAAGACAATATGATCAGCATTGACGCTGATGATTGTAGCTAACTTTAATTTCGTCTCTTAATCCGAATTACAGACATTTAGCGGCGGTTTCGATTTAACTTTACTAACTTAACAGCCTAGTTATTAACGCCAGCTGTCAGCATCGTAGGACCATTTAAACCGTGCTGTACTGAAGCATTAACTTCCATTTAACCCGCTAGGTTTCCAAAAATTCGTAATAAACAGCCGAACTCACCGGTGTTTAACAACACAGCTGTCTGCAACCACCTCTGCAATTATTGCAGAATGCCGTAGCCACAGCTAAGTTATCCGTTAACAACACAACGACACTGCTGAGAGTTCATGGGAAATGTATTTTAAAATGGGGAAGCGGATATCAACCACGATGTGAGAGGCCATTGATTTAAAACTACATTACCCAAACGGTAACGCAGTAGTCATGCAGTCAAGGGTGGAGCGTGGTAACAATCTGCGTCTTCGAAAAAAACATAAACAAGGAAGCGTGACGAAGATCACCACCCATAATAATAAAGCAAACGAATTAACTTTTGGCTTTTTGACACGTAAAAGCGTACGTATGCGCAGGTCGTGGACTGAGAATTTGTGTGACGAATAAAAAATGTTTCTGTTTACAGACCGGTAGGTGGGGTTTAGTAACTATTTTTAACACTTAAAGTGACTGTGAGAGAAATCTGTTTGATGGAAACAAATCATACCTGTCAAATTACTATAATCAGCCAAATTAATGTGACACCATAACATACAAACAAAATATAAAGGTAAAGGTATTAATACCGCAGCATATTGTTTTATATGTCCTTTGTCAAGATGCTGCCAAAAAGGAAAATAAAAGCAAATCAATATCAGTATTTTACACAAAACTATTGATCACTCTATCCAGGCATTTTTGTGCTTACTGAGGAGGTTTTAACTGTAATCTTTGATTTAATCAGGCTGCTATTATATTGATTACTGTTAGGTTCTGTGAAACACTGGGGAGGTTAACTTGGCAAAATGCTGCTGGGTATGTAACAAGAGCTGAGCTGCAAATACAAAAAAACATTACATTTCCAGTCCAGTTTCTATCTGTATGATAACATTTAGCACTTATGTTAATCCAGTAAAGTTTCTATCTGTATGTTTAGTGATAACATTTAGCACTTATGTTAATGTTTCTCAAGTAGCACACTTAGTTACACTTAAGTTTTACAAAACAGAATTAACATAAAATACAGTTTAAATGATAATAAAAAACATATATCAATTTTTAAAAAAATATGCTGAAGAAAAAAAAAGAGATGAGTTGATTTTTTTTGTCGTTTTATTTGAACTGAAAATCAGACTTTCATAATTAATCATTTTCTAAAAACTCTTCTAAACATTTTTGGAAAAAAAAACAACAACTTGCAAGTAATCTTCATGACAAAGACAAATAGATAAAATATAAACCATGAACAGAAATTATAATAATTACAAAAGGTACATTCAATTTTCAAGAAACCTGCTTCCTCCTCTGAGGCTGCGAGTCGCCCTGAGTTTCACTGTAAATGACTCGCAGCACTCCAACACCACGGCCAAAGCCACAGTGTTTAACACAACATGACTGCAAAAATGGGGAACAACAGCAGGTCAGTTCATATGCAGACCAGGCTTTCTGTTTAACCCTTTAAATTCACATGCTTGGACAATGTAACATAATTCATGAGATGAAAAACAATTGGACATCTACAAACAGATGTCCCTTTTATCTTAGATATTAAAGTACAGTTGGATTCCTGACATCAGCACCAAGTATAAGATAATGACATGACCTGAAGCAGCAACTGTGTACCTGTGTGATTCATAAAAGACCCAAATCAGAACCTGAAAGATTATTATTATTATTATTACTACTACTACTACTACTACTACTACATTAAAACATGAACTGTAAACTGGAAAGTCAAGATATTAGATGACCAGAGAAATGACTTTCAGATTCTGGTTTGGTTCTTTTAAAGCACTGATGATAAAACAGGATGGTATAAAACACCACTCATACAGCTGTACACGCACAGCAAACACGTGGCATCAAAATAAAACATGAATATGTAAGTTCAAGTTAGAATGAAAATGATTCTCCTGCTTCTACTTTCCTGACACAGCTGAAACATGACTCCACTGAATCAATTGTCCATTTTCACTTGAGACACAACAGTTAAAAAAAAAAAAGATGAAATGTTGAGTTTGTGGGAATAAATGATAATTCAGACACACAGTGAACCATTCTGACCCTCAAAAAACATACTGCATTATGTAGTGAAATAACGGCATTGGTATGAAAACACAGAAAATGACAACATCTCAACCTGCCAACATGCAGTGGCGACTTTAAATCTTTGGTTTAAACTGTTTGCTTTTCAAAAGAAAGTTAAACTGATTGTGTCACTCATTTCTTCCAATGTCCACCTGATTGAATCCTCTGCATAATCCTCTGATTAAATACACAGCCATGTGAAAATATTTGTGCACCCACTGACATTTGTCTGCATTATGATAACATTTTAATACTGCATCATTTCAGTTTGTGTGGAGATAAAGAAACTTATAAAGAGGTAAATAATGTTAAGAACAATCACATATTTATCTTCAATGATTGGAAACACTATGGAATAAATGTTTTTTTTTAAATATATATATTCATATGAAAAACATCTAGGGGTGTTCATTTCCACATGGCTGCACTGTTGCCAAACAGATTACTAATCAATATAATATATTGCATTATCATCTCTTATAATTTTCACTTACAATGTACAAACATCTATTTGCAACAGTATTGGAGGAACTCTGCAAAAGGATAATTTGGTTTTTTTGTGCATATACTTGATTACAAATTGTCACTCCATCCCTGTTAAGCACCTGAATCCTGCTGGTGCTTGGTCAGAGTTAACCCGCTGCTCTCTCACTTCATTTGATTGCGGGTCAAGGCCACTAATGTGCAAGGCTTCGTTTGATGAGCAGCACCTCACCCCAACTCTACAGCCGCCATTTATCTTTGGTCTAATGGGTTTGATTATTTCACATTCCTCAGTAACCCTCTGCCAGAGATTAGATGAGAATCTAAAATAAACTTAGGAAGCAAACCACTCTTTGGACAACAGTATTGGTCACCACTGCACATTGGCTGATAATACAAAACTACTCGGCAGACAAGTGCTAATCTTAATCTACTCTACAGCAAAACAAACTACGTGGAACAGAAAGAACTACAAAGTGTACTCAGTAGTACATATTCTCTAACAAAAATATAGTTTTTATGAAAGTAAAATGGTGTTCATTCAATTCTTCACTTTCTCTGATTAAAACACTTCCATTGCTTCATAATACAATCACTACAAATTTTCGGTCACATCCTCACATGGAGCGTCTCCCTCAGAGATGATTTAGGCTTTGGTTTGAGCGTCTGAGGGATGCCTCCCACAATAAGGCCAATTATAAAGCTTTTCTTTACCGACATGCCCCTACAAGCACTTCTGGTGTATTTTAACGTGAATAAAAAGGACGAACCTGCTGTAAAAACAGAGCTCATAGGACCTGAGGAGAAACGACAGATGAGGTTTCCATCTGTGGGGAGGGCATCACAATCATCTGAGCTACTGGCACACGACGTCAGAGATACATTCATAGCATTATCTATTAGGCAATTACATACTACAGCTGTTTAGTACTGAGAAAATACCCTGTCAATTCACCATGTAACACTACATGACATTTCAAATGTACTAAACCTTGTTCCCTGAGTTTAGGAAAACAATAAGACAAAAAAATAAATCCTTAAATGAGGTAGTATAAAACATGAATAGCAAGGGCAGCTGCACATCGACAGTACAAAATAAAAGCAGACATTCATTACTTTTATCACCATTACTCAGTAATGGAAAAACTTAACAAAAACAATTCTATTAATACTGGCTCATTCCCTTTACAACATCTGAAGGGATAAATGACTAACTGTATGTGTCTTACATCCTTTAGTCAACACAACATTTGGAGCAAGAGAAGAACTGCGTAACTTTAAGCTGCAGTGCCCTTACCATCCAGTAAATGAGAACAAAGTAAGAAAAGACATCAGGAAGTATCAAATGTTATGTAAGTGAAGTAACTCATCACATAACGTAGGTATAAGTAGTAATTAAATATACAGTGGAAGATTTGCCTTGAGGCAAATCGAGGTAGATAATCAGCAAAAAGGACTTCCCTTTTGCTCCAGTGATAAACTCTCTTAAATAATGTCAAAAACTTCACATTTTTGACAATTTTTGTAACATTCATGGTGGGTGAGATTTCTTTTGACAAAAACATAGTGACAAATAAAGGGTAGAAAAACTCAACGAAAAAGAAGGAAAACAAGTCAAAAACGTTCCCTGCCAACATCTGACACGGTAACTCTTCACCTCTCTCATGCTCACACATTCATTAGTCTCACACTGACATTCAGGTAGGCAGCATACTTACAACAGAAAATGAGTCAAATAATCACATCCTTCAGGAAATATCTGTCCTCAAATGTCTTCACTGGCATTTTTCCACCACATAGAACGGACTTTATGTGACTGGTACTGGTACTTTTGTTTGTACTGCAGATACAGTTTTGTCATGACGTCATCTTCAGAACAATGCCCCTCAAAATGTTGTTTCTCTTTTCATATGGCAATTTTGTAATCTGTTTAAAGAGTGGCTGAGGGGGGCATGACAAAATACTAGTGAAAAAAGAAAGTAAAAGTGTTAGAATACAGCAGAATTCAGATGATGAATTGATGCTATGATGTTAACGATTCTCTCAAATCAATCAGTCACCTTTAGGTACTGCCGACACTGACAAGGATCCTTTACAGTAAAGTATCAGAAATCAGTTATTACTCACAATCTTTATCTGATAAAAAACTAAAAGGGCAACTTGAGGATTATGAGGTGGAAGAACACCATACCTTTGTCCAATGCTCTCCACTGCAAAGGACATTCTGTAAAAATAATTTTAAAAATGTATTTGAAACAAAGTGTTGCATTATTGTTGTGTGTTGCTGTTTCTAACCAAGACAATTCTTTAATGTAAAAAAGTCAAACCCAGGATATTATATTCTGACAGATGAATACTGGTATTCAATACCAGCTACATCATTCACCTTTTTGTGTCCAGATTGGAAAATAGTGTAAATAAATAGAGTAAATTAATTTAAAAAAAAGTCTTCAACCTGTATGAAGTGATTTTTTGATTTTGTTCTAAATATGCTACCGCCTTCACACACACACGCACACACGCGCACACGCGCACACGCGCACACGCGCACACACGCACACACGCACACACACACACACACACACACACACACACACACACACACACACACACACAC
>JAPTYR010000018.1:41761909-41772706 GCA_029814505.1 Siphamia roseigaster | reverse complement strand
GTGTGAATGTGAGAGTGTTGTTTGTCTATATATGTTCAGCCCTGCGATGAATTGGCGAGTTGTCCAGGGTGTACCCCACCTTCACCCTATGTGGCTGGGATGTGACCCTAGTGAGGGTGAAGCGGGTTCAGATAATGATATGAGATGAAGACATCACAGTATTGGGACGAAATCCAGGTGTGTTAGTCTGATTTCTCATAATCAGATAACGGCTGTTGTGATTTAGGGCTATATAAATAAAATTGAATTGAATTGAATTATGCTGTTTACATGATCACTTGGATAATCTGATAACTCCAAAAATCGGATAATGATTGAAATGTTAGTGAGTATGTAAACAGGCTCATTGAATTTACATTTGTTTGGTCTAGGCAGTATAAAGAATTATACCTTAACAATATAAGTGGAAATATTAATGAACACACAGCGGTTGCGGAAAAAAATATAGATTCAGGATACAGGATTCTGAAGGAACATCCAAAACCACACCTTTTTTTTCAGTAAAAATCAAATGCTAAAACTGAATAATTTTACAGAATTTCATAATACAACTGCTTTATGATTTGTTTTATATGTGCTGTAAGAAAAAAGACCATACTACTACTACAACTTAAAATGACATTTAGCATTTTTTATTATTATTTTTTTTTAGATTTATTATTGTTACTATTATTACCACTGTCAACTACTCACCGCATGTTGAATTAAGATCTTATTTTAATACTGCATTGTGCTACTGGTCACTTTGTATTTCCATGAGTGGATTAATAAGATTTATCTTCGTCTCTAGAGGACAGAACAGCCCAGACATACATAACAAAAGCATATTGTGTCCAGATATCTGTGTAGTCTGAGGTCGACCGCAGGCATGTGAGCATGTCCAGTCCACAGACAGACTCTCTCAGAGCCAGACAGGCTTTCACAGTCTGTAAGTGAACTCTGATGCTCTGCTATTAACCCTTCAGTGAGGACATCCCGTTGCATGTCAATGTACAAACGCAGTGCCAGCACATGCCTTCATTCATAAATATTCAGCCATTTCAATTGGCTCCTAAGAATAATCTTTATAAATGCTGATCTTTCCTAATTTGGCTTCTTTGTTGTTGGGGGGAGACACATTCTATCGGTGGCTTTTGAACCGTGAGGAATAAAAGTAAAACCACATAACTCTCCTTAATACACACTGTCATTTCTAAGCTGGATATTTAATTAAGTTTCTGGCTGCATTTTGTATGCAGTCACAGCAAACCCATCTTATAATTCAGAGGACATCTTTGGCCTTTTTAGACTGATTCACTTTCCGCTCCACGCACTTGGACTGTCAACGTCCGCATGTTACGTACAATGAGCTTTTTCCCCTTTTAATTCACTTCACCTTGAAACAAAGACGTTGCCAAGGTGCAGGGACATACAACAGGGTGTGGATTCTGGAATAACGCACTGACTTGTTTTTATGATTTCTGCTGGTTTTAAGATCATTTTAAGTCAATTTTTAATGACTCTACTTTATGTTTCATGTCCAGTCAAGCTGAGGATGGACTCTAGTGATGCTCCTGAAATTAAATGGTGACAGGCATTTTCTGGTAGCTTTTTACAGCAGTTTTATGTTTTAATGTCTTCCTATGTAACAATAATGCTTTTATACTCCAGGTTCATCATTTTGTGTATATTTATGTCAAGGTATTTCACTGAATTTTCCTGTATTTTGTACATTATGAAGAGAAAGTGGAAGATCTGTGATATAGGAAACAAAAGGTTTTCTCTTTTCTTTTTTAAAAACATGGGAAGAAGTTAATTTGTCTATGTTAACAACTACATATTATTTTAAGAGGATCATGTGAGAACATCCAAAGTTCTGGCATCCGTAAGGGATCTACACTGATGGTCTTCCTTCTTGCTTTAATTAAAAAGCTGTAACCTGATACTGACGAACTGCATTTACAGCTGCTAATAAAATGTAAATTCATAATAAACCTATTAAAAACAAATTGCTCTACTGTGCTTAAAACAACAACTTCAGGTCAAACTCCTGCTTCTAATTTCTGAATTACAAATATTCCATAAACAGCTTGTCTTAAATTACCAGATGGTTTAAATACATTCAAAATACTCACCAGGATGTTTTCCACTTTGGATTGAACAGATTTGCTGTAAAATAGAAACAGAATAAATTAGTATGAAACCTTTGTAACATGATCACTTGTGTCTAAAGTGTATTTATTTATAAAGCGAAGGAATGTTTGGTATGAGTCGACCCTCCCTTTAGCATCTCTCAGGTCATGTATCTCACCATCACGAACACGTGTTGTCATATGTAAAAAATGAGACAGTCCCTGAGCTGACATTGTCTTTGACAGACATGTTTCTATCATTCAGAACCACACATTCAACACCAACTATGAACTTTGACCTTTTACTTGCCTCTATGCCACATTATATATATTGGGTCTATTTTAGGAAGGCCAAAAATAATTAAATTAACATAGCTGTGTACGGTAGGTAACTGAAGCATGCAATCTGAACACACGCAAAGAGCAGAAAGAACAAATGCAGTCAAGAAGGTCCCAACACACATTTATTCCAGTCGTAATGTCCTCTACTGATTTAAATAAATGTAACACTGCAGAGAGTCAGACCAGACAAATGAATAAGTTCTTCAGTTCTATCTGCAGACAGGTCAGACTGTTGTTGACAGTGAGACAGAAGGTAGGTCACATTTAAAGACTCTTACTCAGCGACACCAGGCAGCTCAGAATCAGGAGACACCTCTAAGCCATGACAAGAACAGTTCACTTTAATTCACTGTTACTAGGGGCACAAGGGCTTTGCAGTGCTCAGAATCATTCATTAAGCTGTTTGTGAGGCAGATTTGCCAGGTACATTGAATGACACCCAAGAGATTAACAAAAAAAAAACAACAACACAGCAATAACAATTACACCGAGAGATCAATTAAACAACATGAAGTACTCTTCTGCATGTAACTCAAGGTCTCATTTGCTGAAAGAAAAGAAGAAATTACATACAGTATGACATGTGATGAAAACAACAGTCAGATGGGCAGCTGAACTTACTAACCCTGACTACGTCTGTCTCTACCAGAGATGAGCAGGTCAATGAGGTGAACATTACAGTTCACACTCTAGTCTTCTGTCTCGTTAAACATTTAATGTTAATTAATATCCATGTACTTCACTGATGAACTGAGATAAATTCCTAATAGTTTTCTTCCTTTACTGCTGACATTCGAATGCTAAACTGTTCTGATTTGTTACTCTAGCATTTTGACATTTAATAGTTATCTGACATTTAAATAACAGTTCATGAGTTCATTCACATTCATAACTAATAGGGACTGGACCACCATAGAACCCTAACATACATAAGTAACAGTAAAGAAATAAAGACGTTTAATTATATGAAGAAAAGCTTAGTTTACAGCTTTTACATCTGGCTACATAGGTTCAAATCAAGTAAAAAAGGGGAGACTGTGAACAGAAACCCTCAGCGGACACAACCAGTTTAACAAAAACAACAATTCACAGACTGAATATCAAATGATTTGACAATTTGTCTAATAAATGTAACTTTCATAGTAGAATTGCATAGAGTTTTGTAAAGTTAGTTTTCTTTTAATAATCAAACATGTCCTGAATGTTTTACATCTCAAAACGTATATTATACCATAAAATCACATGATGTTGTCTTTATTTGGGATCCCCATTGACTGCCACTAGAGTAGCAGTCAGTCTAGCAGGAGCACATTCTGAACCCTCCTGGGGTTCAGATGTGTGTACATACTGCCATTTACTCATTTGCATCATAACATTATCTTTTAGTTGATGAGCATAAAAATGGAAAAACAATATTCATATATGTGTAATACCAATAATACTAACAATACTAATTCAGCTTTAAATTTCTCTAAAGCAGGCCTACTGCATTAAATGAATACATGACTTTAGACACATGGACACTATATGCTGAGGTAAACTTTTTAGTTCGGCTCAGTAAGATCATGTTGTTTGAAGTGTACTATACTATACATGCCTGGTCAGTAAGACTTCATGGTGAATGGACTACAAACCATGTCACCTGAGGACATCATCACATTGAGTGTAGATAGTCTGGAGTCCCAGCTTTGAAACTACACGTGACTAGATATTTGTAGCTGTTGACAGTAGGAACTGTAACTGAATACAACCAAACACAATTAAATGTACCATTATTAAGTATTTATAACTACGCCCATCACGTGCAGATCAGACATTAAATCCATTTAGTTTAACGCTGTCATAAATGCACTATAATAATCCATGTGTGAGATACTGAGACAATGAATGTCACTTTTACTAAAAGATAACTTTTGTGACAGCTGCTTATCGATTGTCATGTCAGACTCAAATAAAGTATAAATCGAATATTGCCGTTACGTTCCGGGCATCAAACCGTGTACATTAGCTGCTGAACATCTCCTCACCAGATGGAGTTCTTGATCCTGATTTGCAAAGCGGTGGCTTCAGCACCCTGCAGCCCGGGGAGCAGGCCGGCCACGCTCCCCGCCCCGCGGTCCGACGGCTGCTGGGGGTCCTCCTCGGCCATCACGGTGGGCCCTCCGGACCGAACCGGACAGGACTTGACAGGACAGGTGGCGCGGGCGGGTGCACAAGGTTAAAACACATGTACCGGAGCACTGTGCGATGCTAACGGGACAGCAGCGCGCCCTGTTGTTGTTGTTGCCAATCCAACCTCCTCCGACATCGCTTATTCAAGTTCACACACACAAGAGGCTTTGTAACAGGAAAAAAAATACGTGCCGCTGTTAAACAGGAGAAAACGCATGGGTATAGAATAATCGGCGAGTGCAGAGAGAAAACAGACAGCTACTAAACAAGAACAGTGTGCTCTGGTGTGCTCTCCTCCTCACGTTATGGGATTTCACTGCATGTGCATGGCTGTAGTAGCTTTTGGCCACACGCATGCGCACTATGCCACCAGACTTAAAAACAACATGAAGGCAGAAGACATGACAGCTTTCATAACCATGTGGCATCTGTGAATGATAATGACACTATTATTACTATTACTATTACTATTACTATTATTATTATTATTATTATTATTATTATTATTATTATTATTATTATTATTATTATTATTATTATTATTATTATTAAGAATAAAAATGAGAAGGTTATCTTTATCGTTTATGACTGCCATAATTCACAATAGCGTTTCGGAATATTTGGCTAAAGAATACACATATATTTCGTTAATATTACACATATGGTATGGCCTCTTGGGCTACCGTTCTAATCACACAAAGTTCTATAGTAACTGTTGCTATGCAACCAAACCGGCGTCTTCTCCCTGTATCACAATGGCTGAAAGAACTTCTGTAAAAAACCCTGTCGTGTCGCAGGTTTGTGGCGTTGTTTTATCATGCCTGTTTTTAATACGTTTATTGAACATAGTCTGCATAAATCCGGCAATAGCTCGAAGCAAGTTTCGTCAGTTAAATCGATCAGCTGCTTCAACATATATCGAAACAAGCCAACGTTAACTACTTCCGCTTACGGCTAATAATGAGCGGTCACTTGCTCTTCCATGTTGGACACTTTCTTTTCGTATGTTTTTCCTTTAACTCAGTGTCAGAAATTATTTTTCCAATGCGGAAATTATTGGGGTTTTGTGTGCAACTGCAAATTACACTTCTAGTTACATACCAGCTTTCAGAATATAAAGTGTAAAATCTTTAATTAAGAGCTGAATTAAACTTTAAAGTTAATTTAAGAAAAAAAAAAACAACAACTTTGGCCTTCGACTTTGAATACAGAATGACATAGCCTCTTGTGGTTGACGGAAATGCATAACTCACTTACAAATCCTATTCTTTATTATGAAAGTATTAGACACAATATGCAGTATTATTAAGTTAACATATAACCAATATGTTAACTTAATTCTTCATCCTGGCTTTACAAATATATCCCATTGTCTGTCATTGTTGCATAGGTCAAGAAGCGCCCATCCTCTGGCAGTAAGGCTCAGAGGCCTAAAAAGGTTGAAATGAGATCCCAAGTAAAATCAGCTCCTGCCCCAACAAAAAGCCACAGTGATGACCTTTTTGCTAAGGAGGAACAATACCTGTAAGTCTACCTGATACCATATTTGTTAGGTTTGTTTGGAGGTTTGTTGGGATTCATTTAAATAACAATTTATGTAATATGTAATCACCCATTCAGACATATTTTGACCTCTTTGTGTTTCTGTTCAAAATTAAAGTCTGATTGATGTAAAACTGCTATTTCACTTTCTAAGTGTAAAAACAGACAATTATAATACTGTCATTTTCTGCTTATTTTTCTAGACTGTTAAATGCAGAGCTGGAAGCTAAAACTGCAAATCTAGTAAGACAGGCAGAACAGCTTATGGTAAGTTCTGAACACATTGACATCATTTAGTCTAAAATATTTCCAGAATCTGATGAGATGTAGTCCATACTGATTCTTGATTTTGGTGTTTTATTTAATTTTAGAAAGAACATAATGAAGTTCTATCAAAGCCCTTATCCACACTCGTGCTTTCAGAGCATGGAGATGAAGATGATTCCAGGTAATATCTTAGATTCAAGAAATTCAGAAAGGTGGAGCATAATTGTAGACATTGTCTGAGGTTACATTTTTATACAGTCATCTTGTTTTCTCACAACTAAAAGTCTGTAAAGCTCCTATACCATATATACCCTTCAAATACACCTTATTAAAATATGGTACTGAACTTCTTTTTTATGTTTTCTGTCTTTCTTAGGGTTGTAAAGCTGCAACAATCCTACAATATACCAGAACCCAATGTAAATGTTTTGGTTTAAAATATTCACTCTTTAAACTGACTTTTCACAAAAAATATCCTAATGTTAGTGAAATATAATACTCCATACTATTTCTATTTGATTTTTCTTTGCAGGCAGTGATTAAAAAAAAGCTCGCATCAAAAAATACAATTACTGAAAAACAAAGAAAACAGCCACACTGTAAAACACTGTGAGTGTGGTCAATTTGTTTCATGTTGAAATTGTAGAATACCATTGTTATTTATGAGAAAATTATATCATTATACATTACGCCACATGGCTACAAAGGTTTGACATGTTCTCTTGATTCCAGAACCCAAAAGGTAACTTTTGCTGATGATTTAGCAGCTGCAGAAGATTCAGCAGATTATTTCTTGGCAAAGACCATACAGAGCATGAGGGAGAAAATGAACGATGCTGACACTCATGAAAATGATGCCCCATCAGCTGAAGACAATGTTGGACCTGGTAATTTATGTCATTTATAAACAAATGTTTCATCAATACAGTTAATACAGTATAAAAATATCTGCAGATATTGAGAGCCTTTTTTTTTTAAATTAACTGATTATATTTTTACATTATACTTCTTTAACTGCACCTAACACCTACCTGAGACAACTGGTAGATTCAACCTTTCTCACTAAATAATTCACTACATTCATCAGCTTCAGTGATAACTTTGATATGTGTCTTTTGTGTTTATTAGTCATTTCAGATGCTCAAATACGAGTCCTAAAGGCAAAACTGAGGATTATGCAAGAGGAACTGGATCAATTATCCTGTGAATATTACAAAAAGGTACAGTAAATGATGGATAAACACTGTCTGTTCATGTCCAGCAGTGAAGGGAGACAGAGGTTCAGATTCAGCCACATTCTGTCCTGTAGTATGGGTGGAAAT
The DNA here is from genome assembly GCA_029814505.1 of Siphamia roseigaster. Classification (NCBI taxonomy): domain Eukaryota; kingdom Metazoa; phylum Chordata; class Actinopteri; order Kurtiformes; family Apogonidae; genus Siphamia; species Siphamia roseigaster. Next base: position 41,764,950 of record JAPTYR010000018.1, on the reverse strand, counting down.
AAGCTTAATTTATATCTGTTACTATTTTTTTGAAATAATCATCATTCATGTTCAAAGATCAGGACCAATACAATCTTAAAATTGAATCAGAACATAAATCTCTCTTGTGCAGGATGATGAAAATGCTAAGCTCTGTGCAAAAATCAAGGAGACTGAGGAGGATCGAGCCCGACTGCAGAAGACGACAAGCATCCAACAGACACAGATAGAGAAGCACAAAGCGTTAGCTGAGGAGTCTGCCAAGAAATGTGACGGTCTTCAGTTCCAAGTGGCTGGTTTACAAAAGGTTGGTTGCAATGTTTAAAACACTGTGCAGAAGCATGATTTAACACTGATATATTAGAAATATGACTAATACTATATACTAATACTAATACTAATAATATGAATAATACTAACTGCCCTGTTCACTCTGGTTCTTAAATAACAGAGAATTACTTTTATAGCTGATAAGTATTCTTACATTATTAATGATTACTCATGCATATCAATAACTCCTGACTGTTGTCTTTGTAGGAAATAGAAAATCTCAACAGATCCCACAAACAGGCAGCAGCTGTCCATGGTACTGTGGAGGTTCGCCTGAACAGAGCATTGGAAGAGACAGAGAGGTTAAAGACTCAACTCAACAAGATGCAGCAGACCAACAAGGTGAGCAGTTCACAGCACTTATTAATGGTGTTAAAGTTAACTGTGATTTTTGTTACTCTCTTCCTTATTGTAAGCTAATTACTCTTTCCAAATGAAGGTTTTTCTCATATTCGCATGGTTTTGATGTACAGATTCTTAATCAAAAAAGTTTTCTTTTAGTTCCATGTTATAGAAACCTGTAAAAAAATTAAGTTGAGCCTGAACTGATAAAATAAAAGTTACTTTTATTGCAGTTGTTGTGAAATTCACTTTGTGTAGATGCTGGACTTGAATTTACTCCAAAATAAGGACAAGACACCAGAATTCCCCTTTGAAAACATTGTGTATTGCCTAGACTAAAACTTCAAATACAAATTTTCCACTGCAGATCAAACACAGCTACTAAATTTAAATGATAGTTACATTTCAAAATAGCGTTCTAGAAAGTAATATAGAACTAACAAAAAAAGCACTCAGACAGCACAGGCTCCACCAAGGCAGATCAGCCTTGGTGGAGCCCTTCACTTCTGTAAGCAGTTGTCTGCCCCAACCAACCAAATGAAACACACGTGCCCCACCCGCCCCATACCTCCACTGATCACCACCAAAATGTAATAATTTGTTCCTTGTGCCAGTACCAACATTTCCTGAAAATTTCAGCCAAATCCATCCATAACTTTTTGAGTTATCTTGCTAACAGACAAACAGATAAACATCGTCAAAATCATAACTCCACCGTTCCTTGGCAGAGTAATAAACTAAGTCATTCCTTCCTGGAGCTGTCAGCCTCCACAACATAAACTGCTTCTAATAATTCTGTGCGATAAACAGTCCAACAAACTATGTTCCTATCCAACTTGTGGCATGACCAGAATGTGCACAGTTGTAAATGGTATAGCTTTTTTTGATTTGTCTTTTGCTCTTGTGTGCTTTTGTGCTTAACTGGTATAAATCTGAAATCTCCCCTTGTGGGACTAATGAAGGCATGTCTAATCTTATTTTATATTAAAATAAATTAAAACTGCAAAACAATGTTTGCCACAGTAATATAGCATTCAATATGCATCTGAGAAGAATTACTCCCACTCCTGCATAAAAAAGAGTTACTGAAACAAAGATAGTGTTTGAGAATGTATTCTAATTATGTATCGTAGCTCAGGATGTAGAGTGGCTCGCCCAATGATCGAAGAGTTGGATGTTCGAGTCCCGCTCTGTCCTAGTCATGTACTGTAGTGTCCTTGGGCAAGACTTGCCTCCAGTGCTGCTACCCACATTGGTGCATAAATACTCGGATAATAATCGTGGGTGCAAATTGGCAGCCACACTTCTGTCAGCCTGCCCCAGGGCAGCTGTGAATGCATAGTTTACCACCACCAGAGGGAGAATGTGAGAGTGAATGAATAATGGATCCACTGTACACGCTTTTATTATGCATTCATAGAAAAACAACTATAAATGTAATCCATTATGTTATAATCTTAAGTTTTAATGTCATGAATTAATAGGGATCCTATCTAGTAAAAAGATAATGACCAATGACCGATTAAAGACCCACTTCTTTCATTTCCAGTACAATGAACTCAATAATATAACACACCAACAAGCCTCAGGTAAGAAGGATAACATGTGCAACAGCTCAGCTATAAGTTACACGCTGAACTCTTGAAAACAGCTGAGGACAACATAGAATAAAATGGCTAAAGATGGTGTGGACGTTCATGAGAATCAGCTAAAACTACTTCCTTTGTAAACAGTAACATTTTAACAGGTCCTGGTGATGTTCTCTACTAAGTCTTGTGTTTTATTCTGTAAATAAGGACAAGATAAATGAGGAACATCAAAGTAGAGGAAATCTACTTGCTGAAAACAAAATCTTAAAAAAGCAGAAAGCCGAACTCATTGTGGGCTTCAAGAAACAGCTCAAGCTCATCGACATTCTTAAAAGACAAAAGGTAATTTAATCTTCTATAAACTGTAATGAATTCAAATATTGCAAATAGGTTCATGATCTGAATCTTCTTTTTTTCTGCAGATGCATCTTGAAGCTGCCAAGCTTCTGTCATTTACAGAAGAGGAGTTCATGAAAGCTCTGGACTGGGGGAAATCATAAAAAAAATAAATGAAATAAGATCATTGTTGGTTAAAAGCAGCTTCATGGGATTGATCTGTATGTTTAAAATGCTCAGAATTTGTACATATTGAGTTTTAGTTAATCCCATTCAGCAATCTCACCCAAGAATCTGTGAAATGAATTTAATAATGACATAATCTGCAAAGACAGTTTTTATTCTTAAAAATGCCAGGGGAACTTGGTGTCTCTAAAAAAACTGTTGATTAAAGGAGAAATCCGGCGTGAAATGGCTTACGTAGTATCAACAAGTGATGCTGAGAACTGACCAGAGCCACTTACC
>JAPTYR010000018.1:41708602-41722335 GCA_029814505.1 Siphamia roseigaster | reverse complement strand
TCACGTTTGACAGATATTAACTAAATATAGAGTATAAATGTGGTTTTCAAATAATGTTATATTAAATAAAATGTTGTACATCCTTTTGGGATGATCAATAACATTATTAAAAATAGAGTCTGGGGGTGGTCCACAGTTGGATGGCTATGGGTTCTGACAATTAACAGTTCAGGTGACATCATCCATCATTTCCTTCTGTGTCTTTTTATTTTCTGTCAACAATCAAAATACTAAAAACCAAATATAAACTCTTTGTCAGGCTCCAGTGCTTTATCAGCTGTTTAACCTTCACTGGTACCTGGTTATTTGATAAACACAACAGCATTTTACTTTGGTACAATGTGGTATCCACATTGTACCAAAGCAAAATGTCAAGTTATGTTATATTTTTAGAAATATTTGAACAACACATGTTGGTATATGTAATTATAATACCCTTTTTGTTTCTTCTATATTTGGTACAGACACCATTCACTGTGAAATAATTGCAAGTTTTGGAATTTTTTTTCTTCTCATCAACCAATACCAAAAAAATATTGGGACAAAATATTGAAATTTTGATATAATTTTACACAGGATAATAAGAGATGGCTACATTCAAACTATTAATATATGTGATATGCTATGAATTGGCTTCATTGTTGATCATATTTTAACAGGAAGGAAAAGTACAGCACTCTTTCACTGTCTCAGTTTTGTTGATTGAGTCTGTTTTATTGAGTACATTACAGAAAAGTGTTTGCCCCATTGGTGGGTAAATATTTGGACCAAAATACCCATGGGATAAACAAGTATGCTGTGTGCCTACTGTGTTTTGGTGTCATTTCTCAGTTTGCTTCCTCTGTTCTGTACTTTATCTGTGCTTGAGTTTGACACACAACACCACAGTAAGGGCCTTGGTGGTGCACCTAGTACACATGTTTTAACCTTCATAAACATTTTTATTCACTCCCCCACTCACCTGGATTTAACTGAGCAAAGTGGTAAAATGCTTCCACTGGATAATAATGCAGTGATTCATATGTTTTAGCTCCAAGAGGTTCTTTAACGGTAACTGTTGCAGTGAGTCACTTCTCATTTCTTAAACAACCATTAATTTGCTAGAAAGTGTAAAGATTTGACTGCTTCAGTGGAATGTGGTTTTATGATTCCAAGGAGTGATGGATGACAAGAGAGGCAGATGAAATGATTACTCATCATGCCTAATGCCTACAGTGCAAGTCGATGGGGTCAGTGTTATGATCTGGGGTTGATTCAGATATAAAAATGTACATTATTGATCCCAAACAAGGAAATTACAGAAAAGGGCTGAGGCCAGCTAGGAGTCGGTCCAAATGGTGTAATTGCTAATGCTGGTCAAGTCTACTTTCAACAACATTATTTGTTCAGAAAGTTACAGAAAGAGATGTTGTTGCATTCCATACGTTTATTTGAAACAATGCCAAAATAAATGCATGGCATAATCAAATCTGAAGGTTTTCCAACAAAATATTAGAGTGGGCTTTTTTTTTTAATATTTTTCTGGTCATTTGTTTTCCTAAAGTACAAAAGGGATTATGTTGGAAACAACTGACCTGCACCTCAGGCATGCAGTTACATATCTACTAGTATATGCTGTATGCTGCAGTACAGATCCAGTGCAGTGATTTAATCATATTGCCCAGGCCTAGAATAGGATAATTTCTTAAAATTTCATGGCAAATATTATAAAACTACAAACTGCTATGAACTGTTCTCTCTTGAACTGTATATACAGGCCTGTAGTGGGTTAATCCTTCCTCCCATTGGTCTACTATATGTGCTTGTGTCTCTGATCCTCAAGGTAGAGGAACAAGCACCTCCATAAGTGATTGTGAACATACGGCAAGTGACTGTGCAGGCACAAGTGTGGAAATTGCTGGGAATGAGAGTTTGGATTATTGCATCTCAGCTGGGCATAGCCAGATAATTGAGGTAGAGTGGGACTGGCAAGACCCTTCAAAAGTGTGCCAGAGGAAGATGGATAGGAAAAAATAGCCAAAGTGGCTCTGACCGAGATTCATCATTTCTTCCTTCCAGCTGTGTTGATGATGCAAATTTGATGAAGCCATTGACTCTTTAGTTTAGTCGGGCAGTTGATGGGTGTTGGTGAGTGGGTGATTCTCATTTTGTGATATGTAGTGGTTAGTTTTTAGGCTGTTAAGAGGAGCATATCAATGGGTCCCTGAGTAAAAAAAGGTCCTATCCTTGGATACAGAACACATGACAGCATGACTCCCTGATCTGTACTTCCATGTGACTCAATATTAAAAAATGGCAATAGCTATTCAAATTGTAAAACGGAAATTTATATCACTCTAAAATGTCTTCATTGATGGTTTAAGCTGACAGAATTACCCTTTGTCAGTGAATGTAAATTAATAAGATAATTAAATGGAAATATAGAGCAAGTTCAGTTCATTAAACAGGAGCTACACTCTTCTCTTAAAATTGTATTCCTTTTAAAAAATTACATTTTCCTTTCCTTTTTATATTAGCTGTTAATTTCCCTTTTATCCTCATCCCTCTTCAAACGGCTCTTCATGTGAGGAGGCTGTCTCGTTCTCTCAGTGGAAAGGTTTTTATGCTGGAATTGGGTATGTACTTGTGATGAATATTTCTATGTTTAGTTGTTCCAGAACTGGAATTGATGAGAGTTAATGCAGTTTGTATAATGTAAGGAAGGCTGAAACATCAACCCCGCCGGACCCACGTCACACTGAGAAGTGTTTATTTCTACTCAGTCCACATTTTGCTTGGCATTCATTATTTGTATACACAAATTTGGTGCAGTCATCAGTTTAACTTTAATGCTGCTCTCAGTTCATTTATACAGGAAACCATTATGCTGAATGGAGCTGAAGGATCACTGAAATGAAACAAAGTAGAACTGTGTTTTGCATTTGTTTATATTAACCTGATGGTCAATTAAACTTGTCAAAGTGAAATGTCTGAATTTTTATGAGGGTTTTTTTAGTGACATTTCAGTAATCTTATTATACAGGTCTGATTGTGCAAAACATATATTTCTTGTCATCACATCCATTAACTACAGGCTTGTCAGTGCTGCAGTGTATTTAATGATCTCACATCAGGAATATTTTACATTCTTTGTTCGTCTTCTTTGGAGCTCTGGGAGGCTGCAGCTGTTTGTGAATGACACTCCCCAGTAGAGTATGTTAAACTGGAATCCCATATGATGGTAAAACAGCTACTGCCACATTCTCTTGATCGAATGTGTATTTTCCTTTTTTCCTTTCTGTCTCTTTTTCACGATCTTTTGAAATTGCCATGTTCTGTAACTGTCTCAACCTGCTTTTCCCAAACTTATGGGTGATGGTACTGTTTTTGTTGGGTCACTCATTTATTTGTGATTATTTTTTCGTTCAGGTTAATTTTGGTGTTTTCACTCCTCATCCTTGTCATCACTTTCTTAAATTTGTAATCTTTATTTCCTTAATTTTTTATCTTCACATAGTTGGTTTAATACTTACTTTGTTCATTGTGTTCTTTATTTTAGTTGATTTAATGTTTATTTTGTGTTATAAAAACATAAAATATATTTATATTTTTTATATTTATTTATATATTTTATATATTTATAAAATATATTGTGATGCCCCTCCCCAAACTGCAACACTAATTTACCTACCAGTATTAATAAAGTCACCTTGAACCTTAAAAATACTATGACTTTTGAACGATTTTCAGTCAAAAATAACATAAAAAACTACTGAAGTGGAGCTGGAGCACTATACTCACAATCTGAACGTTGACCCAGCTCATTCATTTGCAATTTCAGACCATCTTTGCTTATAAATAATATTTGAGAGCTGGAAAATCCTCTGCTAATGCTCTTTTATCTCAAGTTATAGTTTTAGAAATCTACTCTTAGTATGGATATGAGCTAAGTTATTTGTTTGCAATCATACCTGAATTTTTGGTCCGATATCGAGAAATTGCTCTGAGTCACTTCTGTAGAGTACTGTTATACAATATTATCACTTCTAATGGAGTTTTTAAAAATATGTTACTCCATACCTGGTTCACTGGTGATATTCTGAATTATATTTTTAAAAATATATTCTACAAGACAATTGTTACTATCTAAACAGAAATGTTGATCAACTTTGGGTTTATTGTATGACTACTACATTCTACATACAACATTTTAGAACCTTTAACTGGTCCCTTTCTGCCTGTGCTGGTACTCTCCTTATGGGCTGTAGAAGCACTTGCACATGTGTGCCTGTTTTGTTTTCCTGGGTTGCACGCCAAAATATTTGCACGCATGCGCCTCAAGCTCATAAAATACATTTGGGTCGTACATATATTGATAGGGTCGGTTATAAACCAAAACCAAACAAACCATTTTTTAGCCCTTAGTTCCCCAGCTTAATTTTGTATTGAGCAGAGGATGCATGTTTAGCTTTTTAAGCATTTCTGGTTAGCATTTAGTTTAAAATTCCCTTCTGCTGCAGTGGCTAAAGGATTACATAAATTGAATGTTCAACTATCCCACTGACACTGTAACCTAAAATGGGCTTAAAAGCTATATAGTTTTTCTGTGGTTTGTTAATGTAAAGACATTCATCTACCCATATGATTTATTTAGTGCTCGATTAAACAACCTTTAGCATAAGGTGTGAGACAAGTTGTAGGTTTTTGTGTTAATTCTCCAGAGTTGTATTGTTCTCCCAGTTCATGCACTTCAGTTAAAGCCAGTGCATTTGTGTGTTTTGGTTTTGCCTCTTGTGTCAGTGACTAATTGTGTTGTGCTGGCTGTCGGTGTGAGGAGACAAGAGGAGGGGACCCTTGAGCCCTGGTAGGAGATGGTAATCAGACTCGATGACAGCCACTAGCCCATAGAGTAAACACTGACTATTGTTATATTCACTGTGTAATGGTCTCAGTTGGGCTACAATATGTCATATTGGTGTTATCATGCTGCTGAAGCTTGAACCTGTGTTTCATTATTTAAACATGTACTTTTAGTTAAACTAGTTACAGTTATTAATATGAACATGTAATCAAAAGTGAGACAAATGATTACATTTTTCCACTGTTACACTTTTAAAGAAGAGGAAATGAATCTGTCGTGGGCAAACAGCAAAACATCATGTTTGTCAGGATGAAACTTATCTATAGCTCTGCTCAGCGGAGCATGATTTCTGGTCAGAGATGTCACTGACTTTCTGTTTAAAGATATAATTAGACTTAAAGTGAGATATGGTGGAGACATTAACCACTTTCAGACTGTCGAGCCAGGGTAGGCAGAGCCGATAGCGGGCTACCTCGGAGCTTATAGCCCAGGTCCACTAGCCCCATGCCCTGAGACCGGTTGTGTTCACATGTCGGGTTACTAGCCCTTCTGGGCAACATCCCTGTTTGCGAAAACGTCACTTGATACAGCCCATTTTCAACCAGGATAGGGAGGCAATTCAGTAGCATGATTTGTATATGGCTAAGTATCAGACCAGCAACCAGCAACAGAACAACAGTAAAGCATGTTTATTATTTGATACAATAAAATGTTTGATTTTACAACTGCTATATGTCTGTGCTCATTTGCTGTAGTTCACTTTAGATCACTTAAGATAGACACATTAAGACATATAGCACACCCCTTTGTTTATGTGCACAGGGGTTGATGCCCATATAGTAAACAAAAGAGCCCATTATATGCTTTATAGCCAACTCCTTACTTAAGATAGACACATACTGGCATATTGTGAAACCTTTTATTTCAGTGATGCTTCTAGGAATTTTCAAGTGGGCCAACTCTCCCCTGACTTAAAAAAAAGTGGGCCAATGGAGAAAAAAAAAGTGGACCAACTTGATATACCGGGTAAATGCCATTTTTATCAAGCTTTTAAATACTATTACAGGACCTTGATTGGGTCACACACATTCAGTAGTTTACCACTTATTGCATCCCATTTCTAGCACTTCCACTCGTTTTTTCCCTCAACACTCGCTTTTGCGCGTTCACGTGAAAGTGTAGGGTGTCCTATTATGTTCGAGGGCGAGTGGAAGTGCAAAACATCACTTCAAACTTTCTCTTCATACCGAGTAGGGGTGGGACCACCACTTCGAACAGAGTGGAAGAGCACATTAGCGCTTTGCTACTTATTTTGTCCATGGGTGGGCCTATAAACAGTCTGACACGGCTGACAGGACAGAGAAAATTCTGATCAACACCAGTAGACAGCTGTCACATAATCATTGCCTTCACGTTTTGACTGCAAATCACATCATTAACAAAATAAGTAGGACGTTGTTTATCATTTTATCTGAGGTTTGGGCATAATTTTCGTCATTTGAATCAGGCCCGGCTCGGGCTTTACGTTAATACTTGCGTGGTAAATAAACGATCATGTGATGCGTTTTCTGCATGCGATCGAGGCAAAGTGGATGTTGCAGAGATGAAACGGAGATTAGCTTGCGGTGACTTCATGTTGGTGGGGCCAGCGAATTCAAGGTCTGAGGTGTGGAAAAACTTTGACCATATACATAATGAAAATAATGAGACAGTGGACTCAGTTAAATGCAAATGTACAATTTACATCTGCAGACTGACAGAAATGTGGCTGCCAATTCGTGCCTACGGCCCCTCCGACCACCACCAAACATTCATACACCAGTGTAAGTGGCACTGGAGGCAAGGAAGGTTAAGTGTCTTACCCAAGGAGATAACAGACTGACGAGGACAGAGCAGGATTCAAACTGCCAACCCTTCGGTTATTGAACGACCTGCTCTACCAACTTAGCCATGGCCATCCCACCGCAAGTGGCTGTCTTCGGTTTGTATCCACCTCTGGCGATCAGTGGTCATGAGCTTCGATTTCTGAAACATTTCAAATACTCTGTCTGGTTACATGTCCTCACAGCAGGCAGTTTCACTGGTGAAATGCGCTGGAATCGATCACCAAGTGTGCATGTAACCAGACTCAGTGATTCTCAGACAGACAAAGGAAATGCTCCACTAAGTTCACATGTGATGATCCATTTAGAGGAAAAGGGTGGAACTGATAAGCAAAGGCACAAGGATTAAATGAGAAAATAAGGACGTTTGGTGCTAGCAAATCTTAGCTAATTAGTGCCCGCTACATTTGCTTAACAGGATCTTTGTGTATTTACTTGATATAGAATAAAGCTTTTATGAGGTGTTTCTACATTGTCAAAGTTCAAACCCTTTTTCATCCCCTCTGTCACGTCAGAAAAGCATGGAGTCATTTCAGGAAATATTTGCATCCACATAAAACAACTGAAAATGATGTAGTACAAATGCCAGGCCTGTATGTGGCATTGTAAGTAGAAGACATGGAGCATATGGATAAAGCTTGCTTGGTTCTACTGGGTCTGATCCAATATTTCCCACTGGTTGCTCCTCTCCATGGTTGATCCAAGAGCCTGTAGTGAATATTGTTAGCTATGGCTGGTTGTTGCTCATTGTAATGAAAGAGTAGCCAAATGTTTTGATTCAATATTTTCAATAAGCTCAATAGGTATTGTAGCACAGCCACTACTCTGTAGTCTGCTGTTGTGGCTGTTGTGAAGTGGCATCTTGCTTCCTGGGTAAAAGGTTAGAGAGGTGGGGCTATGACATCATCGTTTTAGAAAAGTTGCAGATTGGTTGTACAGACAAAGATGTGAAACTGCTGTTTTCAAATTTATCAGTGACTGAAAACACCGATTTCGTGCAGACGAAAGGTGTATCTGATGCAAAACTTTTGCAGATACAACCAAACCTGTCCTTGTATGGACAGGGCCTTAATAACTGTGCCTACAAACTGTGTATCTCAGATTAGGTATTGTTTTATTTTTTATATGCAGGCTCTTCTAGCTGCATTACTACATTTTTGTGACTTTAGCTTTAAGTTTGCAATGAAGCTGATGAATTTCTCATACACACTTAATTTACTAACTTATAATCATTCTGTTTTGCTGCTTATTTTAGTGAATCAGAAAACTAGCCCACACATTTTGATCTGTGATTACAAGCTTTGCTCTTTGCAGTGCAAATTCCACTTCTGCTTTTACTGGAGTGGTTTGTTTCACTTGAATAAATGCTGCCTTTTGGATTATATGTGCTGCATGGGGGCAATTTAGTGCATATCATTTGCTAAATTGTAAAGTTGAAAATACACTTGATTTTAAAAGTTTTCTTTATTGCTTCCATTATTATCTTTTTTTCTGAATGAATCCAATCTGTTTAAATCTGATATTTTTGATATGAAGTTGAAAATGAACAAATGGTATTACCTTTTACTGAGTCAGATGAAATTATAACTAGAACAATCAATAACTTGGAACATGTTGATACTTTAGCTTCTCTGCAATTATGTTTTGTTGGTGGGTTGTTGGCTGTTCCTGCTACACAACATTATTTCAAACAGCAAGAACAATCGAGGCATCAAATATTTTACTGACTATATCTCATAAATTGGATTTAGAAGATCAGATAATATATTTCTCAACATATGCCAGATGGTGTAGCTTTGCAGTTTAGTTGAAGTTATTGATTTTATTTGTTTATCTGTTTGACTTTTGAAACATAGAGGGTTTCTTTCATTTAAAAATGAGTTTTATCAAGTTTCAGAGCTCAGCTGTTTGGAAGTGTTCTGGCATACATCAATGCCAAGTTCAGTATATTATGTTTTTGTTCCTTTCGGAGCCGCTAAAGGTCTGCCTGCGTTTGGCTGTATTTAAAGCTGAAAAACAATGGAAGTAGGATAGTTTTTGCGTCACAAAACATCACCCTGGAGAAGATATTTAGTCATTTTTCTTCTAAATATAAAAGGTTTCTTTAATCATTACAGTCTTAAAGTGGAATAGTTTTGCATTTTGTTAGAACATGCTGTACAAATAGTTGAGTCTTACAAAATACAGCATTTTTTCTATATTATTGCCAGTATTTCCAACCAAGAATTCAAACTGAATGTCATATACTGACCTTTTTTCTTTTTAAAACATGCACAATATGTATTTGTGTATGTGCTCTTGAGTGGTGTAGATTTTCAGGTGTAAGGCAAAGACGTAGGCATGACAAGAACACAGCAGTTTAATGTAAACTAACTGAACTCCTTTAGACTCATGCCTCTGAACAGATAGTGGGAAAAACTCATGTCAAAAATCCTAATCATAACTGTTCGATATAACTCCTATAATGCAATAGAACAATGAAAACCTATTTGTATAATATATTGCCTATCTGTAGTTTAGATGAATTTTACCATGTCTCACTTTGATGACTGAATAGATTTACTAAAAAAATGTACCTTTCCTTGTTTATTTGAGCATGTCTGTGACAAAGACAGACTGGAGACATGTACATTCAACTATCTATGTAAGTAATGTTGACTTACTGACTGAGTTGTGTTTGTCTCTCTCTAACAGGTATGGATGAGCGGACCAACCAAGCATCTTGGGCCCCAGGTGGCGAGTCCAGCCCTTCCTATGAGTCCTCCCGGGTAAGACAACCCACACCATAATGCTACTGAATGGACTTTATGCTCCACAGCACATCATTTAACACTTGTATTACCAAACCAGTTTGTTTACACCATTTTAGTCTCAACCTGTTACTGAGGATCTGTCAGGTCATCTGACCTGTAACTGAGCTACTCCTCTAACAGAGAGCATGGGTTAAAATTGCATTGGTGCAAAACAGTTACCACAACCTAGTATTACTTTAAAACTGACCTGCTATTTTGGGAGAGAAATCTTTTAAGAAATGTGAACTCTATAGATGAAGAAATATGTCGGAAAGACACGCGGAAAAAAATTACCATGTTTTTTTTTTTTTCGGCCTTAAATCCCTAAATTTCATCTCACTTCCCTTTTAAAACGTAGTCAAGTGTTTCAAAACGTCAACCATCAAACATGTCTCCTCCCTTTGACTTTGCATCAACAAAACTGTTGCAGGCAGCTGCAATGGAAGTTACTCATGGTTTGTGATCAATAAGCAGAACTGTGTCACTTTTATGATGAAATCTGTTGTATTCTTTAGTGTATCCAAATAATTCTAATTAGATTATTTGTCTTGTATTGTCATTTCTGTGCCTCGCTACAAATTAAATCTTTATTATGGAAGCCAAATCACTTGATTAGTTAATCAATAAGATAATTAGCTTTTAAGTTGGACATTTTATTTAATATTACAGATCTACACTAAAGTAAATCGTCTCATATTCTTAAATTTTTTTGTTGGAAATTGATTAATCATGTAGGACAATACCTGTTTGCCTCTTAATATATTGTATTTTATTGACTTGAAACTGGCACTTGTTCAATATCAGTGTAGAAAATTGTATTTGTTTGTGTGACAGTAATAAAGAATTCACCACCTCTGCTGGGCTGCCTGTTTAAACATTGTTATTTGTTTATGTGAGAACATTTCACTGTTAGTGTGAGCAAGTGTGAACAGCTCCCCTCCTGTTTGTTTGTCCCTCACACATTGGTTGTTCTCGATGCCCTGTATGAATTTCATTTAATGTCAATCTCCTGTCACTTTCTATTAGAATTCAGTTAAATGTCAGAGCCACTCGGGCTGCGTTACCTTGTTTATTTTTCTGTGCCCTTCCCGAATGAACATCTACAGGCTATGGTAACATAGGCAGCTTGATTTGAATTATAAGACAGAGACGCTTGAGATATCTTTGCTCCAGGTGCATATAAATGAGTGTTTCTGACATTGTAAGGCACAGCATCAGCCAGCAGACAGCTGTTTGCACCTCCATAAGGCGTGCATGCAAACACTCACATGCCACTCAGACACAGCTGCATACGCACCTCAGATTGGCACACACTTGATTTATATAGCGTAGAAAAATATTGCATCCCAGGGAGTGACATTTCTTGGCAACCTCAGTAGTCTATAGTAATCCTATAGTAATCCCTGGAAATATAAATTTTCAAACTGTGCTATTTATGTGGTAACAATGAATAGTGTTAGAAGATGAACATTTTTATCAATATTTAATGGTCCTTGTATAACAATAACCATTAGTGTGTAAAGGTGTTGCTACGTTAAAGGCGTGTTATGTAACACTTTGGCATTAGAATATCTAAAAATGTCTAGGCCTACGTTACATTTTGTTGAGTTTCTGTACTACCATTTGATAAACAATAAACACATGATTTTGTTCAATATCATACAGGTCAATGGTTCATATCGTTTTTATTTCAATGAAGTAACAATGTGAATACATTTGACTAAAGGTAAAACAATTACAGCTGTCATAGGTCGTCATTAGATCTGTAAATATGTTTTTAGGCATTTGGATACACACAATAATACACACATTCTGCTACAGCGAGGCAAACAGAAATGCTTATTCATACTTTTGCCTCTTCATTTGGGAGAGACTTGCCATTTTTTTGCTTTTAGTATTCTAAAAGTTACATTTAACAGGAAGATTTGGCTGTATAATCTGAATTATTTTTTAAAGCTTTTACAAAGAAATTAGATGTTTTCTAAAAATTGATACTTGGAATATCAGTCTAGCCTTTTTAAAGAAATTCTCAGCACTTCTCAGCGCATGTTACAAAGGGAATTCATCTTGTCCCGGAGCTTGTTTGAGCTGCTGAGCTAGGAGTGTGTGATCAGTGGACTGTGAACAGTCCTGGGCCCTGCCGTGCTGACCTTGGCTCCCAGCCAGCCGCCGCATCCTGGGCAGCTGTGGCTGTAGGCTGGTGGTCTGACAGTCAGGGCTGTGCCCACTGCCACCTCACGACAACCCCCAACTCCCCAGTGCCCTGCCCCAACTTGATACTCGACCCCACATGCATCCATCATGACCACATCATCACTTCCCAAGCTGCCACATGCAGCCACATGCTCACCTGGGATGGAGTGCTGAGCATGGAAGTGATGAGTTTTTAAATGCTGTGGCGAGTGATCAGGGATGCGGCGTGAGCTCTGGCCCACATGTCGCCACTGTTAGCTGACAGTTATTTAGCCAGTAGGGCTAACATGGCCCTGTGGCCGCAATGACAGCGCGTGTTAGTGTCTCACATAGATGTAGGCCACCAGTGTTTACGACGAGGGATCTGTGATTGATGATCCAACGGCGCCAGATTAGAAAACACAGTATTGTTACATCAGTACACTAAAACAATGTAATATGGCTGGCAACAATAGATTCACAGTATTTTTTTGTATTATGATGTGTAATTTGATAACACACTACCTGGAATACTGTCCTGCTGAAGCCCAATGAACAACAGTAGATTTAAAAAGATGTGCTGCATTTTTGTCCTCTCAATGTGTTGTTAGATGTACTTTGTGTTTAAAGAAAGGAAAATATGGAAAAAATATATACTTTCCTTACAAAGTATGCAGTGTTTTCAGTGAAGGTTTTTCGAATTAAAGAGATGTACATGAATGCAACATTTCAACTTCCTGAGTCCACACATTTTGCTGTTACAATTTATGAAGATTTCAGAGTTTACTGTACAAGGTACACTGAATGCTTCATTTGTGTCCATGTGTGTGTGTGTGTGTGTGTGTGTGTGTCAAACTCTCAACACAAACAGCAGCAGGAACAGAAGCAGTGCATCTATAAAAGAGGCCAGACGTAGTTCAGAATCTCAGCAGTTTGTTATTGTGTGTCTCCATTAGTATAGGTGTCAAAACACAGTAATGTCCCGTCAGAGACAGAATTTAATTGATTGACATTCTGGCATTTATTTCAATATTAGGTATCTCCTTGTTTTGGATAATCCTTTATTGTTCAACTAAAGCAAAACTGACTTCAAAACTAAAAATGTGGGTCATTTAACAATACTAATTTGTCAAATTGTCTCTGTGTCTAAGATATTACTTTGTTTTGACCCATAGACATTTACCTGCCAGTGTGCTGAGCATACCTGCACATTGTCCTTCATGGATGGTGGATTTTTTTTTTTCCTTTGTATGAAATGTTGCTAGATCAATCTGTATAAAGTGAAAATGTCCAAAGCTTAATATTGGGGAACAAAGTAACATTTTTATCTTGATTGAACAGTTTCAGAGTCCTTCTGATGGTTAAATGGCTTGTTGAATGGGTTGAATGGAAGCCCTCCACCCATCCACTGGTGCCTCTAGTGCCAAATCTCCCATTTGCAACTTTTCTGTCACGTCCTGAACACCTAGATCTTGTCCAAAATCTCATCTTGCGAGAAATGTCAAAGTGTACAACACTACTACACTTCCAGCCAGCCAGATATTGCTGGCTAACTGTAAACACATGCCATCCATGCCTTCATTTCACAGGTGTTTACAGGGCAGAGCAGCCTAGATAAATCATCTATAATCTATGTGGTTCAGTGGAATTATTGGTAATGCTACTAGTTGTAACAGTGTTTATTCATTTATGAACTTATTTTATGAACGGTGCCTGGATGCTTCTTGGCTAGCACAGATGTTAGCATACTCACGAGTAATGATGCACCGATCGATCGGCTGCCAATCATGATTGGCAGATATGGCCTAAAAATAACCTGATCGGCCATCGGAAATACATGCCGATAAAAAAGCCGATCACGTGACGTAATTTTCTAGCGACCCTTTTTTTCAAACTGGAAAACAAGCTAGCCTAGAGTACCAGAGGTCGCGTTAACTGAAAATATTCCGTCTGTATATTCTGTCTGTAAACTGAACCTACGGGTAACCCGCAAAAACATGCGAGGACGGGGAAAAAAGTTCAGGTGTACAGGCACAGGTAAAGTTA
>JAPTYR010000018.1:41651784-41664189 GCA_029814505.1 Siphamia roseigaster | reverse complement strand
TGGATCTGTACCTCCTCCTTGATGGTAATAGTGAGAACAGGCCGTGTCCAGGGTGTGAACCTTCAGGAGGTGATGCTTCCAGGTGTACGGAGACATCTGATGTCATAGATGTCTGACAGAGAGGACAACTGTGCTCCTATGATGCTCTGGTATGATTTTCTGACTCTTTCTAGAGCCTTCTTTGTCAGCCTGAGAGCTACTCCTGTACCACACCAGGATGTTGTGGGTCAGGATGCTCTCTACAGAACATCTATAGAAGGACATCAAAAGTTCCCTTCTCAGTGTCTTTAAACAGTACAGTCAATGCTGTACCTTTTTCCCAGGGCATTAGTGTTAGTCCACAACACATACAAGTGCAACACAGTGACAGGAAGCAGTGTGAGGCAAAACAAACCTACCCCTCACACACATTGGAACTTATTTTAGCATGGATCCAGCTGGTATCATTATTTCTGTGCATGTGCTGATGTCAGCATAGACATAGACAAATTTTGGCCATTAAAAGTAAGCGGGAATAATACTTTTTTTTCTTTTAATTCATTAAAAAAATTGAACTTTGACCTACTTTTCCCAAAATGTAATTGCATCTATTCTGGGTCATTGGTAATCTGTAAACCCAATTTGTTATGAATTCAACCAAATAGATTTTCTGCTAAAGTGTTAACAAAGAAACAAACCAAACAAGTAAAAATATCCCTTGCCTCCCCTTCAGGGAGCAAGGTAACAAGGATGAGCAAAAATTGTCCAGTGCAAGAAATACCTCAAATAGTTTATGTAGCCTTTGTGTTTACCTGCTGCTTGGTAGTAAATGACAGGCAAGTGTAGTTACATGCCTACTGGCATGTAACTACCACCTAGATGTGGTGGTAAAGCACTGACACCCAACATCAAACAAATAAAAGAACAACATGTTATGACCTGGCTCGGGTGTGTAATGACATTCTAATATAGACCATAACATGCTGTGTAATTTTCACACTTCTCAACCAAATTATAGTGTAAATTCTGTTCAAAGTTCCTGCCCTATAATTTAGATTAGATTATTTTTGTATAAAATTTATCACATATATATTTATATTTTAAAGTATTCAGATATTATAACTGCACAAGGCACAAGACCACTGGACCTTGAAAAACTAGGTCAGAGTGACCTACTTTCAATAGAATTCTGCTCCATGCCAAGATGCATCCACAGTATGCATTTGGTGCAGATATCTAAATACATTCTTCAGATAATGCGATTATGTTTTTGAACAGACATATGGACGGACAGTCAGATGACAAAACATTCCAATACCCCTTTGGCCAGGAGTTGTCCGAGGGGTAAAAACCAAAGTAAAAAATCATCAGTAATTCCTAGTGACTATGAATTGGGATTTTTGCTTAAAGGTGTTTTGAGTTGGAAAAATAGTTAATTACATATTTTGTCAGTTAAACAAACTTAGTAATAATGATGGAGCTTAGTAATAATATGGTAAAATGACTTTCCCTAATACTATTAATGACTGATCTGTAATACTGACCCTCTGGCACAACTAGAAATGATAACCTAAAATAATCCTTTCAAGATGTATGCTGTTTATTCTCACTACTTGTTATAATAAAAAAATAAAACAATGGTTTGCATCTTTTCTGCATCACATCTTGCTTTTATGTCACATTCAGTTGGAAATGTGAAACAGTTTAAATCTGCTTGTGTTGACATAAGATTAAAAACAAAGTGTTGTTTCTGGAAAAAATAATATTTTTAGATTTCTTTTTTTGTTTGTTTCTTTTTTTCTTCTCCCCAGCATATTATTTATAGCAGATGTCCAAAAAATGTTCTCGCTGCAAATTTTAAAGCAGGACAATGAAGTTAGTGGGTTTACTTCAGTTATGCAGCTGACAGAGATTTCCAAAGCTTTTTTTCTTTTAAGCATGATTGTGAATACCATTTAATGGGTATCAGTGGAAACTTTCTGTCTCATGATACTAGAGCCTATCCAGGTGGGGTATGTGTTGGACCTACTACCAGTTCATTGCAGGTCTGTGGATATATACACTGATAGCAAAGTTAGTTTCATCCATTGTTTGTTGCTCTTTGGAAGACATGTGTTGCAATCAAACCTTCCATCAATTGTAGAATAAGTATATTATGGGTTGCCAACGACAGGGCTAGGGTACACTCTGGACTTCTTACCACTTTTTCATGGGGCTTGTCTTCATCAGTGTAATGATAATATGTCTTCTTTTGCAAACATGAATAAACATTTATGTCATGTATGTCAAACATGTTATTTGATAATCACTGTGACGTAGTTAATGATCACTGAGTATTAGAGAGGATTGTTATGACCTATGTTTTTATCAGATGAAGTCACAGTTATAAAAAGATTTTTATCATCGCTTCAAAGTAGCTGCTGGTTAATACAGTCTTTTTATTCCATGCATAATTTAGTATTTCATAGTGCAGAGAACAGCTTTATTGTGACATCAGCATATGGCTGCACGATTATGGTCAAAATGATAATGATTATTTTGAGCAATATTGAAATCACAATTATTCATCATATTAGAGAAAATACTTGACTTGTATTGCACTACCTTCAAACAAACCATATATATATATATATATAATTTGTTAATTTGTTTTCTTCTGTATTTTTAAATCAAGATAGACCATGGTTGAGAGAGAAACATTTCAAATCTTCTGTATGTCCATGTGAATGCAAATAATTGACAATAAAGAATCTTTGAATCTTATATTAGTACAGTAATAATAATAATTTAAAAAATATAATAATAACAACTATAAAATTATTATTATTATTATTATTATTATTATTATTATTATTATTATTATATGGCTAAAACCAGTATGGCGGTTTGCTTTGACACAAGTCTATTTTAAGGGATGGAAAAACTGCTGACTGCCTATTATGCAACAGGAAATCTTTTTAATTTTAGAACATTGACATATAGAAGCTTTAAGGCTCATACTATTTTTTTAAGCATATAATCGCCTGATTCATCACTGAGCCTGGCGTTTAGGAGGGTGGGGGTCAGAATCTCCCCTTGCACCCCCTACTCCCCACTCATCCCGCCTTAATTAGAACCAGAGCTTCTTACAGGAAACAATCTTCCTGTCTGGTGACATCATTGCTAAATCCATGCGTGAGATGGGGGGTGACCTCAGCCCATGGATTTCTTCAGTGTTTCTCAACACCCAAACAAATCCCAGGAAAAGCACCTTGCAATGACTCCAGTGTCATTAGAGGCTGATGTGAACAGGTGGGAGGAGCTGCATCCTCACACCCCATACTGAGACCCATTCATGTCCATATTTTCATGATCATTTCATCCACAAGCTGTAATTAACACAAGATTATCAAAAAAGCAACCGGTTTCTGAGAAAGCTCAAATTATTAGGTTTTCTAAGTAGATTATTCACAACCATTATGGAGAAAATTGTGAGAAAACCTGTAAATCTTTATTTCACAAATTTACAGCCACCTAAAAGTATATTTTTAGTCTTTGCATGAAGTGTGCTTTCGCATTTTTGAAAACCTAGATATCTGCAATCTACCGTATATAAAGTGCCATTTAATTAGTGCTAACGATGCAACTTTACTGTTGAATTGTTATACACACTTGTCCATTTTATTTTTAAAAATTGTGTGGAAATGTCGAGCGTTGTCAAACTAGAAAACATATACATTTTAAGAATGTGGAATCAGAATATCTTGACACTTTTTCTTAAAAATAAAAAGAAACCACCCATCTACCAAATACTCAGTGATTTGTTTTTAATAGATATTTATATATAACTTATTTCTAATTGCTAGCAACTGACTGATTAATTGCATACATGTTGTAGCTCTATTGGAGCAATTATAACATGGAAACAGGTTGCTATTAATTTGAATTTTGTAATTTAGATGTATATTAAAGCAAAAATACTTAAGAAATCAATCAAATTTGGCATGTTGCTGAAGCTTAAATCATATTTGCTATGTTTCCTGCAGAATTATTATGAAACTAAAATGGCTGTGAAATGATGTCGACATTTCTCCCAGTGCTCTCATGTGTTTTCCTCATGATACTTTGCCCCGTGTCTGGACTTGTTTTGGACGCTTCAAACAGTTCTATCATGACCATTTATTTCTTAAAGCATCAACTTGAAACAGGGCCAAATATAAAGCGGTAACAGCATGTAGAGCCAGTGTTTTGGAAGACTTTAAAAGAGTCCCAGAGAAGAAAGGGGGATAAATAATAACAGTACTAAAGGAAAAGTATAATAAAGGCCTAGTTTTCTTAGGGAAGTGGGAGCTTTCATCTTTCTATAACAATAATGTTCTCAATGAGTCTACAGGCCTATGTTTAGTCCAGGAAGCTTCGAGTGGTAGACATAAAAGGCTCTGGTCGGGCTGTGCAGACCGGGCTCTCAGCAGAATATGGTATCTATCCTCTCCTACTCTGCTTTCTTCTCTTCTCCTTTGCTCTTCCCTCCTCCCCCTTCCCACATGATAAAGGTAATGGGGAGCTGTGTGGTTCGCAGTGACAGTAAACCACAGTAAAATGGCTGTCGATGTTTTGCTTTCCCCCCTATGCTCCCCCTGTCTGAGGCCCCCAGGGTTTAGGAAATGGAGCATTATTTTCTTGTTCAGACGTCACAAGCCAGCCCCTTTTGCAGCTGTTGCATGCTTTACAACTCTGTGTTTACTGGCACTTCTCAGCTTATGGTCTCATTCTGCCAAAAGCCTCATATTTTACATTCATAAATAGACCATTAGTTCATCCTTTTTTTTCCCTCTCTTATTACACAGATTTGGAATGACTTTGTTTTTTTGCTCTTAGATTTAAAGTGTTCACTTTTCCCTCCTAATGACTCTTAATTGTTGCATGAGCTATGTGTGGAAACAGGTAAAATGTGTCGCCAGATGGTTGTGTTCTTTCAAAAGCCATATTTTACCTCACTGCCTCTGGGCTCATTTAATCATCACACAAACAAAAAAGATTAAAACAGGATTAAAATGTGTGGAAGAAAACTGGTTCGCTGCTCTCATTTGGTTGCATTTGAATTAAACATATTAATGAAGTCCCGAAGTCATGATTCCAGCTTGTTGGGGTTTCCCTGCAGAAAATCTTCATTTTTATGCTGAGAATTAAGCATTTATTCTCTCTTTCCAAATCCGCTCACACATTTGTTTTCTGTCCCACCCTCTTCCCTTTATCTTTTCTATACCCACCTCCCCATTTGCTCCCTCCCCCCTCGTCCTTTTCCTCTTTGCCTCAGCACTTAGAGGCTTAAGAGTGGGATGTACCATACTAGCCACTCCCTTCTGACAGACACCCCTTTCATTGTGCAGATTGGTACAGTCCTGCTTTGCATAAGTTTCCTCTGAGTGGGTTGTGTGGAGGCCAGTACTGAAAGAATTATTAGTCCTGTTTGAAGCCTTTGGATGTATGTCTTGAGAAAAAGTAGTATCCTGTTGTAGTCTACTTTTATCACTTAAATTGTTAAAGCTATAATGTATTGCGCCTACCCTGTCCCTGGAATGGGCAGTAACTCTTTAATGTATTACTACAACGGGAAATCGGTGAGTAATCTCTTTGGGAATGTATGTGTATTAGAGACTGAGGAAAGCTGGAAAAAAAGTGTGTGTGCATGGCATGCGTGTGTTTGTGTCCCTCTGGTTGAGTCTCTCAGCTGGTCTGTCCATCAGTATAAACTTGCTTTTCTTTTCTGCGGTGTGTATTTAAAGATAAAAGCTCAGTGTGTGTTTGGATGTGTGAGTCGGAGGCTGCTCTCTCTGAGTTTCCATTACATCAGTTAAAGCTGTGACAGTACACTTATAATAATACAGCTCAAGAGTCCTAGCTCTGATAAAAACTTAGTTTAGCGAACTTTTCGTCTTGTACCACAGCTGTGTATAAACAGGTCAGTATTTTAAGCTACGCATTAAATTTTTTTTGCCAAACTTTTTCTCATAGAATGAAAGAGCTTGGCAGAAAAACTTTTTGCAGCCTTGAATTTATTTTTACTGGCTAGTTGCTCCAGCTCTGAGACTGGTTGAAATAATAACAAGTGGGAGTCTGGGAATGATTAGGGGAAAGAGGCTGCCTGTTGAGGTTAGACTTTCCTGTTTGCAGATTGAGCTCCAAGCACCAGTGTTGCTGTTATTCCATCTGTTTTTAATCACATTGGCATTCTTGACGCCACAGGGAGCCTAATGTGATTTCTGAACTACTCTGTAATGACCTCTTTGATTTTTGTTACTTTGAAAAAAATTTTTTGTAAATGCAATTTTTTTTTTTAAATACACTCATCATTGTGTGCTTGCAAGTGTTTACTATACTTGGACTCAAAGGGTCTGAATTTCACTGTTTTGAGTATCCTTACAGGCTTTGTCAGAGTTGGTTGGACATGTGTTGCATGGAGCTAACAGAAAGGTTTTGCTAGAATGAAATCTTCATGTTTTCATTTGTTTATGTGTCCTGTTTTTATGGTTGGAAGTTGTCTTCAAAATAATCAAGAGGGGTTTTTGAGTCTTCTCAAGGGCACAGCCTCCTTAACAATGGATGAATAAGATCTGTAGGCTTTTCACTAATCCTTAGGTAATGATCCTGTCATCATAAGTAAGTTATACACACAGATTTCCACTTGTTATTGGCTTTACAATTTTTATTTGTAGAAAAAAAAAGAATTAGAGGAAAACTAAACACTTATAATATTGTCTAGAAAACATCATCATGCTCACATTTGTGTTTCAACTTTCATTCAAACCCATTACAGCATTTCCTCTTGGTTCCAACAAGCACAAAAGATGACTTTGATCTTTGTGATATTAAGTATTAACAGGCTTGTGTTACATTTGGTGATGGGGAGAAAATTGATAGCATGTGGACAGAACGGGCAAACTTTATGATCAAAAGCACCGACTCTTTTTCAGCTTTCCTTGCAAAGAAAATGAAAGATGGAGCTCATTCTTTACATCAACTTGAGCCGTATTAATTTGTTATAATGCAGAGTTGCATGGCAGTCTCACCATCTGGAGCACTGGGAGAATTCACAGTGGGCCATTGGCTTGTGAGCTGGTGGCACGGAACCAATACAGATGGATCAGCTCACTGATCTTTCTTCCGTCGCCTGTTAGTGAAAAAGAAATTTTTCAAGTAAAAGCCCTACAGCAATTGGCAGACCTTTATCTTTGTTTAGTTTCACAGAAAGCATCCTTACACAAGAAGAATGTCACAAGAATGTTCTCATAAATAATTAATATTTCATGGTGGGACACGCTTGTTGTTCTCTTATATAATGCAACAGGTTATGCGATGCTTTCCAGTATGCCACAAGCTAATCCTTGTGTCTCTCAAATGTACACGTGTTGCACATGCACTGAAGCGTGTCGGCTGTCTGTTTGTGTGTTGGCCTATCCTATAGACATTACTCATACAACACACATGTTGTGAGAAGTTAATACAGTTGCATGTTGCTAAACCCGAATTTCTGTGGAACTAATGATTGGTAGTTTTCTTTCTGCAGTGTGGTTACTGGACTATTTTTAGCGGACCTGACTCCCAATCAGCTGCTCTGCTGTCAGAATGTGTGCTTGAATAAAAGCTTTCATAGGGTTGTTAACCGGCATGAAATTCAACAAACTCCTTCCTGTTCCATTTCTTTTGTTATATATCTACTCTCATCCTTACTCAGGTCCTTATATATAAGATTTGATATTTGTTGTTAAACAATTTTGGAGTGGCTGGTGGGATTTGTGGCAGATTATAGATATGATTCCATATTAGATAAGTGATTATTCTATTGTTTCCTGTTTATTTTATTACCCTTATGAATTTCAGAAGGAAATATTCATTCACTTCTGAGAGTGTTGCGTTGTTTACATTTTTCATGTGAACATATTAAGACAGAAAGAGAAAAGGATAGAGCTGGGTACTGTAAAGAATCTTATAATGCAGTTTGTATAGTATCAAAACACAGATGTGATGATTAAATAATACTAAAATGTGTTACGATCGTGTAAGCAAGGTGATACATTGTGATTTTTCCTAATCTAATTTTAGTAAAACTATCACTATTATAACACCATATAATATTTGTAAAATCTTCGTCAAAAAGTGTATTTTTGTAATGCAGTCATAGTCTTTGTTTATAATCTATTAATTAAACATTGAATCTGTGCTTTTGGTATTTGATACAGTATCACGAAACTTCAAGAGTATTGATATTTTCTCACACTTTTGAGTTTTTGTCATAATCTTTGGTCTTGGCTGCTGATGTCTTTTATAAATAAGATGTTATCAGGACATTTTATTAATCTCTTTCATGTTCTTTGACATGCATATGCTTGAACGTGTCCGCTTTTCCCGTAAAACCATTCAAGGCCGTGAGCTTGTCTCATTTATCAGGATTTCTTTTCAGTGAATGTGTGTGAGATGGCAGTTTTAATGTCACAGTTTTACACATAAAAATACTGAGCCTTTTATTTCCCTCAAAGCACTGGCAGGTATCACGCACAAATGTTGAACTACACCCTCAAAGCAGTCTGAGTAGTAGTTTGAAGAGGCATTGTATTTGGCATGCACACTAAGCCTCGTAAGAGTTGGACTTGAAACTAAATGCCCCAGAGATATGGTTTGATTCCAAGTAATGGCAAAAGCACAAAAACAGGACAAGCCATTAAGAGGGTATTTGAACTTTTCTCTTTGAGCTTGTTGGCGATGTGCCTGATTTTTTTTTCCCCCTCCCTTTTATTATTTAACTTTCTTTCCCTTCCTGTTATTATTTTAAGTCCTTAGTGTTGGTTAACAGTTTGTGTTTTAACATTGGATATTTTGATTGGTGTGGCATGAACTTCATAGTACCACCGCGTTAAAGACATGAGGGAAGGTGAGCAGCAAAGATTCACTTGTCAGTAGAGGTTTGTTGAACAGCAGTCTCAACCAAAAACTCAACATGACATCTTTGATCTGAAACACACTATTTCTCACTAGCACTTAAGAAAGTTTAGTCACACTGTCACAGCATGAGCAGTACAAATTTACTTCATTTTCTTGCAGTTTTTTTTTTAACCGTAGTTATGCTTCATACAGGTTAAAAAAAATAAAAATTAAACTTGTGATTATTTTCATTGCAGGTTAATCTGTTGATTATTGTCTGTGTTAATAAATGCACATTTTGTTCTGTAAAACATCAGAAAATGGAGAAAGATATCTATCAGTGTTGGCCCAGAGGTTAAATTATTATTTTAGTCATTGCACTACGATCACTGTCATAGTTTAAATATTTCCAACTTTCTGGAATGTTTATTTTTTTTTATTCATCGTGGCTCTTTTATGAGCAACACGTAGAAGCAAGATAAATGATTCCCACAGTGTATTTGTATAATTTATTTCTTACTAAAAAAATAATGCTCAAGCCATCACTGTAGGTCTGTGTTGATGTGCTGATCCAAGTGAGTGACAGGTTTTAATTAATGGCCTTGTAAAAGGAAACCCAGGCGGCCGTCTCTCCTACAGGCCAGCGGAATGAGGCACCCAGTGTTTGGAATGGTTTATTAACGCTTTGACTGGTTAGCCCTGGGTTAAAAAAAAAAAAAAAAAAAAAAGGACAATTAGCATTATCCACTGCCATATGCTGCCCATTGAGCATCTGACAGGCAAAAGACAAAAGCCTGGCTCCTGTGTGAGGCTAACCTGAGATCTCCATGGATCCACTATCAACCCTGGTCACATGTGTAAGCCAGAGGACCCATGAGAGCTGCACCCCTCCCTCAGCACTTTAATTACACACCCAGACAACAACACACCAGAGTCCTGCTCACTCAGCAAAGCCCAACAAACCCGAGTCTCACTTAAGCTTCACTCGGCATTGATATTACATTCACGTGTGTGCTGTGTGTGAGCCAGCCAGTGAGTGAATTAAATTTATGTACTTTGGATGGGCTGCATATTTTCCATCAGCACTGTGTCATAAACTCAGGGAAAAAACAGTGAGTAAACAACCTTTTTACGACATCCGCAGGCATTAGAAAACCAACTTTTTTAGGAGTGAGTTTTAAAAACACTGGATTGACCAGCAGCAATTAATCAATTCTTTAACTGAAAACTTAATTGAAATACTGTGTAATAGTTTCACGAATGGATGTCAAACATTTGCTGGTTTTACCTTCTTAAATGTGAAGATGTTTTACCCTTTTTTGTGTGTGGAAAATAAGCACTTGAAAGGCTTGACTTTGAAATAATAGGAGGGTCTTTTTTTTTTTCAAAATTTTTGGGGCATTTTACGAATTAAGATACTAATCAAGAAAACAGTCTGCACATTAAGCAGAGGAAACTAATTATTTGCAATACTTCTTCTGAAACCATTAGAAGATAAATTATGTGTCAGTTTGCAGAATATGGTATGTGCTGGAAACGGACAGGTGGAATGTAGTTGGCAGGTCTGGCTCTGATTAACGTTACACGATAGTGGGGTCATCTAGTGTTGTCTGTGGGAGGAAGAATTTGTTCCAACCTTCTCTCCCATCTTGCCTCTCTTACGCACTGTCTTTCTCCTTTACCCACTCTTCCTTCATCTGGAGTGGATGAAGTCAGAAACCACATCACTGGTGTTTGGCCTCAAGTTTCTTTGATCCTCCTGCCTTGCTTGGCACACACACAGCTGTACAACAGCATGCTCATTGTGCTTCTCCTTTCACTCAACCACCAGCTTGCAGGTACACATATAAAGACAGCAAAACAGTCTGTTTTTGTACTGTTTATTTGATTTCTGCCTCTCTGGGAATGCTGTAATTTGCCAGGCATTTAGTCTATGCATGTAAGCGGGTATCATTATACTTCCATTAGAGGTTGAGTTGATCTGAAATGCAAATACCCCTGATAATCCACTCCTCCCTTCATGAGCTTGATTGCTTGCGAGTCATTAAAGTGTGTGCGTGTGTTTGTGGTTTTAGGACCATATCAGCAGTACATGTGTTTTTACTTGTGCATGTTGAAGAGTGTGAAAGACGGCATACTTTTATGTACCCAGCAGTGTTTGGCTGTGATTATACTGGTGTGTCAGAAGTGTGACTGACAGAATTTTAAAGCTTTCAGTGTTGTGATACTTGACAGTAAAGTGTGTCACTGACATGCCCCTATATTCTACACTATGAAAAACTGTTAAATTCCACAGCGGCTTACTATAAAGTGAGCTTCATATGTTTATGTCTTCACCCAGGTGTATGCACCATCTCCAAACTCAGAAGACTTCAACAGAGATTCACCCTCCTACTCCTCTCCTAAGCCCTCCAGCAGTATGTTTGCAAGCACTTTTTTTGGTGAGTTTACATCAAGTCGACATGTTTAGTGTTTAGAATTATATTTTAACTGTCACGTAGGAGCTATATCTCCATAATTTATCTTGATTTTTTCATAAATCAGCTGCAGGGTTATCAGTTTGTTTGTGTCCTTAAGATATAGTACAGGCCAAAAGTTTGGACACACTTTCTCATTCAATGTCTTTTCTTTATTTTCACGACTATTGACATTGTAGATTCTCACCGAAGGCAATAAACTGAATGAATACATGTGGAATTATGTACTTAAAAAAAGTTTGAAATAACTATGTTTTATATTTCAGAGTCCTCAATGTAATCACCCTTTGACACAACACCAAGGGTTTACAGTGCTATCGAAAAAAATCAATGAGCTTCATGAGGTAGTCACCTGGAATGGATTTCTCTTCACAGTTGGGCCTTGTCAGGGTTACTTAGTGGAATTTCAGCCTAATTAATGGGCAGCATATATATTTCACATATAGTTGCATAAATGCACATATAGATTTTTCCATGTGGGTTCAGTTATTTAACACATTTTTGTTGTTTGTACATTATTCCTCGTGTCCATTTATAATTACATTGCCTTCAGTGAGTACAATATAAACAGTCATGATAATAAAGAAACACATTAAATGAGAAGGTGTGTCCAAACCTTTTGGCCTGTACTGTATATTTTCAACTTTAAAATGTTCT
Source organism: Siphamia roseigaster (assembly GCA_029814505.1). Taxonomy (NCBI): domain Eukaryota; kingdom Metazoa; phylum Chordata; class Actinopteri; order Kurtiformes; family Apogonidae; genus Siphamia; species Siphamia roseigaster. The sequence continues at coordinate 41,652,178 of JAPTYR010000018.1, read as the reverse complement.
TATTCTAATGTTTTTACAGAAAAAAACAAAGGGACAATGTCCAATTTTTCTGCATTAGAATATCAAAATAACTGGACTGATATCAGGTATGCTGTTGATTGATGTACTCACACAAAATATTTCTAAAAACTCTCAAAATCCAATAAATATATGTTCTATATAAATTATTTTAGTCACTTCATCAGGAACCGATGAAACATCAGTGACTGATTGATGTAAATCATACAAAGCAGACTTAGTAACATGCCCAGCCATTGGAACGCCTTTAGCTTTCATTAAGGCCTGCTTTTGTTGGTGCATAGTTAAAGTAATCTTACGGTAGCATGTCATTTTTCCGACACCCCTTTGGTCCGATGCGTCAATGTTCCGAAAATGTCTCATTGATCCTACAGCC
>JAPTYR010000018.1:41617246-41628001 GCA_029814505.1 Siphamia roseigaster | reverse complement strand
GAAGAGAAGAGAAGAGAAGAGAAGAGAAGAGAAGAGAAGAGAAGAGAAGAGAAGAGAAGAGAAGAGAAGAGAAGAGACCTTTATTTTTCCCACTGGAAGAAATTCCAGGTTACAGCAGCAAAGCATAAAAAGCACGCAAGAAAAGCTGCAGGGGAAGTTTCAAATAACAAATAGAGACAAATAAAAAAAAGATACATATACTATTTACAGTTCTGTGCTTGTTAATAATGCTTGTTGTATTTACAGTTGTGTGTTTGTTGATCATGCTACAGGTTGAACAGGGATATTATATGGTAAATTGCACAGAGTACTTTGGTGCAGTTTCTGTTGTGGAACCTGGCTGTTGCAGGAAATAAAGTCCTGTAATACTCCTCCATCACACACTTGGAGTGTCTCATTCTGTCAGTAATATAGCTCCTGTGTGTTGGAGGGTGTTGGAGTCTTTGTCCATCATGGAGGATCACTTGGCTGACAACCTCCTCTCCCCTCCCACCTCCAACTGCTCCAGAGGACATCCCAGGACAGAGCCACCCTTCTTTATCAGTTTGTCCAGCTCAAACTACTTAAAGTATAAAAGTAAATGTAAGGGCATAAAATGCCATGAGGATAAATGCTTAGGCTGAGCCACAGGAGCCTATAGTGCATTACCCATGTCCTTGTTTGGAGTGTGCTGTGATTTGTGTTATGTGCAACTGCAATGGATCGTGTGCAAACTAATAAGGTGTCGGAATGGTATATGTTTATACTTCTCATCCAATCATAATCAAATTCACTCTATCAAGATGGCATGATTTATCTGGATAGTTGATTTTTTTTTTAATTAAACAAGCTGGAATGAAAATGAGCCAAAATGAAATAGAAATAACAAGACTATTCTTTAAAACTAAAGGAGTAGAAATAAAAAGCCAACTGAAAAATAATTACTCCAGTAAAGTATAGGTAACCTTTTTTTTTAACTTAAGTAAGGTAACAATGTATTTCTATTTCATTACTTAACACCTCGGAAACTGTTGCATTAAAATCTGGCATAAACTGCTGCGTCACTACTGACCTGTGTGGTTTCTTTCAAACTAAAATTGAAACACGGGGTGATCTTTTTTTTTTTTTAGCCTGTTTTAGATATAATCCATCATTGCTTACTGTTGTTTGCTTAGTCTTGCAGTTCTTACACTAGACACTTTACAGAAATAATATTCACTCCCTCATTTTTCACCCCACTTGAATTATAGCTGCTCCATGCTGTTCCCATAATGCAGTGTTGAGCTCTTACCATCTCAGATCTCACCATGACTCTGGGTTGGAAGGTGTTCAGCTCTACTCTTGTCTGCTCCATCAGTGCCACCAGGACACTCTCATTAACTCAGTGCATTCAGATCAACTCACTTTCCACTAGATGACGCTCTCGGTTTTTAAAGACATGCAGCTGCAAATTGCATGCATGCAAAGTGCAAATACGTGAACTTTTAGCAACTTCAACCAAGAACGGACGTTATTTTCTTTGAACATTAAAAATAAAAGATGAATTAATGATGAGTTTAAAGTAGTAAAGCCTCATGAAGCACTTTGTACAACTCTTTATTTCCAGTGGAAATAGGGAGTTTTTTTTCCTCCTTGTCATTTCTAAGATTTACAACTATTCGGTCCACCCATGTAATTTTTCACATGAAAGAAATGAGTCACACCCCAAACTTGATGAACTCAGATATTCTGTTCGTATGAAGGATTGTTTTGCAGCCAAATAGGAGCACACTCTGTACTTTTATTTATCTTTACCTCATTTAGAGTAAAAATCACTTCAACTTTAGAATGAGATTAAATGTTTGTCTCATTTAGTTTAACCAGTGTTAACTTTAAATAAGTATGCAGCTGTATGGGTGGTCGTGGTAGAGGTCTTAGCAGGTTTGCGTGGGTCTGGACACACGGGCTCATGGACCTGTGGCCGGTCTGAGTGGGTGGGCGTGGTCATGAGTGTCTGAGGGGGCGGGGCCTCCTGGAGGGTCGGACGTCCTTCCTAAAGTGTCCTACTCTGCCTCAGAAAACAACACAGCACTCAATAACTTAGTAAACTGTGACGAGGTGCCCTTGTTCATCTATATATCTAAAAAAAAAAAAAACACCCCTGAAACCCCATAAATCTGCAATAACTGAACGACAGAGAAACGACGCTGGTGAGTAAAACGCAAAGAGTTTTCATTGTTGACAATTAATGAATGCGCAAACAGCCGTTACACGCAAAGAAACAGAAACGGCGCAACATTTATTGCCAAAAAAAGCAGTTAATATGCTGAACTTAAAGCGTTTTTGGACTAAGTTGCTGAATAAAACCTCCGTATTTGTGTTGTGTAAATCTTAGTGGTGTGTTTAATGACACCTGTTGCTCTGAGCAGCGATGAAACTGCGTCAAATAAACCTGCCGTAATTGATTTACTTCAATATTTACTCAAATGTTGGTTGTGTAGCTTATAACTAAGACATTTAAAGTTTCCATACATGTTTGGTTGTAAATAAACTCTTTAAGCTCATGTCTCATTTACCTGCTGACTCTCTCCTCGCGGGCGTCATTCACATTGCGTAACTTTACAGTATTTCCCACAGCTCTTGTTTTCAATATTTAATTCTTTGCTGTTAACCTTTACTTGAACTTTTTAAGGTTTGTCCGCTCTTTGCTGATTTGTTAGTTTCCTGTGGTCATGTTCGGTATTGCATCTGCAGACACACAGTCCAGAGGGATTCCCTGTCTGACATAGAAAACTAATGAGTCCACAAGAGGAGATAAAAATCAACTTTGTTAAGTCTTTGCAGTATTTCCTTTGCCCCTCTGCACAGATCAAAGCCAAGGCCTTGACATCCTAACCTGTGCTCGGTCCTGACCCCTCCATTGCAACACAGGGGTCAGTGAAGGCAGCATGACCACTATGAAAGACAGTGGGCCAACACAGTGAGGATTTCCCCTTATGCAGAGGAAAAATACAATGAGAGAGGAAAAAGGTTGCACACTTGGAGTACTTGTGTGTCGGATACATGTGACAGCAGCATGAAAGAGTCTATTGTGTTGCCTTTAGTATTAGCTTGTCCAAGATGGGACACTCTACCTTGGCTTAGTCATCCATGCCTTCTTCACAGGTGCCAGAGAGTGAAGCGCACTAATTTATGGCACATTATCATTCTGGACCTCATGTGGTGCTAACTGTGACTAAAAATGGACAAATCCATTTTATCATAGTCTGTTACAACACCCTCTATGCTTCAAATATGCAGCTAATTTTAATGATTTTGTAAGTGTAACAGAATTTGTTCATGAGACAAGATTCTTCAGGATGTGGGTGGCATACCAACTCAGATAAACAGATCTGGAAGTGCAACATGATGCTGTGATATCAGTCATCTTTACACTCTGTTATTAGGCATTTCCTGGAAAGTTAGTTGAGCAAAATCTTGTGCATGAAATACACAAGAATCTCAATTTTGACTGTGTGATGGGAAGATGTTTTTCTTTTTCTTGTAAAAATGGAAAAGAAGAACGTACAGCATTGCCATCAAGGTGTCTTGCTCATTGATTTATGAGTAAATCTGAGGTGGCTAGTAATATTGTCTAAGCACACATAGTCATATTACCTCACTAGCAGTGCCTACACTGTGCCCTCCATAGGTGCCTTTCATCCTCCGCTTCTTCAATTGTTTTGATTGTGATACTGTATCCTGCTTGAGCATTTGTTGTCTGTGTTATCTGCGTCGCTCTTTCAGGCTCATCTCATCTGTCTTTGTCTTGTAGAATGGGACACTGTCAGCAAGGCAAACAGGAACCTGTTAAAGGTTAAAAGCCTATTGTCCAGTGAAACACATGGTGGCTGCTGATGGCTTTGTCTTCACCGGCTTCCCAGGCATAAATGTGTCTAAAGAACTCTGCATGGCTTACTTTAATATTTGTACACAGTTTCCTATTTATTGCCAGCTGCGTTCTCATGATCCTGCTGCAAATCTGTCAGCTTTGACAACCCTGCTGACGTTATTGTAAAACTGACAAAATTATATTTTCTTGTTTTCCCCATGAGAGCAGGCTATAAATTTCAATGTTATTCACAAGGATCAAATGTATACACACCAAGTCCAACACTCTCCAAAGTTATGTAGAGATGACAGAGCTCTCAAACTTTTCCCTGGTCTGAGTGACTCATATTTGGGTGTTTTCTTTCTGTTAATGTTCTTTTAACCAGTTTAACTTATCCTATCCTTCGTCACGCAGTGTAAACAGTCATTTTGTTATACCATAGCTATTAGTCACACTCTTGTAAGGCCTTTTTAAACAGTACCTGATCATATTTACACTTCACATAAAAGTGGTCAATGCTGACTCAGATTTTCATGGATAATGTTGGTTCTGAGGTGTTTGAGGAGCTTGTTGCCTTACTTTTCACTTGTAATGGTGTTAATGTGTAATTCAAGCAGATGCATTAGGTCATATGCAAAAGAGAAAATGAAAGCAGTCAAAGGAAGTTAAATGTTTCATTAGAAGTTGAGGGTGGCCATGATAAAGTTTTTTTTCCCCGTTATGAGTCATTATTGGCATATTTAAACTAGCCAACTTGCTGTCAGAAGCGATAGCTAGTGGTATATCCCCGAATGCCTCCAGTCCTTAACTAGATGGGTATGATGTCATGACATGAGGCATCCCCGGGTCATGACCTTTCATTTGCACTTAATTTGAGATCAATTGGACAAATACTTCCAGAGATGTAGGCAAAAGACTATTTAGTGATTCCAAACATTTGAGTGGCCCCTTGTAGGCAATCTAGAAATCTTAATCATCCAAAATTGAATCAGTTCTTCCTCTCCATTATATCCATTCATATGCAAAAGATGAAATTTGTAAACCAAATATGTTTCAAGTTATTTTGTTAACACCTACAGCAGGGGTATTCAACTCCGGTCCTCGAGGTCCGGTATCCCACATGTTTTAGATATTTCCCTCTTCCAGCACACCTGGAAGCCATTCCATTGTTATCAGGATTCTGAAGAGCTGATGATGAACTGATCATTAATTGAACCAGGCGTGCTGGAAGAAGGAAATATCTAAAACATGCAAGATATTGGACCTCAAGGACTGGAGATGAATACCCCAGACCTACTGACCTGGCGGTCAGGCCAAAAACATAATATCCCTGAAACTCCGTTTGGGGACGTAAATATTTCCTAAGTATGATCCAATTATCCAATTGGAGGAAAACCCTTTAGTGATATTGTTTTATTATTAGTGTCTTTTTTTCTGACTTACACAATTTATCTGACTCTTTGTTTACAGAGGCGGGCCACCTGATCCAAGGAGAGGGATTCATTTTCCTTATGCATTCCTGATGGAGTCGTACAGAGTTACTGGCAGTCCTAACAGTGGATCACAGCGGGTCTACACTCAGCCGTCCCGTTCCTCCAGGTCTAACAGTAATGGTGCTGGTACTTATGGCCTTAGCATTCGTGTCCAGGGCATAGACGGGCACCCCTATGTAGTGTTGAACAACCAGGACAGTGGTTCTCAGTCCTATATTGACCCTAACAGTAACGGGTATGTCGATGTCGATACAGACGGCTCGTTTATTGAGAACTACCATGAATATGACTTTAGAGGTGGCAAAGAGGCTGGCTCTAACAGCCCTTTCATGGAGTACAGATCTCAGAAGATGGTCCATTATTCTGGTTCTCACAATGGTGTCACAGATTCACAAGGAAAGAAGGCTTCGAGCCTGCTGAACTTTCAGAAGCACCCTGAGATACTACAACCGTATGACCCAGAGACCAACTCCCTGAACCTTGAAGGCTTTCACAGCCTGCCATCCAGGCCTCTGTCTCTCCCTGAGACTGGGAAATGCCGTCAGAGTTCTTCCCCTAAACCTGCTGTATCCACAGTGTCACATGTTGAGTCATCAAGCCTGGACCAAAATGCAGCTCCTACAAAGCAAGACAAAAGGCAGCTTCAGTCCCAGAGCACAGTGGAGACAGCTAAGTCTACATCTCTACCTTCAACCCAGCCTGCTCATCCTCAGACCAAGGCTCAACCACAAGTGGCTCAGCCTCAGTCCAAACCACACCTCACAAACCTGAATCCAACACAGACCAAGTCCTCCTTTAAAACTCAGCACCAACCAGTGCCTTCATCCCAGCCTCCGTCTTCCTCTGTCTCAAGTCTAACAAGTGAACAAACCAAGACCTCATGCAGATCCCCCAGCACCATGAGCAGCACCAACTCCAGCCTTGAACGCACACGTCGTGAGCCTGATGTTCTTCCTCTACGCAGAACGGATTCCAGTGGGCCCGTTCTTCAGTCCTCTTCCCGCTCCCGCCACTCTTCTTCCTCTTCTACCAACATGTCAAAGTCGCTGGTGGATGACCAGATGGAGGCCCTTTATGCAGACACTATCAACCGTCATGAGAACCGCCGCTACATTCCTTTTCTCCCAGGTTCAGGCAGAGACATTGACACTGGCTCCATTCCTGGTGTCGATGAGCTCATTGAAAAATTTGATGGTAAAGATGGCAGCCATCAGAGGAGGGGTCGAGCCGGGCGTAGGAATCGGATCAATCCGGAGGACAGGAAACGCTCACGCAGTGTGGATAGTGCCCTTGGCCTTCGAGATGGATCTAGCTATATGAGTGAGTTTAGCCGCAGTCGGGGCACATCGATGGAGCATGTCCTTCGACCATCACAGCTGCGACTGCAGAAGACAGTCAGTGGTCAGGACTCCTGGCTCACTGTAGTTGATGGAAAAGTTGATTCCAGGGCTTCATGTGCCACCAGTGAACCCTGTTCCCCCCAGGACACCATCTCTAAAAGTGTGGGGTCCATCAAGGGATACAAAACTTCACAGACTCACACCTCTTCACTAATATTAAAGAGTAAAGAGAGTGAAGACAGCTCCTCTTCAGCTTCAAAGCCTTCGACAACATTGCTATCAACATCACTATCCAAACCCTCTTCAACTGCAGCGAAGAAAACAAGCACAGAGGTCGATGTTCAGGTGAGAAGTCTGCTTCCTCCACCAATGGGTGTCAAAATAGGATCTTATGACAGAAACCTGAATTGGTTGTGGAATTATCTCCTGCAAATATTATCATATTATTCAACAAATGGAACTCTGCGAGTTTTGTTGTATTGAGGCTCCATGAGACACATACTTCCTAATCCCTACTTTAAAGGTTTTCATGGTTTAATAAAGCTCTTTCTTTCATTTCCTGTCATTTCCAGGTGACACCTGATCTCCTGAAAGGTCAACAAGAGCTTTCACAACAAACGCATGAAGAGACAGCAAAACAAATTTTGTTTAATTACCTTAAAGATGGGTGAGTGATGTGTAATTTTGTGTTCTATATCATTCTTTTATACCACTTATATATTAACATTATAAAAATGACAAAAATCATCATAAGTTGTGAAGAAGTTGTAGTGTTGACTCATAAACTAAACATAAACCCTTATCCGTGGTACACCATAGAGTAATGTATCATAAAAGGAGAAACTGTGCTGTGGGAGCACATAAATGGTTTTTATCAGAGTTGGACTGTTTGTGATAGAAGTGAAGGAATGTGCTCCTCTTACCCTCCCTTCAGACTTGAAAAAATCCTGCTGTCTGGAGTTTATTTTCTTGCTGAATCTCCTTCCCTCCCTCACTTCTCTGTCTTGGCTATGGTGTGAAATGAGGAGAAAACATTCTTATTGTTTGTGTAATCAGATACATACTGACTGTCATGGAAAAACAAGGTGGATTAAAAGGCTAAGTGGAGTTTAATGTTTACAGGAACAATTCACTGACTGTTTTTTTTTTTTTAGAAAATATAGCACAACTTCTACATAGACTGTCATATGCAGCAGTTGCTTGAGTTGTTTTTCATTTCATCAGGAGGCAGTGTTTTTAGGTTTCTGCAGGCTAATGTAGAAATAGAACAGGAAACTGTTTGGGTGTGTCGGGCTACAGGTCAGGAGTCACAGGACAAAGGAAAGGAAACCCAGATGGAAGTGTTGAGGCTGAAACTGAGCTACATTCCCAAGGCCTGGAAGACAAACATTCACCAACAGAGTTTATAAAGGTTTAATGAATATCATCTGCACGAGAAGAAGGGAGATTAGGGGGTTTGGCTCTCTGTGTTAGCCTTGTAATTTACTGAAATATTAGATCACTGTTGTCATTGTTGATTCTAATGTTTTCACTTTTAATGGAGGATTTTGTGTTCGTCTTGGTTGAGAAAATCCTACCATCTTTGGCCTTTCAAACTTAAATTCTCACTGGGTTCTCACATTCTCAAATTCTCACACTAAAGCTACTTTTCTGAGGTCCTGAGAACTAGACGTTTTAGAAAAAAGCATGATGATTTTGGTCTGAACAATACTCCTTGTGTGTCATCAGCCATCATTGTAAGTGTTTCCTCTTGCTGTTTGTATAAGTTGGTTGAATATTAAAAGAAGTAAATTCTTAAGATTATATGGAAAAAATATCTCTAAATTTCAATATTTACTCTATATAATATACCCAGATAATATTTAATGTGTGTTTTTTTTGTATTTTTACATTGTGATTTCATGGGTTTTTAAATGGGGCTGAAGAGCAGTTATACAAGCTCTGCATTTTGTTCTTTTTTTTTTTTTTTTTGCCCATGTTCCTCATGGTTGACCGGTTGAAACTGTTCATTCTGTGAGGTGACACATCAAAGCAGCATGATCTTTCCTGGCCCTCTCTAAGCTGGGAATGAGTTTCTAGAACAGTTGGGAATTAGTTCCCAGTCCCCTGAATGCTGAGTTTTCAACCTTTATGTTTGTATATGTCTGCAGAAGCAATGATAACGATGAAACTACTAAAAGAAAGGTCAACCTCGTCTTTGAGAAGATTCAGACCTTAAAGTCACGGGCCACAGCAGGAGCTCAAGGCGACAACAAAGTGAGACATTGTTATATCATTGTAACTGCACCACAGTCGACTGAAGGTCACATGAGATTAAAATTATATTTGTGTTATCAGCTTATCCACTGATATATTTTGTACATAAAGTTATAATTTTAATGTCATCCAGCAGAATAAATGAAAAGTTGCCCTGCATATTTTGTTCCTCATGTGCAGTCTGACATTTCTTTAGTTTTTATTCAGCTTTTCAACAGTGCTTTGGCTGTTTGTTTTGTTGGTTTTTGCCAGGCAGACACTGAGACTATGAATATATATATTCTTTTGTTAAATATAAAGAAGACTATCATGAAGTGTTATAAACTTTCTTAAACAGTTGTTAAAATATTTGTTCTACATTTACTCATAATAGATAAATTGGACATGATCAAATCTAAAAGGTTTGTGTTTTTTTGGCAGTCTGTGGACTTCGCTGCCCAGACTAAAGAGCTGCAGGGGCAGAATGCTGAGCTTGAGAAAGAAATCACCAAACTGAAGAAACAAGTTGATGAACAAACTATGGTAAACACAAGTTAACATCAGCTGTGACTTTATACCACCTTATATATATTGAGCTTGTTGTTATTTGACGATATCTTTTAATGAAGCATTTTGTTGAAAAAAGAACTGTGTTTACAGATAAACTTATTAAATTGAACAAGTTAAATAAAGTTATTGTTTGAGTATAAGCTTGTCTAAGCTCAAAACAATGGCACACTTTTTTTGAATAGTGTAGTAATGTAAACAGAGCACTATGAGCAAGTTTGTTGAAAACCTGTAATTGCACCATGTAGTGATGTCCACATAAGTTAAGTAGGATTTGAAAAATTGTTCCACTTGTTTTTGCATAACAACTTTAATAATTGGGTGGACTTTTTATAAATATGTAACATTTAAACAATATACACATTGTTACATGTGAAAGTCAAGTTCTTTTATGATTTTAAACATTTTTAAATTAGAAAATAAACCAATAAAAATGTAAATAAAAAAAAAAAGTTTCTTTCATTGCTGTTTTCATTATCAGAAAAACCAGGCTGAAAAGAAAACCATAGCAGGTCTCAAGGAACTACAGCAGGAACTAGAGAAAAGCATGGAGGAGTGCAGACGTTTGAAAGAGAAACTGTCCAAAACAGAGGCTGAGCTCCAGACCACAGTGGAGGAGTAAGTACTAGAAATGCTGAGATTCTTCCATCAGATTTACATGTTTATCCAGATTATGCTACTGTTTGTCAGTACTTTTAATTGTCTGTCACTCATACACAGTTGGCAATGTTTAGGTCACTGTTTACTTCATTTATTTGATTGGCTCTCTGTACAGTATGACGTGAATGAGCAGAATGAGAACAAGACAATAATAATTAGCTTCACAAAGTATTTATCACCTGTTGCTCCGCAGACTGGTTTCTGTGTACTGTATGTACTGTCACACTGATACCAGTGTAGGATATCTGCTGATTAAACCACTCAAAGTTGACAGTTACTGAGTTACAGTTACCATGTCATTAAAAAAAAAAAATCTTTTACTGCATGGTCTCTTTTGCATTTCCTCCATTCGATTAGATTTATTTTAACTCTGTATTTTACTGTTTGTTGGGAGACTAATTTAGACTTTGTTTTGGCAGTAAATTCTCCACCTTTATTTCCTTTCATTCTCATTACAAATTAAGCTGCATAAAAATCTGTAATTATCTCTGTTGTACTTGTATTTCGAATGTATTTTATTGAAGCTACAAGGTTTTACATTTTGAAAGTAAATTGCAGGGATGCACATAACTGGTCCGCAAGTGCGCGCGGCGCACGTTGTGCCGCACATCAAGCGCACTGACACGTCCTT
>JAPTYR010000018.1:41538270-41549139 GCA_029814505.1 Siphamia roseigaster | reverse complement strand
GATTTTGCTCTCAGGTGATCGTAGTTCATCCCAAACATGCAAAAAACAGCCCAACTTGCTTCAACGCCAGATAACCTTTTAAATCAAATTGACTTTATCCATCATTGTATTATCTTATTTTCTCTGCTCTCATAAATACAAACTGAGTGAATAATGAACCCAATCAGTGTGGACCGTGTTGTAAACTCATATCATTCCTTCAATAGCTGCAGAGGGTAGCATTTAGTTGGTGAAGTCATGGTATCACCTCACATCCAATGTAATGAATTTAATGAGTAATGAGCCAAACGTTTAACAGTGTGTCGTTGTCAACTTGCAAAGGCCTGTGAAGCTCGTTACCAGTCTGACATTGTTGAGGGTTTAGTAGCTATGGCTCAGCTTCTTTTTAATAATGTGCTTGTTTTCTGTTTACAAGCCTATTCATGTCAACTTTTTGGGTTTTGTGCTTAATTTCAGGAGTTGCAGGCCAAGCTGGCAGCCCAGAAACTGTCTGAGGGATTGAAGATCTCTATGGGGAGCTACACTCCTGACGGCGGCCCCATGGCTGCCTACAGAGAGGTTCACGATGAGGAAGCCCAGCTCTCCTCAGATGACGACTGATCCTGAAGGCCAGAGCTGGGGAAACCGGGGTGACCTTGGCCCTGAGAGAAACAGGCTTTGGACCTCGCAATCAGGATCCATCAAGCAGGATTTCCATTCCAAGGACAAGAATTCTCTGAGAGGAAAAGGGTCTTTGCCTGGTGTGACGGCAGCTCAGGAGACTGAATGGCAGGTTAAAAAACTAGCTTAGTTAAGTGTCTTTGAGTTGAGTCGGGGCTCTGTTGTTCCTCTGTCCTGCAGGAATAATGACACCTGCTGCTGACCCAGAGGCTTACATTTGAATAATTATCTCCAGTCTGAATAATGAGGGGGATTTTCTCATCATTATACTTGAATATCAGAGATGTTGTTCACTATCGACGGCGTTTTGAGCCTCGGTGAAGTTTTGCAAGTTCAAAACTGTATTTGATTTCTTAAGTATTTTACACACCGTCAGACTGTTTACAATTTGACAGGGAAAAGACAATTTTTCAGCAGTTACTGAGATTTTTAGACATTTTACTCTGATGTGAGCATGAATGAGATCAATTTTACTTCAGGTAAAATTGATCTGTATATCCAAAAATGGATTCATTAATATCAATATTAACCTGTTCAGACCCTGTGTCCTCTTTAAGGGGACAAGAGTTTCACAGCTTTATTGAAGAAAAAACAAAACAACTAACTGTTGTCCACTGCAAAGGACATTCAATAAAAATGCATCTGAAAAAAATTAGTGCATTGTACTGTTTCCAAAAAAGGAAATTATTTAATGTAAAAAAAAAAAAAGTCAAAATGTGTGCTTTCCTGGGTCTGAAGAGGATAAGGTTCATACACTTTGATAAAGTGATATAATGCAGGTGGAGCTGATTGTTTGTCTGTTTAAAGATTTCACTGTAAAATAGGCTTTCAATGAGCAGGGAGTTGTTTCAGATTTAGACACAGTTTCCAAAAGAACCAAATAAATTTATCTGATTTAAAACAAATAAACCAATGTTGTTTGTTTTTTTTCTAAATATATGTACTGTATAAACATATATGTACCATGTATAAAACTAAGTAACAAACATTATTTAATTAAGACAACTCAATATCTGTTTTGGTGATATCTGATATCTCTCTCTTTCTCTCTCTCTTGCTTTCTCTCTTTCTCTCTTTCTCTCTCTCTCTCTCTCTCTCAAAGTTGGGCTTTAATTTACCTCATCTTGTTTTTTCTACTTATACAAGAATTCCTATTTTTGTTCAGTTAATTAAAAAACAACAGTACGGGAAACATTTTCAGAGGATGAATACATTTCTCATTTTATTACAACACGGGCTGCTTCATTAAAAAACAAAAAAAAATAAATAATATTGCAGTAATAATGATATAAAGTGCAGGACATGACAAACCTTGTGTGTGCACATCAGAACACCCAAGTCAGTGTCCACAGTGAGCTACAGCAAAGGAGACTTTGTGAGTAATCATCAAAAATAAACCAATTAATTGGTTTTGGCAAGTAATGTTAAATATTCAGTATCAATAATCATCACAGGCTTGTCAAGGATAACTGTTGTCCCAGAGGGAAAATAAAAAATTCCATGTGGAATCACCTAAATTATTGATTAAGTTTAAGAGTTATTTATTCAGTCTATTTTTCAAAATAGTTTTTAATAAAGCTTAACAATTTGCGACTGCGTTAGATTGATTTTGAGGATTGGCAATATTGGCACATTAATGCATTATAATTTTTTTGTTGTTAAAAGGTTTTGCTAAAGCTAATAAATATACCAGCATTTAAACATACTTCAAGCAAGCAGCAACTCTAAAATTCAACTTTATTTTTAATTTGATATGTGGAAAAATTAAGAGATTTGTAAAAATACACAAATTAAAGTTTAAACTTACTTTTTATTCTTATAAAGAATTGGTATAAGAAAGAAATCTTTGAAATGAATTAGTGAAGACAGGCATTGTCATTTTAATGTCATTTTATGCAATTAACACACATACTACAGCTCAACGAGGAAAACCACAAAACTATTTCCCCCCCAAAAAACATTACTTAAATATATTAAATATTCTACTGGCATTCTTCTCCATCTAGAGAAGTAAATCTCTAGTAATCCAACAGTAACAGATCTGTGCTGTCACTATTCTTTACCTTCCTCAATGAAATGATCTGACTTCCAGTTTTATTTAATAGGTGCTACATTTTAGAGCTTTCAGTCTAACATGTTTAAAGCAGTGTCAGTTTCTCAGGAGTGATGGTCAGCTGAGTGAGACATTTCTTAAAAAAAAAAAAAAAAGACTGAAATGTTATCGAGGAGGGATCTGTGACACACTTGATAAGATTAATGCAGAGGTAGTGAAATATTGAAGCGTGATGGCGGAGACATCTGGACCGCATTTGGATCATGTTATTGCTGGGAATGGCAGGCGATGATGGGACGGCAGTCAGCTAATGCAACATGGCAAATACCATTTCTCAACTCTGCTAATATGTGGTAGATAAGGAGTGCCAGCTTTGTTCAGCATCTTTCCCCATCATCTCCCTTCCAGCAGAGGACTGTGGGCCATGTTAATCTAAAAAGTCTGATTCAGGGGATTTAATGAAGAAGAAAAGAGGCTCTGGGGTACATTTTGGGGGGGGGATGAGGGTGGGTTCACATGGGTCAGAGTCTGGTGGTAGATGCTCCTTGATAACCTTTGGTAATTGCTGCTGAGGCGCTGGTGGGAGATGTTTTAAGAAGAACAAAACATCTGATTGCTGTGTATTTAGACACTGTATCTGATGGGCTCCAGAGAGGTCCTGTGATGACGTCCAATAACAAATACACCAGCATGCTCCACAGAGGATCCTCATTGTGCTGGGATTAATTACAGCCTACCTTGCTTACATAAATTCAAAGACTGTTACCAATTATGGGGCACATTTTTTGCTGCAGCTTTTTCTCCATGGTATCTGGCGTCAAAGCTGACTCAAGTATGTTGATGTTGTTGAGGTGGAACCAAGCACCCACTTTCTAGAGCCGGAGCTTTTTCATTGGTCACTGATGAGGTTGTTTATACATCAGCTTGAATCCCAGACCCCTCGTCTCAGATTAATAAGCTCCTCGTGAAGTAGTCTGCAAGTGATTTGCTCCAACTCTTGAGTCCGAAATCACACGTCTCGCGGGAGTAGAAATAATTTGCTGTTTTGGGAGGCGAAAAAGGAATGTGATTTCAAAACTGCCTCTTCAAAGACCAGTCAGCTCAGTCTTAAATTAGATATACAGTATGATGTATAGACTGGCGTTAAACACAAGTTAGGCCCTCAACAGAATGATTGGATTATATCTGTCAGGTTCCAAAGTCTGAGCTCATGCTTTTTCCATTCTCTGATGTTTTTGTCATATTTTTTTTTTTTTTTTAGGGCACAAGAGGAGATGAAATAATGCAGCACGCAGCAGCTTTCCACAGATAAGGTTACAGCCTATCTCCTCATCCCAATTAGAACCAGCTCTCCCTCTTCATACACCGCAGAGACAAGTGGAACTGCCTCACTCACTTTGATAGATTTTATACCATTTATCACCAGTGTTTTATCAAGTTTCAGTCTGAGGTGCAAAGAATTTGAACACGTGGAAGGGGAAAAAAACCAACAGCAGGTGGAACAATGCCAGTGCCACTCATTTTTTATCCCATGTTGAAGTTTAACAAATGTTTCACATGCAAATGACACGAGCTGTGAATGAGAAGCAAACAACTGAGTAGCTGTTTTTGTGTTTTTGATGAGGCGAGGAGGAGAGTAAATACTTTACTGACAGGACTGAGCCGAGGTCTCTGGTTATCTCGCCATTAAACGTGTCTGTGAGAGGAAGCGAGCACATACTTTATGTCACGGGTGCCTGAAGAAGCATGAAATGTGGCTGCAACACTTATGAGAGCTGTGCAGCTGTCTGACTCTGGATGTAGGTAGGGGGGGGGTCCATGACTGGTAAGTGAATCTATTGAGTAAAATAAAATAAAAATAAAAAAAACAAAAGAAAAGACAGAGGTGTCTGGAGCTGAGTGCTGGTTGTAAAGCATAGTCATGAGAATGATTTATTGCATTTTTACATTCTTGAGATTGTTTTCTTTTTCAAATTTTTTTTTTTTTACATTCACCAGACATGCCTGTTTTATTACATTTATGTGGTGTGAGCATAGCATTTCATCAGTATTGGTTGTGTTTCGTGCTGTAAAGTCACATCATGTTGCTGCCTCACCTGTTTATTACTATATTAGCAGATGTAGAATTTTACATTATAAAGTAACTATTAGTCACTTATATTGCTTTAATGTGTGCCTCTAACCCATCATACATGCAGTATACAGTTTTTCCCCTATATTTTGTTTTGTTTATTCATACTAATTTAGATATTCCAGGATTTTCATTGTAAAAACAGGCCATTATTAGTGTCCATATCCAATGCATGGTTTTGTTTTTACACACTGTAAACTGTTAAGTGTGAAACTCTCCGCAACCTTGTCTAATTTCACACCTAAATGTTAAAAGCGCCTTTTTGTGGCACAACAGCAGCAAAAAGCCTCTCCAACCTTATCCATGATCAATACAAAATCACAGCTTCAATGGGAACTACATTACAGCTATATGTTACAGTTTTATTTATTTATTTTAAGTTATGAGACTGCTAAAGCCTCACCTTTATACATTTTCCAGTTTCTAAGTTACTCCTAGTCTTTATCTAAGCCCAGTAAACCATTGTTTCCGTGTGTTTCGTTTTTCTTGGAACAATGTTTACAGTTCAAAAGCCATAAAACTGACCACAAATGGAAAAGGCCTGGTATAGCTGTAATGAGTTATCCTTGTGTAGTCCCTCATCTTGTAGCAGATGGACTACATGTTTATCTAAGTGTCTGTTGGTAGTGTTCGTACTTTAACACTGGATGGCAGTAGCGTATCTTTGCTCTTTGTCTCTACAGTCTGACTCTTCCCTCTCGTGTCCAGCTGTAGTATCATATGTAGAAAAAGCTGATGTGAACAAACTATATGTTCTTTTTTTTTGTATTGATGTATTTCCTTTATGTCTATGAAACGTACTAATTACTGACTAAAAGTTATTATTCAGGGTAAATCCAGAGTCACCATCACTAAAGGAATCTGGATGATCAACAGCTGTCTGTTTTTTTTTTTTCTATCACAGAGCTAAAATAACAGTTTGATGGTAGATAATGAGTCTAAGGTGTGGTACATGTCCCAGGTGACACCACAGCTTCACACCTGGCAGCTCTGTCAGATAACAGCAGACCTAGACCTGGACCTCCATCTCTCAGTACGACGGGAGATTGTACAAATATGATCGAGATACATCTGTGCTTGAAAGAACTCCCACAATCTCAACTTGGAAAGCTTTGCATAACAATCCTGAGGCACTCGATACAAAAAGGGTGGAGAGAGAGAGAGAGAGAGAGGAGGAAGAGGAGGAGGGGTGAAGTGGGCTGAGGCCTGTGATGCTCAGTGTGGGCCAAGAAGCTGCCAGCGTCCCAGCCGCTCTATGTCTGGCCTGGCACAGCATTAAGCGGCCTGTTTTGGGGCCTGTCAAAAGCTCATCACGCCAAGGAAGCTGTCTCAGTGGGGATGCTGCGGGGGTGCCAGGGCACGGCAGGGGGGAGAAACCAGAGACCCTGCCCGGCAGCTCGGTCATAATGAGGAGGAAAATTCTTATTCTTGTATCCCCATTAACGTTACAATAACAATGTACTTTTGTCCGACTAACTTTTTTCCTGCTCCCAAGCTTTTTTTTTTTTTTTTTAATGCATAAATTGTGCCCCTCATCTTATATTCTAATACATTTAAGGCCTGAATCACAGTTCCAGAAAACTAACCTCCATATTGGGACTGAGTTTTCACATGAATTTACTTATCCTGAGTCCAGACTTTACTTCTCTTTTCATTATCTGATTCAAAACAGTGTTCATTATCCCAGCGTATTGTGCTTTTTTTTTTTTTTTTTTTTGGTAATTGCTTGGTCCAGAGATCATAAAACTCTGGGTAATGTCACAATCAAGTGGAGTACCCATGTTAAGGTATAATTTCTTGGCCAGAGTTGTTTGTGACATCAATCTAAAGCTGTCCAGAAACAAGGGTGGACCAAAACAACATCATATTCTTTTTCATTACTGCTTGGGTGAAATCATGCCCCTTGATTTGAGTACATCCCAGCTAACAAGCACCAGAAGTGTAAATTCAGCTGTTTGGATTCAGGCCAATGCTTACAAATTTCAGTTAAAGGGTCATGAAACACAACCTCTTAAATATCAAAAAGTGTTGATGCCAAATCAATTTTCACATCGCAGGTGTGAAAGAGAGCGTGGGTGTGTGTATGTGTGTGTCTGTTGGAAATGACTTGAGGCTGAAGGACAGTTCACTTCATTTCCTTTGCCAGTTTACACACACCTCACAGCTTTAGTGAGTCAGTACAGTTTTCTGGTTAATTCCTATTTGTTTGTAAAATTACATCCATGAAGCCTGTGTTGGACGGTTGCATTTGGCTCTGGGTTTAGTGTCTTACAACAATAGTAAAACTGTGCAGTAAAAAAATGCAGAAATCCTCTTCAGTCCAACAATTATGGGGCCTCTATATGGAGTAGTTGGCTCGTTTATATGCTGTAATGTTGTGACCATTCCAAGCCCTGAGGCCAGGTGTTTTTGATTGCAGTATAGCACATTGGAGAGCAGACTCTGCAGCACGATCCTGGCCCCACAGGATGGTGGGATAAGAGTATGATAAAACCAGAGGAGACTGAGTGGGAGTGGGAGGCCCAGACTGTTTTCCTTATTTATTTATTAATGTTTTGTTTTCTCTGAGAGGAGCTGTCAGACAGATAGGCAGCTACACCCTCTTATTAGATGACTTCCTTCACTCTGCAAATATATTCCAGCTGAGACGTAACATGTCAGTGTGCAAAGTGTGTTGAATAAACAACTAGAGACAGAGACAACATTGGGTTTTGTAGCTCAGAGCGGCAAAACTTGAGTAGATTAGACACAGCAATGACTTCATTTTCAAATAATCAGCTAATTTCTAATGCACGGTTGTTCAGATAGTTGTCGTGCAAACCTACACTTCTGCAGATGTCCACAATCCATTCTTTTTATTCACTGCTCCTTATGGTTGTTGTGATTTGTATGCAGGTGTCATTATTAATATAGAAGACTTAATGAACACCATCGCAACAAGTGGTGCCAGGCACAACAAACCCCACCCCTCGCAAACATTTTACCTGATTTGCCCTATCTCTTATCACTGCAAAAACACATTTTCGATGAGCTTGGCTTTGACCTTTCATCTACATTCACTATAATTTAAAGGGATCTATTCTGGACCACCTCGCAACTTTCCTGAAAATTGGATGGAAATTAGTTCAGTCATTTTTGTGTAAAGTTGCTAACAAATAGACAGGCAAACAAACAAAAAAAAACCCTGACACAACACCCTTTCCTCTTCTTTATGGGTGGGATAATAATGGTTGACATAATGACAGAAAACTAAGGAAATCTAGTGTCAGTCACATTGGAAGAGCTGGAAGTGTCGCCCTCAGGTGGTCACATTTTTTTCTCAAGGAGAGCTTGATAAATATGAGGATAAATGTACATCATATTTCATTTGACTTTCCATTTTTATAACTGTAGTTTCAGCTATTATTACCACATTGACATAAGTTGCAAACACATTTATTTCATGACACTAGTAAAACAAAAATCCAGCATGGAAAGTATCATGAATAATCAGGCAATTACATGGACTGTAAACAAAACCTGGCTTTATCCTTATATATAAACGGCTGAGCTAAGTGGAATTTTTGTTCTAAAACACATAAACATAAAGTTTATGACAAAGACATAGAGTTGGGCATATAGTGGCCATAAAGCTAAAAAATAATGAGCTAAAGAGGCTAAAGAGCTCTCTGGCATAATGTAGGTTGAACATTTTCAACTTTCTCCACATTACAGGATATGTATGTTTTTAATTTACTACGTTAACGCTCTACAATAAAGGCCATGAGTCTAAGCTACTATAAGCAAACTGTAACCATTAGCAGTAACATATGGGTTTGCACTGCTGTTATTAAGTTACATTTTTGAAGCAATTACATGTATTTTGTGCATCTACTTGGTTTGTTGCTGATTGACATAGTGGGAAGTTGGGTTATGAAACTGTCAGACATCTGTACTTCAACATAGAAAAATTAAATAAATAAATAAAAATCCTCATCACTCCAATCCGTAGAACACTGATGTTTTTTTTTTGTTTTTTTTTAGGCATGAAAAAGTCAAATCCTTTTTCCGCTACATGAATGTCGCACCAAATTACAGAGCAGATACTGAAACTCAAAACAACGGGACCCCATGTCCACTGACTCTGACATGAGGAAAATGACATATGTGTGATACAGGGCAGAAAATGATTCATTTCTATTGAGGGTAGAGTGTCATCTACGCAGTCACTTAACTAAATTCATAAAGGCTGTTCGTCTTCCTGGTGTTCTTTCTTCTCTGTCAGCATAAAACATAACAACATTAGAAAAAGGGCCATGACCAATGAAGAATGTATCACACTCTGGCAAACATTTACAGGCTGCAGATGGTCCTGGTTCACTTGTGTATACATCGCTGTCTCGGGCCTTACAGGTGCCACAGCACTGTGTAATAAAAAGCAGAGTGTGGAGGAGGAACCGGAGGAGAGAACAAGGCTGTGACATGTTTTACATGCTGCATGGCCTGTTTCATCACACAGGTGCTGACATCCACACTCTTCTTTCATTTGAACCTTTAACAAGCTCACACTCAAAATCTTAAATCAAGAGGAAAATCATGTTGACTAACCTTCAATTTTTATACTGTTTTCCAACTTGTTTTGGCCCAAACGTCAAGAAGAAAGCCTTTAGATCTTGGATGGAAAAGGAAAATGTTATCCTATTTAGAGCCAAAGATGTCATTGCAGGGGATACTGGAGAAGTTTCCAGATGATGTTGAGTGTGTTTGACAGGAAGATGAGCAGACCTTTCAATACACTGTTTCTTTTTTGATGATAAATCCCAGAGGTCTTTCAATCAACCTGGTCAAATCAAACTGTTTTATTTAGACTGTTACAGTAATGATGTGATAAGTGGAGATGATACTTAAGGACATTTCTCAAAGCAGGTGCTGATCCATGTAGGTCTAAATGTGTTGACCTTCCAGTCTTTTGCATGTCTGACACATAACATGACTCACCAGTGTAATTACCGTTTGTCATTTTGATGCGACCACTTCAAAGTTTATCTCTTGTGGTTATCATTATGTGTATATTACATGTAACGAGCTACTCATAAAGTCCAGGAGTTAATTCCCTAAACTGGAGATTATTAAGTCTCTTAACATATAATAAAAGTTGTTTACCATGGTTTCCATTGTATGATCTAAACTGTGACATATACCCTTTAATAAAGTAAAATTATTACTGCTCTTTTATATGATGTCTATTATTGATTATTTGTATTAAAAGGAGGTCATTTCATTTGTGGAAATTGGTGCCACACATTATTCTCTACTGCAGGCGTGGGCAATTAATTTTACACTAGGGCCAAATGAGAAATTCTCACACTTATTAAGGGCCGGATCATTTCACCAGCAGTTCTTCTCAATATGGATCTGTATAAAAACAATAAACAGTCTCTGGAAAAAGAGTAAACTGAACTATACAGTGATATAATGAAAATGTGGAGTACAAATATTACTATTTAATGAATATTCACAAACACATATTTATGTTCCTTTTTTCCCTCCATGTTAACTTTACATGAAAAACCATAAATCCAGCTTTGTTTGTTTGTTTATTTGTTTATCTCAGTTCCTTTTCTACGTTCAGTGAAGAAATATTTAGAAGTCCATGTTTTTTTTTTTTTTTTAATCTCTAGTTTGTTAATCTTTCTTTAACTTATTTTGGTGTTAGCTTACAACGTAATTGGGCTGAAACTGATCAACAAACCAATCAATGCATAAACTTAGGTTACTAATTGGTTTGACTTTTAATTTGCCAATGACTTCATGTGGGCCGGTCAGGGCCAGCTATCGGGCCGCATGTGACCCTCGGACCTTATTTTGCCCAGGTCTGCTCTACTGTGTAAGAGTTAAAGGCAGTAGTAACTGTTGGCTTTACAGGTTTTGCGTTCATATCAATTCAGTGAAAAGTGACAGAGTCATTGTTTCTGTATGACACTAAAACACAAACACTAAAATACACTGGGAACACAGAAGTCCCTATAGGTCAGGAATCAGCTGC
>JAPTYR010000018.1:41507027-41521537 GCA_029814505.1 Siphamia roseigaster | reverse complement strand
TAATTTTTTTTCTGAAAAGAAAATACAGTTACCAAAAGATTTCCCCCCAGTGCGCGCACTCACTCACACACACACACACACACACACACACACACACGCACACACACACACACACACACACACACACACACACACATACACAGAGGTCTGAACAAAACACAAAACATTCCATTATTAAAACAGAATAAAAGTTACATAGATCAAATGATTGTGTACTAAAACTTATAATATACTTGAATTATTTTGAACCCTTAAAAAGTATATTATGGCACCACTTTGTCTAGATTATCCCTCAGGTTGTGCTTTAAACACTTCTTCTTTTTTTCTTATCTGGTTCTTTTTTTCTTTTTTTTTCTGCCTCCTCTTTCCTCCCAGAGATGACACTGTCATATTTTGAAACATCTCTCTCTCGGTTGGCATGGCTGTGCTTCCCTCTGTCTCTGTGCTTCTCTTTTGTTAAGGACCACACAGAGGGATGACATGTTGGAGGCACATCCAGGCTGGGTGGCCCGGCTGCAGGAAAGATGTGGGTGACAGGATCAGCCTTCAACAGACTATGGGAGTAATGCGTGTAGACAGTGTAAAACCAGTCTTTTGGAGACCTGTAGAAAGAGTAACGCTGGCAATTCTGAATAAATGCACTTGGAAAAAAAAGAAGAAAAAAGTTCTTTGGGAGCCTTGTTTTAGCTGCAGTATAATGCATTGGACTCCCATGCACTACTAATGTCTTTAAGCATCCTAGGAAAAAGGAGTAACCTTAATCTCACTAACTTTCATTCCCATAGGTTTATTAGTGGAAGAAGTTCTGTGAAATTCAGCTCCAATGGATTAAACATTAGAGGAGATCTTTGCTTTTGGATTATTAAAACTTAATGCAAAGATTTGTCTCGATTGCTTTTAGATTAGTGTAAAAATGGTAGCATCTGACTTTTTAAATTGTTATTTTAATGACAAAATATATATTTGTGAAATTGTCTTTCTACCATGATTACCACGGTCTTCTTCAACAGATTTTTTTGGTTAAAATGTTATACAGTTTTGTAATACTGTAATAAATTATATTTTAGAATATTGTATTGTAATAAATTATAATTAACATTAAACCTTTATGCAAAAATGTGCAGAATACAGCTGTTAGAGTTAATGACAAACTATTTCCCTCATATTAGATTTACGCTTTACAATGTTTATTGCAATAAACACACAGCTGTGAAACAATAAACCAATGTAAATCCTGATCGTTAATAGTCATACTTCATATTCATTATATATATTCAATGTGTCAGAGATGTATGTCTTCAGAAGGCGAGTCAGAATATAGTTTAGTGACTTTTTAGTAGTTTTGGTCAGTGAAAAAAATACTAAAAAGATAAAATGCTGAGATGCTAGATGATCATATTTTACATTTAATTTGTTTCTACCACTCTTATATTGTCATCTTATAATATACAATGTTGTATAAATCAGATGCAATGCAGTAAATTCAAAGAAATGTTATACTGTAAAATCTAATAAGTTGACTTTACTTAGAAAAACTGAGGAAACTGATTACCTTACAATTTCAAAATAAAGTTAACTCACAACTTTATACCAGTTTTAAGTTCAGCACACTTAATTTCCTCAGTTTTTCTAAGTAAAGTCAACTTTTAGATTTTACAGTGTACTCTTTAAATAAATTTGCTTTTACACTTGCACTTAAAACACTACCTTACTGTGTTTCCGCACATGTACATCCTCTTCTCCTCATTGTCTTATTTATTATATTTTTATTTCTATCTCTGTAAATATGTGACATGTCGCCATTGTTGCTCAGTCGTCGGCTCGTCAGCACTAAACCACTTGTGTGAAGTTCAAGGAGGTCTGGGAACCTTTCACATTGAGGTTTCCTGCAGAAAATGGAGATCACCCCTTTCCTGATAATCACCTTGTAGCATTTAACACGTACTTAACAAAACAAATGGCCTGTGTGTGTGTCTGATAGTGTGACAGAAACCCGCTGCTGCTGCTGGACTTTGTCAAGGCTGAGATGCTGCAGAAAAATAGATGAGAAGTGTCATCATCACTAACAGGCCTCTGGATCCCAGCGGTCCAACAGCTTCTACATTCTTTCTCTGGATGAATAATGGTGCAACTGGTGGTTGTTTATTTAGTTCTTCTATCTTGTATTGGCAACCCATTTTTAATGAGAGTCTCCAGTTGCTTCCTCTCTCATTTTAAAGCTATGAGAGAAAGATAAACAGAGGAAATATGGTTTGTTAAAACACTAAATTAAGCTTCACTATTCTGTCCAAAGGTCTCAAACATGGACTTTAATTTAAATCTGTTTTTCCTGTTTCTCTCAACTACAGATAAGGTGAGTCATGGATATCCCAAGTGTAACCATATCAACATGAAACTCCTACACCCACAGGCCCAGGATCCGACATTTACTATGAACAGACAAATCATTACAGACTCTAATAACATTTCAGATGAGATGGATGGAAATATGAGGGTGGATACTTTTACAACTGATGACAGAGGGAGGGTAGATGGAGGAAGCCACTGTAGTGTTTAAAAGCAGAAGGAGATTATAATAGAAGAATGGTGAAAGTACAGACATTATTTACTCCAGTAATAACTGATTCAGTTTATATGCTCTAAAAAGTAGAAAAAAGTAGAGGCTATGAAATATATATAAAAGTAAGAAATAGACGCTTTTTGGGATTTTAATTTTATTGTTTATTTTATTGTCTTTTGTGAAGCACTTTGTGACTTCTCTTATCTGTGAAAGGTGCTATATAAATAAACTTTGCTCGCTTGCTTACCAGTGAAGTAATTTTTAACCAGCTGTTTCTAGGCAAAATGACTAAACTATTAATGCATTAAAATAAAATGAAATAAACATAATAAAAATTCTTAACATCATCATTGTTACTACTATATGTAATCCACTTTTCAATGTCAGTACCAGAGTTCAAAGCAGTAGGATTAATTTGTTCCCCATCATTTCATCTCCCTTTTTGTCTCTTTGTTATGTTTTACTTCATTTCCATAATTATATATATATATGTACTGTTGAATACAACAAGGTGTCATCTTTTATATATGTTATTATGCGATTCATTTAGGCTGAAAACACATAAATAAATAAAAAAATTCAAAATCATACAGAATAAAAATAACCAGGTGCAGTAAAGTTACAATTTTTAGCCTGGTTTTAAACTGTAAAGTGTAGAAAGTTACGATACTTGTGTCAAAATATAGGGATTAAAAATAGTTGTCAGAACTCAGGCACAGACACATGAAAAATCCAACTTAGTACAGTGATGACTTTTTTTTCTACTTCATTATTTCCCACTTGTGTCCTCTGAGCTGCTAGTGTGGACATGTAACACTTCAGTGTATGTGGTTTGGAATGTCAGAGTAGAATAAAGCATGTTAACTCACTCTATAGGAAGGGGAGGGGAAATAAAGCTCATTCAACTGAATCTGCTGTCAGCGGACAGATAAAGACACAATCAGCAGTGTGTGTGTGAGTGTGTGTTTGTTCGCTGGGCACCAGTAGGTGGTCAGGTGGTCCTCCACACTTTCCAATCAAGCGCCTCACCACCCTGCTAACCACCCTGATGCCATTGTGAGATGCAGAAGCTGCATGACTGATGCAACAAAAGAGGAGACATTGATCTTCCAAGACAAGCTCAGCTCACAGTGCACGGTGTTGTGTACTAAGGGAAATGAGCTGATCCTCTCGAACAGACCGAAACTAAGCTTTGCCTTTAAAAAAAAACCAAAAAAAAACGTAGTAGCACTTAATCCACAGCTCCAGGAGCAGGGAAAACTTGGGAACAAAATAAATGTGTGTAGCAGGCCTTGTAAGATCCAAGACAAGTGTTCTAACAGTGTTTGATTGATTCTCATAAAGAAATCACAAACTAAAGTTGAAAACTGAAACATAAATCTCAAAATTGAATGTTTAGTCAGAATATTTACTTGCTGTGGAGAAAAAAAAAAGTTTGTAAAATGTGACCAAAGCATCCAAACAGAGCACTGACAGATGTGGCATTTCTAGTGCACCCTTGAGCATGGTACTTCAGCTCACTTATCACAGCTTAATTCAATTGCTCCAATAAAACAATCCAGCTGCATAAACATGTTACAGAATGTGTGAAATCTAAAACAGAGAGCATCTTTAATGCTCCCTGGATAACACGGCCTGCTACGAGGGCCAATAAATCATTTCAGTCGGTGATTTAGTGATTTAAGAGCTCACTATGTGTCACATTGTCAAGTGGCACCAAGCTGGGCCAAGGTGTTGCTTTCTTATGTGTCCATTACTGTGAAAGTCCACTGTCCCAAATGGCAGAAGGGGAGGCCCATTTGGGGCGGTGAGCTGTGACAGTGTGATCCTGCGCTAAAGGCCGGGGCTTTTACACCTGTGTGTGACACAGGGGAGGTTCAGCAGCGAGTGGGTGAGCCGGCCAGCTGTGCTCTCTTGTGGTAGCTCCGGGGATAGCCTGGAAAATGTCAGGCCTGAAATCCCTTTTCTGAGCCACAAAAGTCACTCTGACTCTTCATAATTCTCCAAACTGATATATATATATAAAAAAATAAATAAATACTTTACAACTTTCGTAAAACACATGTTACTTGCTTGGTTCAACAGGCCTGATTTAGCTGCATTTGCTTTTTATGTTGCTGCAGATGTAGGACCATTTTTGATCACTTGCACTTACAGTGTAAAAATGTTCTGTTTGAGATGTCATAAAATGTGCGTGCGTGTGTGTGTGTGCGTGTTTGAGTGAGGGGGTGTGGGGCTCATTGCTTCCTCAGTGCAGTGAGATGTAATTGCTCACTAAATAACCATCTCTCATGGGTGGCCACGCTGCCATTCAGTACAGGTCTGCACAGTGTCCTCTCCCGCTCTGAGGCCGGTCCAACACGTACAGTGGCTTTCCTCTGTCTCCCAGGACAGCTCCATAAGCGCTTCATCAACGCTGATTGCTGGAGACAATCAATCCCCAGTGATACATCCACCTGACGTGAAGCAGAAGTACGTCCTGAACACTCACTGAGAAGGGAAACCAGGGGGGAAGGCCTGCGATGGAAACTGGAGAGTCCAATTTGGTGAAATACCACAGTGAAGGAATCTGACAAACAAGACTTTTGGCAGTGATAAACTCAATATGATAAACACAGCCGTACAGGCACAAACACACAGAGGATACACTGAAACTCTGCCACTCCAGTCCTCCCAGTCTCAGCTTTGTCAGTGTGAACTGGGTGACACTTCGAGAAGACACAACAGCTAAAGACATGACCCAGAGAACAGCCTCTACTTTATCTTCCTGTTTAGAAAACACTTAATGGTGCTAGCGTTAGTGTTATTTATACAGAAACCATTTCATCACAAAAAAAAAATCTTTATTTATGACCCCGACAATGACACAAGAATAAGTTCAAGCCCTCCTCCATCTGTTTGCAATCCCAGCGTAATGCTATCATCACCTGTTTCCATGGTCCCGGTCACATCTGGATTGCATTACAAACCCCCCCCCCAAAAAAAAAAAAAAAATCACACAAGGTGCATTTTTTCCTGCCCTTTTTGTGTGTGCTTTACTTTAGTATTTGGCTCATATTTCTGAAATAGGCTACAACAACAAATTAAGATCTGAGACATGGAGAAAAAGCATTTCATATCGAGCAGCAATTTGCTTTAAGATTTCAGATCCAGACTCCCTGGGGGTCTCAGTATATTAAACCCAGGAGTTTAAGCACTCAAGAAGGTTTATTACAATGTAAAGCGAGTTTACTGAGATAACAGAGGGTTCATTTCTCAAAGCCGGCAGTGAATGACTTCAATTTGTTCGTAGTTAAATCCATTAACGTGTAAATGAAGTGGAAGTCCTTCACTGGGCGTCTCATGCTGTACTAGACCTAACATATTGATATATTTATATTTAGAGAAGGGGTTTAGACCTCTATTCTAAGGTTAAACCAACACATACTATTCAGTTCCAGTTTGCACATGTTTGAAGGTGTCATGTAGTGTAGTTGCAGGTTTCGCTGTAGAAAGGGGTAACATTTGCCATATGACACCATGAGGACACACACCACACAGTAATGTATAGTGAGAGAAATCTTGCCCAGCAGAATGTATTTCCCTGCCTCATAACAGTCTGGAATTTGTGTATCCGTTCTGTCTCTCCCATGGACACCAGCTGTGCAGCTGGTGCTCACTGGAAACTGTAGTTAGTCTGCAGTCGTGAGGGATTTTTAACACAATTCTCCCATGTGCATTCAGGGAAGCAGTAATGTCATGCAATCGGGGCTATGTTATCATTGTGTGGATCCTGCAGAGTGATGTCAGAGGAAAAAGGAAACTAGCTAACTCCCAAACCAAGAGAGCAAAGGTTAGAGGCAGGTTGGCAGAGACCCAGATTGGCTTAAAGACCTTCCTTATTCTCGTTCCCGTTTTCTTTTCTTAAAAGCATAGTTTCTCTGTCCAAATGGCTTATGTAGACAGGATGCTGTGTTCTTTGGCATATCTGGTTATGAGCCGTGATTAATCATAATGGGGCAATACTTGTCATTTTGGGGTTAAAGATAACAGCGTTTTTAAATGGAATGGCTTTTCATTGATGAAACACACTGTTGTAAAAGGATGAGACAAATGGATGGACAGACAAACTAATTCAACCCCTACATTAACGCGAGCTTTTCATCATCTGTAATGAAAAATCAACATAGTTTAATCTATTATGTGAAAGATCGTTTATGTCACTCCTCTTTAAAAAAAAAAAAAAAAAAATCAAATCTTAGCCCTCAGAAGGGAGTGTGGGGAGCTTTAACACATATGATGGAATCTGCTAAAGCATGTCAAATGTCACTGTAAAAAAAAAAAATCTGACACAGGCTACTGTGAAAGGCTGTCACAGCACACTTTACAACAACATCAAGTCAGGCCTGAGATCAGATCTTCTGTTTTTCCGTTTTGGTTATACGATG
The DNA here is from genome assembly GCA_029814505.1 of Siphamia roseigaster. Classification (NCBI taxonomy): domain Eukaryota; kingdom Metazoa; phylum Chordata; class Actinopteri; order Kurtiformes; family Apogonidae; genus Siphamia; species Siphamia roseigaster. The sequence goes on along the minus strand of JAPTYR010000018.1, from coordinate 41,514,550 downwards.
ACTCAGCCTCACTTTAAGGTATAGCATGGATCATTTTTATAAATTCAGCACCTAGAATAGTAACATTGCATCACATTTTTATGACAAGCAATATTTTAGCAATACCAGAAGTGTGAGTCAGTGCTCCTCGGATAATGTTGCTAACTTTATTCCCCAAATGTCGTGTTGAGACCCAAATATGGGTCACAGGGCTGTTTTTTATTGAGTCATCATTGGTGGATTAAGATTTTTATTAGACTGAGAAGGAATTTATTTTCATAATTAATATGGAAGTGTGCTATAAATGTAAATCTTATCAAAGTCATGTAACATGCAGAGGACAGGCCTCGACTGTACAAAATGTTCCAAGGCAAAAAATTTTGTAAAAGACACAAGATGGAAGTGAAGTAAAAGACTGTCAGAAAGAATGTTTGTTTTAGTATTTACTGCACAGTCTTGTGTGTTCTTGGTGTTGATGTGTTGTCATTGTGCTGACATTATACACTAGTTTTGTGTTTCTACACTATCCATGATCGATGTTCTGATAAATCAATAAAGTTTATTTAATTCAACCATGTTTTGATGGTGGAATAGTCAGTAGACACCATGGCACTTTATGACACTGAAACCCCAGTATTAGTAAACTCACTTAAATAGCAATAACACCAGTTCTATATAAGAATATACCTTCGACCTTTTCCATTTTACATAGAGGTTTAAAGTGTACACTGTACTCAGGTGGATCATACTCCAGATGGCTCCGGTTTTAGTTTGGTTAATTTGATTAAATACAAATTTATGTGGAAAATGCACAATTGGTTGAGGAGATTGGAGCCTTCCAGCAGTAATATTCTGCAAGAAGGCTAATGTTTGGTTCCTGGCAACCTGCAGGCACATAGTAATGTGTCCTTATCTGAGTGTTGCCCCATAAAAGGCCTCAGATGTTGTGTAAATGCCCGGCGTACATAGTCAGTGTTGTAGCAGCAGTGGTGTCTGTTTGCACAATAAATGAAACAATAGAGTCAAATAAAATTTAAAGTCTTGGTGCATATTCACTTCCTGCCTCATGTTCCCAATTCAGTCATTTGTCCACAGTTGTTATCTACTTAGACTCAAATTCAATTTCAGCAAGAAAGATGAATTCTTCCATCAATATACTGTGAAAGTTTTTCCAGAGCCACAACCAGAGCAGATTTAAAGATCTTAACCATTGTTCAAGCTCAAACTACATGTGTATGTTAGGATTAAACATGAAAAAAAAATATATATATATATTCTCTGTGATTCCAAAAAATCTCTTCCGTGTAACAGCATATTTGGTGATGGTGAAGCGTTGAATCGTCAGGTCTAACAAAGACAGATTTAAAGAAAATAAGCTCCATCATCACTGTTCTCAACTCATTTAGTCACTATTTCAAATCCTATAAATCCTGGTTGTTTATATATGTTTGTTCTAACCTGCACAGCAGTGTTTATTGGAAGTCTTTTCCTACTTTTAGTTTCTTTATTTTTATTGAAAGCTTACCCAAGGACAAGCTCTGTAAGTTAGTAATAGCTTCATATTTTATGTAAGCGTAACAGTGCCCACATGTCTTGTCCCTGTCAATTGAATAGATAAATAAATCCGCCCTATCTGTGGTTGTCATCACAAACAAATCATGGACTCAATTAACATCTGCCTTTTGCCAAAGTGTAAAATGTAATCCTGCTCTGAACTGGGTTTTCTAACAGTGTTGTAAGAGCTACAAGATGGTGAGTGTTTTTGCATATTTTCTTTATTTTTCCACATGTCCATGGTGGTTGTCAAAGTGGGATACTTAATCTGGCTTCAGCTTCCTACATTCCTTAGGCTTGTTGTGGTTAAATTCAAGATTAGGGTAAATTCATTTAGTCAACACAATGTCCCCAAAGCGCTGGAAACATGACTGTGTGAAGCAATAAAGGAGAAAAGATGAGTATCTTACATCACACTCTGAAACATACGTCCCTCTTTGACTCATACTATGGGCAGATGGAAACTATTTCGACATCATTAGTGACTGTGAGCGTTAGAATCATTACACTGACATCATTCTGGACGCCGCATCGTGGTTATTTTTGGACATCCTATGTGAACAATTCAACACCCTCCTAGATTTCTAAAATAGCCGAAACTTATGATGAAAACAGAATATGATGCCTTTAAGAGCTCACTTTCATATTTGCTTGTGAATGACTGTTTTATATGCACTGTTAACAGCTCTGCAGTCATGCACAGTAGTGATGTAATAGGTGATGTTGGATTTAATTTCCCTATACTATAAATATATGGGTCCGATCAAGTGAAAGTGACCATCAACATAAAAAAAGTACATTTGCACACATCATTTATCAAGGAGGCTAATTTTTTTTTAGCTAAAAATCTTTATTCTAGGGAACTGTTATCCTTTTTAAAATAACACTTATCGAAACAAAGTTACAGTTTATTGATTGTACTTCTTACCCCATTGGGATGCCTCAGACATAAAAGATATAGCTCAAATTTGACACTATAAATTAAAGACGTATTCAATCGGTCACATTTAAAAAAAACTATCTGTGAAGTGCAACTGAGGAATTACCTTAATTTACGTATATCAGTATGGACCACCACAAGTTGTAAATAACACTGTGCTAATATTAAATACATTCAATAAAGCATTGGGATTATATTTGGCTTGTTGTTTTAAAAACCAAGTTAACATTTTAGGTGATGCATACAATAGTGAATAATAATAAATTATATTTCTATAGCGCTTTTTAAGACACCCAAAGCACTTTACATCATTAATCTGTTATCATTCACTCTCACATTCTCCCTCTGGTGGTGGTAAACTACATTTGTAGCCACAGCTGCCCTGGGGCAGACTGACAGAAGCATGGCTGCCAGTTTGCGCCTTCAGCCCCTCTGGGCACCACCGAATATTCTTACGCATCCATACACCAGTGGGAGCAGCACTAGAGGCAAGGAGGGTAAAGTGTCTTGCCCAAGGACACGACGGACTAACTAGGACAGAGCAGGATTCAAACGGCCATCCCTTTGGTTATTGGACGACCCGCTCTACCAACTGAGCCATGGCCGTCCCCAAGAGTCATCCATGTGTTACTATGTCAGTAAAACCGAGACTTTTCAATACTTTGAGCAGAGCTGAACATAATATCTAAAAGGTTTTGTCCTCAAGAACCACATGTTTTGAATGTTTCTGTCCATTTCAAGTCCACATGTTTCAGAGCAGTAATTTAACATTCATTCATTCGTTTTCTAGGGTCACAGGGGTCACTGGAGCCTATCCCAGTTACTTATGGGTGAAGGTGGGGTACACCCTGGCTGTGTCACCAGTTCACTGCAGGACTGACATGTAGAGAGAAACAACCACTCTCACATTCACACCTATGGGCAATTATGGAGTAATCAATTCAATTCATCTATCAGTGCATTTCTTTGGATGGTGGGAGGAAGTCGGAGTACCCAGAGAGAACCCACGCAGACACAGGGAGAACATACTCACTCCAGAAAGGCCCCCCCCCCCATCATCTGGTGTGGGAACCCAGAACCTTCTTGTTGTGAGACATAAGTGCTATCCACTGCACCAATGTAACACCCTTAGACATGTTTCACCTAAAACTTTTAGTTCTCCATATTTTATTCTATATAATGTTAAAGTGCATACAAATACCTACTTGGATTTTATCAGACATGTATATAAGTTGCTATGCTTACATGACAGAAACTGTTGGACTTGAAATGCGATACCGCTTGATAGGACCCACATGCATTTTTCATATCCTGTCATATCATAGGACAGCTGTAACACTTCAACAGGGATCAAATTAAATAATATTGTTCACAACACAGAGCTGTGTAGAGTGTGTTTAGATGGAAACACAGTCATAAGTTACCCACAATTTTCCCATATAATTACATTACAAATACAGTAACAGTCTAGTTATACAAGGACACATTCACAGTAATGATTAAAACACTGGATTCTGTAATGCACTTGAAACAATAAAAAGAATTTCGAGGCAGGGTCAAAGCAATGACAATGTTTTGACAATGTTTTTACGGCAGAAACTGTTTACATTCTACAACAGATATTTCTTTATCATTTTTGCTTGGGCCGATATTAATCGAATCATCATAGCACATAATTAAAATAAAAAAAAAATAAAATTCTGTTGTGCCAGCAGAAGAAGATACAAACTTAATCTCAGGAAGAAAAAATAGAGAGAATAAATATTGTCATATACCATGAGTTACACTCCCCTGTATGGTGATAATAATTATATTGAGAATAAAAGGAGAAATGGAAATAGGGGTAAGTAATATGGAAATTAACAATAATATTGACAAGAAAAATAGATTCATGCAATCCTGAGGAGAATTTTAAATAAATATTGTCATGCTAATTTTTTGGTCATGCTGCTCAGGGTCACTACCAAAAAACTGACAATGATTCGAGAAACACGGCATAAAATCTAATGAAGTATCGAGTGGGAAGTATGGACACCTCAGTGGGTCAGTGTGATGGGCATTACCTCCCATCTCTCTGCCCTCATTTTGTCAAAGAAAGTACTCAAGCTTGGCAATAGACATGCCGAGCACTAATTTTATGATTCAACGCCTCAATGTCATCATCTCATTTACCTCCTTTAGGTACAAACGAGTCATTTCATTAGTTGCACAATGAATTTGGCACACCATGGAAAAGCCATAGATCACCCCGGTCATTTGTATTTGAGGAAGTTATCTCTCATTGACTGTATCAAGAAACTACGCTGCAGAATTGAACTGTTGAAGCTATTGAGCAGATGGAGAGATTAGCATGCAAATGGCCTCCATACATCACTTTTCTGAGCATAGGGTAATGGCTACTGAATGATACTTATCAAGCTCCATAAGTGCACCTTCCAATAAATACATAGTCCAGGTCATTTATATTGGGATTCGAGTGTTGATGGATATGGGATTACCACTTAACCTTGGAGTAATTCCAAGAAACCTCTTAAATCATATAATACATTATCTATCCCATAACGGCTTGACCAGTCTTTAAGGATATCACTTCTTAATGCAAAATATGTTTTATGTGATGAATTTAACTTGAGGTGTTAGTGTCCTATTAGTCACGTAGATGAACTCATGACAGAACATCACTGTCCTTTTATTTTCAATAGATTATATTGTATCTTTTATGTACAAAAGATTAATAATTACACTTTTTATGACATTTATGTTTATTTTTATGTTGTCTATGAAGGGGGAAAATCAGAAATAAGCTTTTTGAACGTGTTTAATCTCCTTTAGATTGTCCAGGTTTGGGTCTGGGTTTATCCTTTTCACAAAGCAGCAGTCGTCTGAAATAGGAACGTTGGTTCTGATCGTGTGCTTCCTGTTGGAGGCTGGTTCTTATTTCCAAACCAACACTTGACCCTGACCCTGCCTGATACAATTACACCTGAAGGGTTTCATTCCAAAACACTGTATAACTATGTTGGAGGAAAATGTTGGTTCACACGTGAGATCCGTCTTGAAAACTTTACGTTTGACTCTATTAATATTTTAATATCATTATATTTAAGAAATGCATAAGGTTTAACTTCTCCATTTTATTATAATTCTTAGATCTCTATCATCATTACTTCGATTCTATAACAATTTGTGTATAAAATATTGTTAACTTTCATTATTATTAATTAAATAAAGAGTATCTTTGGTGGAAAAACACTATGAAACTCTGGTAACACTTCATTTGAACAGTCCACATACATAGAATTAGTAACATTTCAACAGTTGCTGAGCATTTAATATGTAGTTTCAAACACTGGTTCTGAATAATAAAAACAGAATTTTAGATGGTGTATCCTCTAGATAGTAAAGAGCTGGAATCAAGGTGGATGTTGTGGCAGATACACACTAACACAGATACCTTTTGGCCTTTGTGTATTTATCTGTGAGCTGTGTACTTGTTTAAAGTCACTATGTAAAGGTGTTATTGTGCTCATTAAATAAAAAGGACATGTATTTGGTCCTCTACAGCAGATGTTCCCAAACCTTTTCATTCTTGAGACTCAGAAGAAAATTGTACTGTCTTATCTGCACCAAAATTTTGAAAAAAGTGCCCTGAATTACCAGAGATCTGCCTTTAATGGACTTTTATTGACTTTCACTGTTAAAACACGGGGCTTCAAAGCTTCTTTTCTGGCATGTTTTTCGACTTTTTTCATCAGATTCTGTTTGTTGTTATTTCTGTTTAGTTATATAATTTCTTTCTCAATACGTCTGTAAAATCATTTTACCTTTGTTTATCATTGAGTTTTCTTCAGTACAATTGGAAAAGTTATTTCTTATATTCACTTACCATATTATTGCTATTTTCCTTAAGTAAATGAAAAAAACAACCTGTTTTTGTTCTGTGAAAATTTTATAGCGTATACATATATATGTATACATATATGTATACGTATAGAAAGAAAGTGAGAGAGAGCGAGAGAGAGAGAGAGAGCAAGTGAGCAGGCGAGAGAGAGAGAGAGAGAGAGAGAGAGAGAGAGAGAGAGATTTTTATGTACATGGATTATTTTCTCATAATTAACGCATGAAAGGTTGGAAATGTCAAAGGAGATCAAAAGCTTAGTATATATACTGTGTATGTGAGGATTCATCTGTTGACAAAGTGCGGAAGCTGTTTGTTGAATCTAAACTGTTGAAATGTTATGTTATACATGCTTTGTAATCTGTCTCTGGGTTGAAATGTAATGCTTTCTGTGACACCACACAGAAATTTGTATAGAGCACAAAACTTTAAATAAACCGACTTTTTGCATTAGTATTTTCTTGGCATCATAATAAATAGTTGAACATGATAAAGCTTATAGAGACACAGCATTTCCCCAATATTTTAGAAAGTGTTTTTTTAATAGATACACATCTTTTAACGCACCATCTCAGTGGCATTAATAGGAAGTTATGGAAGATTTGTCAAGTTTCTCTCAAGCACAGGAATTAAATTGGTAGTTTAATGTTACACATGCTCAGACAGAAACAAATACAATACAGTTTGCAATCTGTTAGTGAAATATGAGTGATCAGACCCATATATTTCTATAGGAGGTGAAAAATCTGAGCCTCAACATCCGCTCTGTATCGTTGACTGATAATATGCACCTTAGTTTCCATTTCTCCCTGTAAAAAAATTCAATATGCCACGTTCTCTAAATATACGCCAAGTAACAAAAACCAGTTTGTGCACACACAGATTGAGAAAACTTTAGTTTATATTAATGTCTTATCCCCTTTTCTCTTAACACATAAGCTCTTCAGTAACACTTTGTGGAGGAGTCTCTTCTCTCCAGAAATGTTCACTCAGTGAGTTTTGACTCACGCTGGAATGAGAAGCATGTTAAGAGATGCTTGCACAACATTTCAGTGAGAATAATCAGACCATCCCTGCACGCGCACGCGCACACACACACACACACACACACACACACACACACACACACACACACACACACACACACACACA
>JAPTYR010000018.1:41369642-41380814 GCA_029814505.1 Siphamia roseigaster | reverse complement strand
ATTTTTATTTATTTATTTATTTTATTTTTTTCCTCAGTGTGAACAGCAGTATCTCCAAGAACACAGAGGTGCCTTGAACGTCACCTGTCAGTAAAACATGGCAGGGGGAAAAAAAGAACATATCGGCCAACGCAACAGACCGATACGATACAAAAAAAGCCCTGTAAATATTGGCCGGCCAATACATCGGTCTATCGTTAAACTATAAATAAAACCCTAATTTCAACTCTGTACTTTCAGTGCTTTCAGAACAAACCATTTTGGACTGAGAACTATAAATGTTATCTGCCATTTCTTTTGTTTACATTTGCACAGCATTCATCTTAGTTCTTTAGCAGAACAGTTAGTGGACTGAAATGTGATATTGGCCACATATTTAAAAAAATCTGTTCTGTTCATAGGTTTGCAGTGCTTTTGTGTCGCTCTGCTGTGTTTTTAATAGGCAATGTTTACTTAGTCATTATTAGTTTATTACAACCACTTTTTTACATGTGAGAAGCTTTAACCCTTTAAGGCCTGATGTGACAGCGCTGACGCATTCTCAGTGGGTGGTTTAGTTTAAAATCCAACTGTTTTTAATTGTTTTTACTGAGTTTTGTTGATGGAACTGATGTATGGAGATAAACAGTTGTCAAAAAGAAACTGATTTGGAAAAAGAAAAAGACTAAAACTACTGAAACCAAATTACAAGAAGTTATTTCTTTCTTTTTTTAAATTTGTTTTTACTTAATTTTAGCAAATTATTTTGCAAAATTTTCATGTTATTATTTTGTAAAGGGGTTTTTTTTGTTCATTTTGGTTATTTTTTTGTTTATTTTCCTACATTTCATTTTTTGATTTTATTATTTTTTTTTCTTCAATTTTGTTGTGTTTGTTCATGTTACTTATTATTTTGTTTATTTATTTTTTTGCTTTTATTCATCACTTTGGCTGTTTTTTCTTCATTTTATTGCTTATTTTATTCTTTTTGACTGAAACTGCGAAAGTCTCAGGAGTTAAAGGGTTAAATATCGATAGAATGATTCATGTCAACATGCTATAGTTTTGTTTTTGTTTTTTTTTTGTGTAGAAGAAATCTCCAGAGTGGCAGCTCTTCTTTAAATGCAGTATTTTCTTCCCTGTGTACAGCAGGGTCAACAGGAGCCCACAGAGGGAGACGAAGCAGACAGAGGAGGCGCAGGAGCAGGTGGAGCAGCAGCTGGTGCCGGGACTGGAGCGACAGCCGGAGCCACACCCAGCCCAGGGAAACAGTCCTCTTCTGGGGAGCGCAAATCGAAGAAAGAGTCTAAGGATAAAGACAAATGTGTTATTTTGTAACATACAGCTGTCGGTGTGAGTGTGCGTTTGTTTTCGTGCATTTGCTTATCTGTGAGAAAGGGGACAGCATTTGTTTCTCCATTGATTGGACACACAGCGTAGTCCCTGCTTGATGATCAACAAGGGAAAGAGATACGTGAGGGGAGACATGACGAGACTAACAGAGGATCTGCTGTTCCCAAACCACTGGTGCCTGCTATCCTCTATCCTCATGGAACTTGGACATCAGAGGAAGGGACACGACAACGACAACTACCCCTTATCTTTCATAGAGTCGGCCAAACTTTGTTACAAGTTGCACAGTGCACTATATTTGTGATGTGGGGGTCAACTTTATTTGGGTTGGTATATTTTATAGCAAAACACATAATCTGAAGAAGTGACATTTCATCTTGCTCACTACTTTTTTTTTTTTTTTTTTTTTTTTTCCCAGGAAAGTCACTAATTTCACTTCATTTTGTTATTTTTTTTCAGCTTATAAGCTTTTTGTACGTATCCATATTTACAAAACACGTATAGTCAGATCCACTTTTGGTTTGTATGGGTTTTTTTTTGTTTTGTTTTGTTTTTTTTAATGCCAAGACTCGCATTTTTATTTATGTCAATGTGTAACAGGTAGCTTTTTGGGGAAGTTTTTTTTTTTTTTTTTTTTATGTAAGCTGAAAGGGATTTTTCTTGTAAACTTGCCTGTTGGAAACAAACACTACTTGTATCCCCTCTTGAACATGTTTGTAAGTCATATGAACGTCTAAAGGGTTAATGAATGCCACATAGCTGCCAGATACTGTAGCTACATAACAATGTTCCTTACAGCTTACCTTGTTCAGATTTGCCTTACCAGAGTTTGGCAGTGTTGTATTCTGCGCAGTGTGAATATGAATGTGTGTGTTTTCATGTGTGGTGCATACAGTAAGTACATGCGTGATATTATGGCGTTTGTTATACGTCACATACACTGAGCATCACCCATAGGACAAGTTTTTGGAGTAGCCACTTGTTACATGCCGTGTTAGTTAAATAACAAATGCGGCACATTTCTATTGTCTTTTATGGTCTATTATCTCAGACGTGTTTGAGTCCGAAGTTGTTGGTGTGAGACGCGACTAGATCTTGATGTGTGAGGTTTGTACTCAATCACAGCCAGGTTAGAGTGGATGATCGTAGCCTACACAAACCGTATGGAAGGCTCTTTTCTTTCTCATAGGCTCATTTGCAGAGATGTAATATGTGCGTGCGGGCACTATCATGATCTTCCCTGTCGGGTCTTAGATGTAGAAGTTCAGTTTCAGCTAGATAATCGTGCAGTTTGGTCATTTACACGTACTAATCCTCTGGTTTAGTTCAGTGAATAGTTTGGCGACTTGTACATGTCTTTCCACATACCTGCATCCTAACATCCTAACATACAATACAAGTTCATCTGAGTTTAACACATCCAATGAAGGCTTTTCCAGACTTTCCAAGCATCATCATCATCATATATTCATCAGTCTGGTGGAAAATGCGATGTAAGAAATCGAAATGGAGCTGTACTCAAGACTTGGGATACACAGCACATTCTGAAAACTGCATTTCACTGCAACACTGAGCATGTAGTCATCACAGGCTGTATATATTTTTAGTTCTTATAATGGGAAACGCTAGTAGTTTGTGCCATTATTGTACCATGGGACTGCCTCCTGAGAAACCTTTCTATACATTCCAGTTGGATGCCTTGACTCAAGCCTTCTGTTAGTCAGACTGAGGAGACGTTGGCTGTGCTCGTACAGCAGTCTCCCATTTTTGTGCAACAGTTTAGTTCAGCAAGGAACAAATCCATTGTGAGGAGAACAAGAGCATGATTACCTGGAGGCAGCGGGCTACCTACTGTGTGGGAACACTCTTATGGGCTTTATTTAATGGCAGGAGTGTTATCTCCATGTTTGTTTGGCCCTAACAAGGCTATATTTTGTATATACAGTATGACAACGCCTTACAACATTTCAATATATTTTATAAGACAAAAGGAAACAGGCGTATCAGCAGAATGAGACAATCCATACATGTTGACATGAGCATCAGAAATCCTCTCAGGCCTTTTCAGAACGGACATGAGCTTGAGTGTTTTGGTTTTTTGTTTTTTTTTTTTAATGTTGTGCTTGGTGTTGGCACAGTGTGTTGGCCTGCAGTCACTTTCTCAGTTTGAAGTATGTATGAACACACACCTGTATACATGAAACATTTTAGAATATTTTGACACTGAAGAATTCAACACTATATAAGTTAAAACCATCGTTGTTGAACCTCACTGTCAAAAACATGTTGAGCTGCTTGTCTTGTTACTTTCTACTACCTGAACAAGTTATTTTGTCTTTGGACAGGGTTGTGGCACAGTTAATTATTACACTTGTTTGTTTGTTTGTTTTTTCATGCAGCTTAAAAAGGCGGAATGCATTTATTCCAGATCATACGAGTCATCCTTAGTAATGGGGAGTGAAAGTGAGGTGGCGGCAGGAAGGCTTTGTGGTAACAACATATAACTGCTTCCTTTTTTGTTTTATGTAGGTTATCCTTAGGGAGACATAGTCCCATGTTTCAGTTTGTTCATGTTTCAGTTTGTGATGTGAATATCCTGACTAAACATTCCAGGCAAAACCTTAAAATGAAACTGATTAGGACTCACAAGCGACACATGCCATGCACTTAAATTTTTTTTAACCTCTCTACTCCAAATCCTTATTGCTTTTTTTTTTTTTTTTGCATTGTATTGTCTTCCCCAAGATGAATTGATCAGAAGGCTATTGTGTGTTCGGTGTCTCAAAAGTGATTTCTTGTTTACCTTGTAAAAGTGATGGTGGGGTAAATGCTGTAAAGTTAGTCGTTTTGACAAGGTGGTTGTTAAACATGTAATTGTCGTAATTGGTTTGCACTGTTACATTGATATGCACTAACAGAAAAGAAACATACCTCATTTTATACAGAACATAAAATGTGCAAGAGTGCTATTGTTCTTTGGGTAACTTTTAAAAATTGAATAATGGCCAAAAGAATGATCCCAACTCGGTAGTGGTTTCTCTTTGGCCAGCTAATTGTTCATTTGTAACAGTATGAAAGGGCTGTTTAACTGTTTTGGCATAAAATAAAGAGTTTTATTTTGGAAAAAAAAAAACAGTACCATTTCGATAGAAGTTAGCAATTTGATACCTTCATGTTGCTGTTACACTAAGTAGCACAGAGCTAATGGATGACAAAGGAAAGTTATGACTTACACCAACAGATGGATTTAATTTGTTTGGATATTGGATTGAAGCTGCAATTCATTATTTTTCTCAAAGAAAGACAAATGTAGGATGGACAGAACTGGTACTTGACTAAGGCAGCAAAAAAAACGGTGTAATGCACCTGTAATTCAGGTTATTTGTCCAGTTCATCACTTTTAACTGTAATATTTTTCACCAATGGCATAACAAGCCCTTAACAAAAGTAGAAAAGGCTGTTTCATAAGGCTCAAGTGTTATCTTTGTCGCTGAGGGAAATGTTTGTGTTGTATGAGACCCACATCCTGAGTGCTGAACAATTGGAAGAGATGTTTTTAATGCAATATCAAATTCCCAGATTTTACTTTGTGGTGCATGTTTAATGTAAACTGAAATGTTTGGCAGAGTAAAATTTTATCAGCTACCCCAAGCATATAATTTCAATTTCTGAATGACCCATTATGTTTATATTTCACATAAAACATACAAGCAAAAGGAAGGCGTTTGTGAATATGGAAGGTTGCTCATTTGTGTTGATTTAATGTTCATCTATTTACATAAATGACCAAATAATGTATGTAGCCTTTCACATTACAGTCACATAATGTATATGGTGATATATATAAATATATATATATATATAAATATATAACAAAATGCCTTATAGACGAGGGACATTCAACCTGATTAGAAGTACGAGGATAATAAAAGACTTAAATAAATCGCTTGTTCTGTTGTCATTGACACTTCTATCATTAGGATTAAACTGCAATTTAACTTATTTACATTTCATGCAAATTCCATTTCGATGCCAGATTCTATTTAAAAGACACAGTAAAACAAGTATATATAAACATTTGGTGTTATATTGTACACACCTTGGATCTACATGTATAAAGTCATAGCGTCAATTGGAATTTAAGAGAAACTAGTATGCTGACCCACAGGGATCCATGTGTTCTAGATGTGGTAGTTTTTATGTTATTTGTGCATGCTGTACCATATTTGTCCAACAGTCACCGCCAAAGGGTATAGCAACATGATTGTAGGGCTATTGTATTCTAAAATAACATCTCCCAAAATATTGGTCCTATCAACTGGTCGTTTTCACTCATCTGTTCCTTGACCAAAAACATGACTATGCCAGACTGCAGCAGTCAGCGCTCTGGGTTTTTGGCAAATACCCAGACGCACATACATGCAGAAGACAGCTTTTATAACCGATATAACACTTGACTTAACTCAAACTGTGCCCAAATCAACCATTTTACGATGAATTTTTCATTTTTATTAGATTGGCAAAGTGTTTTAGTGATCAATATCTACAGGTAAATTCTCCTTGCATTTCTTAATATTTGCCATAGAAAACAATGTAACAACAGCTTCGAGGCTAAACCAAAAAAGATCCCAATTTGGAATAGAAAGGTTTAATGTGAGAAACAACATTTGACAAGAGACTTAGCAGTTGGTGTGAATCCATTTCATCATAATGTTCCTGATATTGGACTCAGGTCAACATCTGACAGACCGAGATGTATCAAGTCACAACATATAAGTTTCAACCAGCATCTTCATAAAATTTATTCATGTTCCAAGAAGTGGCTTCTAACTTTTTTGAAATGTAATTAAATCCAAGAAAACAGAAGTAGAAAGTGTCTTTTGACTAAAGTATCAGTATTCTATTAACCATCAAGGTCAAAGCCTGTTTAACCTGTCTGTCTAATTATCAGACAATAAATCCACAATTATGAAAATTTAACATCTGCGTAGCAGAGTGAGAGATTAACTACAAACTATCAAATTGTTGTGTTACTCTTGTTTGAGCCAATTCTTTAAGTGTTTTCCCCCCCATTCTTAGTTTGAAAATGCAGATTATTTTTTTTTTTTTGTAACATCCCCAAGAATCACACTGTCTACATACTTCACACTTAAACTGAAAATAGTGAAGTGACTGAAGAACTCCAAGTGCTAGAATTAAAGCAACTTTTGGCTGTCAAATGAGCTACTGAAACAATGCAAATATGAAAAGAATTGCATCTGTTTCCATGATAAAATGCTTGGCCGGCAGGAAAAAAAACCCCAACTTACTTCAGAGACACATGCTTGTAACAAGTTAGGAATAATTTGCTACAACAGATGTGTTAGTTGAACTTTGTTTTTCTTAAAGAATTCACACCAATTATGACCTCAAAATAACTTGTAGAATCTTTTGCCTTATAGAGAAAACATCCAAAGGATGAACACACCCTGTCAACTTATGAGCTTTTATAATACACTAAAAGAAATCATTACATGGGAGAGACTGAGTGACATCGGGATCAGAATTAAAACATTGACAATGCATTACTGAAAAAGTACATACACGCACGTACCAAGAAGGTTTGTGAGATCACTTGAAAACTTGTTACAAAGATCTAAGTCTGTACAATATGTTCCTATAAGTAAAACTTGTGCACAGGGTTGTATAACGGTAACAGCAGATCTGCCAGGAAAACCCTACACTGAGGTAAACACTTGTCTATACAAAATAAAATAGCGTTCAACTTCATAGCAACCAATGTGCCACATAACACAACTGATCTTTTAAAAATAAAGACTTGAGAGCAGATTCCCCAGTGCTTTTTAAAGTGGTAGAATTTGGTTGCACTTAGAACTGCCGTTGAGTTCCTTTAAAGGGTTTGAATCCACCCACGTTTCCTCCGCTGGGAATGGAGCTGCTGGTGATCTGTACAATTCGATTCATTCCAGATGAGGAGTGACTAGAAAAATGGCAACAAAAATCCAGTTAAACGTAGTTGAGGACAAGGCAGCCTGATTACCGTCTGCTCTGGACCTATATTTTACCTGGAGGGTGGAGCCATCATGCTGCCACGGGTATCGCCCATTCTGCGATTGTCTGGGAACCCTCCACCCTGGGAACTAGATCCACCATGCCATTCCTTTCTCAGTCCCTGATCCCTGTTGTGACGCTCCACCACAACCTGTCGGCCTGAACTGAAGGGCTGGTTGGATAGAAACCATTTGGAGTCAGGTGAATCTACTATGAGGTGTGCGCTGTGCACACAACATAATATAGCTTAAAAAAGTATAACATTGATATATTCAGGGTTTTATTCAAGTGTGTGTTTTTGTTTTTTAATCAACCTAAAACTTTGCATTACATAAATGCGGGCTTCAAGTATCACACTGCATACAACATAACATAAAACTATGTTTTGAAATTTTCCACATTAGTGTAAACATGACCGTAACTCCTCATTTCCACTGCATCCGTTACATTAGCTTACGGCTCCCGCAACAAATAGATAACACTATAATCAATGAGAGCAGTTCCACCGACTGCGGCGAGCACCGCAGTACTCTTGCAGCAGCTGTAACAGAGCTGCAGCAAATACACAACAGTTCTATTTTGCCGGATGCCATAAGGAGACGCATGAATTCAGCTCAGCGTAGCCCAAGCGGCAGCGGATGTTAACGACAGTATTCCAAAATAAAGCATCCGCTTGCTTTTCAAAATAAAAGAAGTTGGTTCTACAGTCTACCTTGCTTGTAGGTGTAAATATTTCCATGGTTACCCTGAGTGCTTGCATTTGCATGTGAAGCATGGGGTGAGAGGCAGACAAGAAGTGGACAAGTGCTTTATTCATACTTTTGCAAATAAATGACAGTAGTTCCTCAGACCCCAAACACAAAGCACCCCTATTTACTTTTACCCATTTAAAACATCTTTATTGTAGTGATTTACCATATAATTTATTTAATTGTTACAGGTTCCTTTAAATCACTTGTCTCAGAGACTCACAACATAAAGGAGCCCAGACTGTAATTGTGAGTGCAATGTTTGTTTGACTCAGAAAAATAATCAAAAACAGGTGAAAATAATTCAACAAAACCTGAAAATATGACCAACGGTCACCTACAACCCAAACTAAAATAATAAACTTATGAGCCCTAGTGACTCATAAGAAAAAAACCTGTTAAAGCAAAAGAATGAAAAAACAAACCAAAAAACAGCCAAGGCATCTACTGTCGCGGTGCGCGCCAGGACAAAAAACGAGCATGTGGTCGCACAGCCGTGAGTGAGTAGACTTGTGAAATCTGGAGGGAGAGCGCCGAGACTGGCTCTTTCCTTCCTTTATACTGACGAGGTCATTGTACAAACACTCCATACTCTGCTGCCTTGCTCAGGCAGGGTAACAATAGGTTATGGTGAGGCTGGATTTGTTTGTTTTCACTACTCTGACGGCATTGACCGTGAGAATGCGTGGGACTTTGCGAGATCTCGCAAGTTCTCACGGTCATTACCACGAGACTTTCGCCGTCAGCTGGACTGCGACCGTAAGCTCTGATGGATGCGGTGGAAATGGAGGTTAAGAAGGGGCACCCCAAACTGTTCCTACAAACTTGGGAGCATGGACATTTCCAAAGTCTTTTGTCCAAATTCTCTTGGTGCTGAAGCTACAGATTGTGGACGACGCAGTCTTTCCCCTTTAAGGTTGAGCTGTGGCATCGACAGCTAAACTGTCCATGGGAGTGGGACTCTTCTTCACGGTAGATCTCCCTCAGATTGATCTTTTCCCACGGGGTTTTTCTTTGTAGAGAATGAGGGTCTTATGATCCCTGGGACATTAATCCATTTTCTGTATCTGCTGTTTATCTGTTTGTTTATAACAAATAAAATGAAACTGAATCACTGCTTTACTTTAGTCACATGTTACTCCCAACACTGTTAAAACTCGGTATCAAAATAAAGTTTTGTGTAGTTTGCACCTCATTAAATCTGCTCTGTTATGGAATGCACTCGGCTGACATGAAAATTAGCATGTCAATTAGCTCAAAGTGTTTTTGGCCAAAGCAGATACGTGGGCTGACATTTCGAAGTCCGGTGAGAACAATCCACGCTGGCCGTGTCGACACTGACCGCAGCCAAAACCACTACAGCGATCTGACTGGTCTGGGCCGGAGTAAGCAGTGAACAGTTGGCCTCACAAATGGTGAAAGGATGGGTGTGGGGGGGGTGCATCTGTTTATTAGAAGATCAAAAAAAAAAAAGACAAACAATGATGCAGATGAGATTTACTTGGATGACATCCCAGTGACCTCAGGGTCATGGCACGAGGCCAGCGCTGTGGTGAGTCATCGCCCCATCCCAGTCAAAGTGCACATTACCCAGATTGCTTTCTGGTACTTCTACTATTCTTATTGATTAGATTATTACCGTGAAGCGGGATAAGACAGAGAGATAGATGATATCTGACAAGAGCCTCCAGGACCCCCCGAGCACGCTGTGGGCCAAACGGATCCAGATAATGTTTGCTTATCGCCATTATCTAAATGTCATATCAGGAGATTCACTTTGATGGCTGTCAACAATGGTCTTGCTTTAGGCTGTTGTTTTCACATGGAATTCTAACCAAAAAAAACAAACATTTTTTTAGTCTGTTTGTTGGGGAAGGTGTTACTTCTCACACACAAATGGGCTGTTATTAGGAAAGATATGTTTGTTTTTTATTTATCAAATTATTATTTTTAATTTTTAATAATTTAGTTTTAGTTAATGATTTTATTTACTCATTTTTGTCTGTTTTTAATCATTTTATTTTCTTATTTATTGGCAATTCCTTCTATTTTATTATTTTTATTTATTTATCTTTTTTAATCCTGGACTAATGAGCTGTCGGAGGTACTTGTCCGTGTCTTTTGTTCATGCTGTTCTTAACTGTCCACACATATGTCCTGTGTTTTTTGAATGTTTATTTGTCTGTTTGTGATGCCCCTCCCCAAACTGCACCACTAATCTACCTAGGGGTATTAATAAAGTCACATTGTTTATTCCTGGATGAATTCAATAGAAACCTCATTTTCTCCTGGCATTCATATATAGTCTAATATCTCAATAACATGAGATAATTATTTGCATGTACATTCAAAATCTGTCAACATTTTTCTAAATAATTCTGCTCAATGTAACTTTTAGACATTAATTGCGTTTAGAAAACTATCTTTTACCAGGGTTATTTGCCGTTAACTCTTTAAACAAACAAAAAAAACCCTGCAGAAGTCAGATGTTTTTCAAGGAACTTTTATTTTTAGGCCTTTATGAATATGATGAACTGGACACAAACACATTAAATCCCAGCAACGTGTGGTGAGCCTCAATTTCAGTGGGACAGAAACTGCTGGCTTTTGACCACACCCACAATTTGTTTTTAATATATATTTTATTTTTTATTTTATATTCTAATGTTGTTCTGTGCTTTGAAAGTGTCAGAAGCAACAATTGCACAATATTAGGCTCACGATGGAAATACCAACCAGGTCTCCAAAAACTTCGTCGGATAAATTTGACATTATAGAAAAGTTATTCATCCAGTTTTGTTTTTCTCCCCCCCCAACAATCAGCGGAACAACATAAAAATATCCTGAAAACCGACCACAAGTTATTTTTCTCTTATGACGGTCTGTAGGCCCAAGATAACATGTGCAAATGTATATTTAAAAAACAAAACAAAAAAAAACTAGAAACAAAAGTGTGATTGGGCGTTAGACCAATGTAGTCATGTGGGATAATGCAATTTCACAAACAGAAAATCTATAGCCTATGCTTAAACAATTCCAT
>JAPTYR010000018.1:41359340-41369542 GCA_029814505.1 Siphamia roseigaster | reverse complement strand
GTGTGTGTGTGTGTGTGTGTGTGTGTGTGTGTGTGTGTGTGTGTGTGTGTGTGTGTGAATCCACTTAACCTGTGAATGAACAGGATTGGTCGAACCCTCCCTCAGAGCCCCTCCCCCTGATCACGCCGACATTGGGGGCGTGGCCTGGTCTGTGACATTCAACTGGAGACAAAGGCTAATGAAGTTCGAACCAGAACCAGATAATGGTTCTGGTTCTGTTGGACTGACCCGACTGGCTGAAATGCAAAACCTCGTATCTGCAGGATTTGACTTTATATTTGATATACTTGATATTTATTTTTATTTTGGGGGGGAAACTGTCATTTATTTGCATTTCTGTCCCCAAATTGTCATTACATGATTGAAATAAATAAATAAATAAATATTCTGTTCAGAATATCCTCATCTTGTCCAAAAACAAATTATTTATTACATAACATTGACAAATGACGTTCTACAATAAAACAAAAGGGTGTTTTTTTTTGTTTTGTTTTGTTTTATCTTCAGTTTTCTCTCGATAAAGTAAATTTTTCGGATCGTAGGTTTTGCGTTGGGGTCGTCAAAACGTTGTGATGGTGTTGAACGCACAAACACGTGTAATGCATGCGTCATCCAGAATAATCTGTTCCATCTTTAGTTCAATATTTCTACAGTAAAGAAAGTGTCATTTTGAAATTGTTTCAAATAAATGTATTTTTGTAAATGAACTCGCTCTGCTGTGGTCGATGACGTCGTGGGAGGAGGTTGATCAGCTGATGCTCCGCCCACTCCCACTGTGTCCGTCTGCTTTTTTATTTACAAAGACACTGTTTCAACACCAACATTTTCCAGGAAGTGTCCGAGATTAGACCAAAATAGAAACAGTTTTAACCCCTGAATGCCCACTGTCACAAATATGTAACACACCATAACCCTTCATTTCCACCGGATCCATTCTGTTGCGCGAGGACCAAGAGTTTCCATTTCCCCCACGTCCGTCAGGGCTTGTGGCAGCAGTCCGGCTGTCGGCGAACTCAGGAGATCTCCCAAAGTCCCACCCGTTCTCGCGGTCATTGCCTTCAGAGTGAAAACAAACAGATCCAGCTTCACCGTAATCGATCGTTTCCCCGACTGAGCAAAGCATCAGATCTGTGAGTGTTTGGACAAAGGGTCAGTCATTTTTTTAAGGTTAATTGTGGACTTTTACATACATATACTTTTACCACAAATAATATTTTATGCTAAATGATAAATCTATGAGATGGTAAATCAATAAATTAAAGATTTCTTTAAAGGGGTAAAAGTAAATAGTGATACTTTGTGTTTGGGGTCTGAGGAACTACTGTCATTTATTTGAAAAAGTATGAATAAAACAGAAAAAATATTTTCCTTCACTTCTTGTCTCCCTCTCAGCCTTTGCTTCACATGCAAATGCGAGTAAATATCTGTAACTATGGACATTTTCACAACCTACTAGCAAGGTAGACTGTAGAACCACCACCTTTTATTTTGAAAAGTAACTGGATGTTTTATTTTGGAATACTGTCGTTAACATCCGCTGCCGCTTGGGCTACGCTGAGCTGAATTTATGCGTCTTACGGCATCTGGCAAAAATAGAACCCTTGCGTATTTGCTGCAGCTCTGTTACAGCTGCCGCAAGCATGCTGTGGTGCTCACCGCAGTCGGTGGAAATGCTCTCATTGATTATAGTGTTACCCATTTGTTGCGGCAGCCGCAAGGAGCCGTAAGCCAATGTAACGGAGCAGTAACGGATGCGGTGGAAATGAGGGGTTAGAGGTTACATCTAAGCTGTACAACAAAGTAAAAATCCCAGTTATTAGTGAATGAAGGACCAATGGAATGCACTCCCACTTAAAAGTCAAAACATCAGCTGACCTGGTCACTCATCACCATGGGTCTTCCTCCATCTCGATCACTGAAGCTGCTTCTTCCACGGCTAGCTGAAGAGCCCCCTCTTAGTGTAGGGCCTGGACCATCTCTGCCTGATCGCTCTGGACGCATACGCATAGCTCCACTGTTTAGCAAAGATGAGAAATAGTTTTACACACAATTGAGCTTTCACAAACCGAAAACCATCTTTCTAGGTCAAATGCTGCATCTTTACCGTATATCTCCTTTGTTAGTATTCATGCCGCCATCATTCTTCCACCCATGCCCTCCATCCCTGGGAGAACGGTTGTGTGACATGCCAGGCATTGTGGCTCTTCCTCCCATAGGACGATTGTGCATGGGCACGGGCCGCCTTTCATCTCTGTCCCTGCGGTCAGTGTCTCTGAGTTCAGTGCGTTGAGGAGGCGGAGGCTCAGCTCTGCGGACTGTGTCAAAGCTCTTGGGGTAGCGTTCAAACCCAGATGCAGGTCGACCCTTCTTCACTTCTGGCTCACCATCAAAACGGTTTCGTCTTCAATAAAAAAGGATTAATATGATTAATACCAAAACAGAGATAGAGAAGGTAAACAATTATGAGTTAAATTAAAGAGTACACCACTCTTACTACAGTTACCTCGTATTATCATTTGTCGTTGACTACTCACTAAACTGGTGGCTGACACTCTTAATTGGTAAAGATGATTTTTTGCCAGATCATTTTTGGAAATAATTGGTAAATTAATTTGATTTACTCTACCTGTCATATGTAGGCTGCTGCTCTGCAGCTGCATCTGGAAATCGACCCCTCTCTCTGGGGCTGAAATTTGTAAAGCGATTTTGCTGGCGGTTGTAGTTGGAGCCTTGGTTCAGACGAACATCAGAATCAGACTGCATCTTCTTGTTGCCATTCCAATAGGGATCATCCCTGCGCCTGAAATAAGTTGGGTGAAGATAGTTCAATACAGTCAATAGTACATTTAATAGTATGGTGTCATTTGCTATAATTTTTTTATAGTGTATGTGATATTGTAAACTTCACAGGCTAAATATAGTTTATGCATACCCATGTTCCACATCACGGCCTCTTTTAAGGTTGTTTCTCTTTTCTTGCTCATAGCGGAGCTGCTCCTGCTGCCGCCGCAGCTCCTCTCGTTCACGTGCCATGCGCTCTGCCTCTTTTCGCCGTTCCTTCAAGATGCAAATATAAAAATTTACCAATAAAAAAAACCTAAAAACATAGCATTTTTAAAGACAATATGATCAAGATTTCGCGGGTTACAACCAGACAAATTCTATACAACACAGACAGTGTACAGTTAAGAATCACTGTATGGCTGTTGGGTTTTTTTTTTTTTTTAACGCTCAGCCATTATTTTATTAAATCTGAAGTTTTCACTGAACATTCTCACTGTACCTGCTCTATACGGAGCCTCTCTCTTTCTAGTCTCTCTCGCTCCAGACGCTCCCTTTCCAGTTTTTGTCTTTCCATCTCCAGCCTTTGCCTCTCCCGAAGCAGGTTCTCTCTTTCTTCACGCTCCCGCAAAAGACGAACGCGCTCACGCTCCCGACGTTCTTGTTCTGCTATTTCACGCCTCCTAAAACATAAGTCAGTTTCAGATCTCAGACAGAAAATGTATTCAATTTGTTTTTAAAAAATTCAAATTCAAAATACCTGCGCAGTTCAACAGCTCTTCTGACACGTTCCATACGAGCCATACGTTCACGCATTCTCTGCTCTTTCATCTTTTCAAAGGGAAGAATTTCATCTCCTTTATTAATGAAAGGTCGCTGTTTGTCTTTCATCATCTCCAACTGGAGGTACCAAAGAAATTTAAGTGTAAAAGAACAACTTAAGTGACGTTTGCCAATATCAAATTAGAAATTTTTTTTTACCTCTTCAGGAGGAATCAACCATTTGGGCCGCCGCTGCATATTCATGTTGTTGAAAGGCTGAGGGGAGAAAAAAAAATCAATTAGGAAAGTGTGGCCATGTAGTGAGGGTAAAAGTAAGCTTTAATAACGCTACTCACAATAAGTTGGGGGTATTGTGAGGTCCTCCGTTTATTTCATAGATGGGGTGTTTGTTTCACTTCAGTGATTTTTGGGATAGGAAGGCAATTGTATTAGGGTGATAGACACTTCATTTTGTGTTTTCTACTTAATGGTCTCACTGTGTAGTGTGCCTTACATATTGGGGCCAATACCAAAAAATTAAAAAACAACCCTTTTCAAAATGTGGCATTAATTTCAACATTCTCGGGGTCTAAAAAGCTAGTATCGTCGGTAAGCTATTCCCAGTTCATCATTCAAGTAGCCATGGACACATGTCAATTAATGGATGAGCAGCACCGCATGGCCATAGCGTACCTTAAGGTTGGTAGCAGGCAGTCAGATGTTGCTCATAATTTAATAATTTATGCATTTGGCAGACGCTTTTATCCAAAGCGACTTACAAGTTCACAGTGCATTGGCCAGGAATCGAACCCAGTCCTCCCGTGCGGTAGGCAACAATTCTACCACTGAACCACCAACACACATGAACTCATGAACTTGATGTGTCTCAAAGTAACATCGGCAGACTTGCAGCAAGACACAGAACTCCTGGCAGTGTTGGTGACAGACCCAGGAGTCCCATGAGACCCCATGAGTGATGCACCACAATGATGACCAGTACCTAAGGATCGATGCACTCAGACATCGTTATGCAACTGCCACAGCTGCAGGCCCATTTACAAGAAGTGAGGAGTATTAGGGTTTCCAGACAAACCATTCGCAACTGACATCACTTCTTTGGCTTGAAGGCCAGACAACTAATGCAGGTGACTCCAGTGACAAAGACATCGCCGTGACCGTTTGAAGTGAGCACAAGACCATGTGACATGGACAATGCAGCAGTGGCCTCACGTCCTGTTCACTGATGTGTTGGATCACCTTGCACAGAAATGATCATCATCAGCACTGTTGGAGAAAGCAAGGTGAGCGATATGCCAAGGTCATCATGGTCCCCAGGGTTCACTTTGGTGGAAGAGGTGCAACAGTTTGGGCAGGCATCACCAATATGTGAAAAACAGATTTGGCAATTGTAGATGGCTCAGTCACTGCACGTTTACATCTCTCAGACATTGTTGAACCCGTCATCATCCCCCAACTCCGCCAGCACACGCCCAGCTTTCTATTCATGGGTGATAATGCTCTACCACTATGTGGTGGAGCATTGTTGGCTTGTCTAAATTGTTGAGGTAATAAATATTCAACTAATGAAAATGGTGTTTCTTCTCAATCATTAATACCAATATCAAGGAGAACCATTTCTTATTTCATTAAAATTCAGATCAAATGGGAAAAGCACTCATAACAATATCCCTAAATTATTGTGAGTAGTATAAGAGGAATTCTCTGCATTTAATTTAGTCTTACCTTATCAAAATACCGCCCCCTTCTGAAAGGTCTCATTTTGCCAAAATTCGTTTCTCCTTTGCCATGATCCACCACAACTATTTTCCCTGGACTCTTTCCTTGGGGGGAAAGAAAAAAAAAAAAGAATAAATAAAACCAACCAACTAGCTGTCCGAAGTGACAGCTAGGGGTATATCCCTGAACGGCTCCGGTCCTTAACCAGACACCTATGATGTCATGACGTGAGGCATCCCCAGGTCATGACCTTTCATTTGCACTTAATTTGAGGTCAATCGGACAAATTGTTCCAGAGATTTAGGCAAAAAAAGTGTTTAGTGATTTCAAACTTTTGAGCGGCCTCTTGTGGGCAATCTAGAAATGGTAAATCGTCTAAAATCGAATCAGTTCTTCCTCCCCATTACATCCATCCATATGCAAAAGATGAAATTTGTAAACCAAATATTTTTTAAGTTATTGCGTTAACACCTACAGTATCCAGAGCCAGTGGTCGGATCAAAAACATAATATCCCCAAAACTCCATTCAGGGATATAAATAATGTTCTCACAGTCATTACTACTCCATTTGTGGGTTTACTGGAACCGTAAAACTAAAAGAACAATACAAAGTAAAAGAAGATAATAAAACATACGTCCATATTTTCGGTCATCTTTCTTGGAAGGATCTTGATTAAAGTTTGACGTCATAGGCTCAGATTTTCCACTTTTGGCTTCTGGTTTCTTGGAAACATCTTTGTCTAAAGATTTCTCCAATTTCTTGTCTTCTTTTTTGTAAGATGGCTGTGCTCTATGCAAGATGAGAACAAAATAGTTAAACTTTATTCATAAATAAGAGGCTCAGTTTTTCACCTTCTCTCCTATCACCCACTTGTTAGGTACTTTTGCCCCCACAGAGCTGCGCTTATCACTTGATTTGCTGGCACTGGTTTTGTCCTCTCCTTCCTTCTTCAAGGGCTCTTTCTTGAACGGATCATTTTTTGCCTGAATTGAAAAAAAGAAATATTAGGTCTGTCAAAAGTAACGCATTAACACAGATTAATCCATCATCATGATTGATTAAAAATTGTAATGCAACTAAATGGAACAGTTGTTTTGTTTCAAGTTGTATTGTTGAAACTATCAAAGGTGTTGAATAAACATGTCAATTGCATATATAATTCATATTTTTGTATGTTTCAGATATTTTATCACATTTTCCCCCTGCTTTTTAGAAGTTTTTGAATGTTTTGAATTTTTCATCACTTTTTTCGTTAGTTTATTTTAGCACGTTTTTGAACATTTTTCTCTGCATTTTTTATGTTTGAGTGTATTTTATGGAAATTTGAGTACCAAAACAAAACCTGGAGACAGAACAGATGACCAACATAAAGTGTTTTGATCATGATTAATTGAAATTAATCCAAAGCAACCCAGTGATTGTGATAAAAAATTTTAATCATTTGACAGCCCTAATAAATATGAACGAAAGGCATTTAATTCATGAAATAATAGCATCAAACCCTCTACTATGAAATATTTCTGTGTAATTAGTATAAGGTGTAATCAGTTAGTATTGAACACAAAATAAACTGAAAATCACAGATACTACTAGCCCCTGACATAGACTTCTTAACTTACCCTTTCAACATATATCTGCTGCCCATGGAGCTCTGTACAGTCCAGATGAGAGACACAGCGTGTCACCTCTGTACCGGAAGACATGGTCACCAAGCCATAACATTTTGAACCAGGACTGCGGGCATTAGTTACCACCTTTGCACTCAAAACCTGTTGGCAAAAAAAAATGTTTATACGTTTCTCCAACTACACTAACCAGAAAATTATACAGACACTGTCAGACATGTTGTCTACCTTGCCATATTTGCCAAACAGATTCTTTAGATCGGCTGCTTTGGTGTTTGAAGACAGGCCGCTGACCCATATGTTACGAGAAGAACTGCTACTGCTGCTGGCCACTCCTAATAAAACATTTCCGCACCACTGAGTCTAAAAGTCAGTTTAACAAGAACGTTGTTAATATTTATGGGATTATTTTGTATTTAAATTCTTACCTTTTTCATCTTTTGCAGCTTTTCCATCTCTGTCTCTTGAAGAGCTACAAAGCAAATGTTGCATCAAGCAAGAAAATCAGTGAGCATAAATGAACTTCTGATGTTAGATGACAGGCAAACATCGAATAAGACACTTTCGCACTTTTGAAAAAAAATTAAAAGAAATAAAATCCTTAAGTCAAGACGCAGATCTGAACGAATGTCACAAAGGCTTCATTGCTTTTCCAGTGGTGAGATGGATCAAGTTGTCAGCCAATTTATTCCCTCGACCAATGAATTCTTCAGAAGTTTGCACAACTTCACAGTGAAATCATTTGACCAAAAATAAAAAGTAAAAAAACACCAACAAAAAATAAAAATGCCATCACATGGACTAATGCTCTTTTAAATGCCTTGTGCAGAAACTGGAAAAGGTTTTACAACTGCTGGAAAGGTCAAAGTAACAAAATAATAGGTGTTTTTCAAATAAACCAAACCAAACCAGTAAATGGCAGGATTAGGTACATCAGTGAAAACTCCCCTTAAGGCACAAAAACTCTTGAGGCTACCTCACAATGATGCGTTCTTAGTGAGCTGGACTTGGTAGTAGTATCAAAGAACTGACATAGAAAGACAAACCTCTTTGCTTGACCTGATGCCCCAGTAGTGGAGGGGCCTTTCTTCCCAGAATCCTTGTCTTTGTCTCCCGTTTCAGCTTTCTTCAAGGCCTCTCTGCCCTCTTTCTTCATGGGTTCACCCTTGGATCCGTCATCTTTCTTACCATCTTTGTGGCCCTCCATCTCTTCCACTTTCCCGTCATCGTCTAGGCCCATCTCAGCAGAGGCCTCTGGCTCATCAGTGCCCTTGTCAGCCTCTGGATCTGGAAGTTTCACATGTTTACCTGTTTCCAGGAGATCATCCCCATCAACGTCTAGGGTAATGGCATCTTCATTTGGGATAGAGACGGACAGGTGATCATCCTCAGCATCTTTAGAGGAATTCATGGCTTCAGCTTCCATCTCAGCCAGTTCCGACTCGTCTGGCTCTGCCTCCCCATCCACCTCTGGGTCGGCGTCCTCATCCACCTCTGGGTCAGCGTCTGCTTCGACCTCTGGCTCCGTCTCAGCATCGCCCTCTGGCTCAGATTCGTCTTCAGCCACCACAGCCTCTGGCTCTGGTTCAGCCTCAGGCTGAGTGAGGCTGTCCTCACTGGGTGCAGGCTTAGAATTTTCACGAGTACCATCATCTGTATCAGTTACATCTGAGGGATTTAATAAGGATAAACATGGCAACAAAACACAACTTTTAACATTGACATGACGCATATTACTTGACCTAAAAGTAGAATAGAAAGCACATTTAGTGTTAATGGTCATCGAGGGCGTAGACACCACAGGAAGACACAAAACACACAATCTTCACTGAACATGGGGAACTCTTCATTTCTTGTCACACCTAAAGTACTTCAGTCACTTTTTATACTGCATGTGCAACAGCAAGTGCTTCTTGAAATATAGAGCAGCTCTCCAGATGATCATCTCAATGTTCAAATGACAAGAAAACCTCATCAGTTCATCTCTTGATTTCTTCAGTTAAACATAATGCCTCCCCAACTCAGCAGTCCATGGAAAATCATCTCACTGGTGGTAAATCTTCCACATCTTCTCAATTTCTTCCACAAATGTCATCAATGTCTTATGAGCCGATTTCCAAAAACTCAGCAAATCCATCTCCCATGTTCAAATCCAATTGTACACAACTGTGCACAAAAAAAGTGTCCACCTGGCAGTCTGTCCTCACAGGCCCCGACCATGCTGCATGTCATAGCTCTTTATTGTGCACATCTTGGGTCTGCCATCAGCACCATTTAATGGATTATGTCTATGACATAATCCTAACGACAAGACGTCTCTTGATTTCTAATGGAATTCTGACACAAGGTCATCTGAATTTTCTTCCAATGAGTCTAGCAATTCTTGATGAAGTCAAAGTCTTACACACATCCTGTCTATAGAGGACTAACACTGAATTAAGGTGTGCAACGCCTGTGGGAATGAGGGAGATGTCAATCAAAATGTCACCAGTACGGGACAAGGATCCTTGAGTTGACAGATAGTTCTTTCACTTCAACGGTCATGAAGAAGCATGTTTGATGATCCTCTGTTGTAAGCAGTTGAGTGTCGATAGCCGAAATCCACTGAAGGCAGAAGTACTTTCCATAACAATACTGAGCTGTCCAACAAAACTGGGTAACCGAATGAAGGCAAAGATCCAGTGACTCATACCAGTTTTGACAAAATAAGAGAACTGTCTTGGTAAAGCATGTCCTTGGTGCTCATTTTAGCGTACAGTGACACACTACAGTATCTACTAGAACCATGAATTACCACCAGATGTAGTAAATCATGGGTTCTATCAGGACTTTGTGACAGTGCCCACCAGCTGTGAAAACAAAACTGTACATGTTAGTATTTCATATTAGCATACCAATGTACATACCTTTCTCTGATTCATACTCTTCAGTTTCCTGAAAAAGAAAACACTTAGGTAAGCCAAACAAAATTGAACAAAACAAGTAAATTCATAAACAATGGCCTTGTGCTTTGTGCTTCCGTCTTAAGTTTATAATCTAAATCAACTCCATTGTTTAATATTAAAAAAATTAATCATGTCTCACATTGTGGGACAAACATTTTAAATTGTCCTGATTGCCAAGTTCATTCTGAGGGAAAAGCAAGATGTGGATTTAAAATTATGTTTTCCACACTCATGTTGACAGAATAGAGATGCGCGGATGACGTATATTTTAATCCGCTTCTTAAAATCTCTATCCACCCGCTATCCATTTGCAGTAACGTTTTTTCGCCACCTTTCAAAACCGCATCCAC
>JAPTYR010000018.1:41308896-41321792 GCA_029814505.1 Siphamia roseigaster | reverse complement strand
GCCTGATAATGACCATCAGGTGTGTTGGAACAGGGAAACATCTAAAACATGCAGGGCAGCGGCCCTCGAGGACCAGGATTGAGAACCACCGCTCTAGTGTCACTCACACTGGTGTATGGATGCATATGAATGTCAGTGGTCAGAGGGGCCTTAGGTGTGAATTGGCAGCCACGCTTCTGTCAGTCTGTCCCAGGGCAGCGATGGATACAAATATAGTTTACCACCACCAGAGGGAGAATGTGAGAGTGAATGAATCATGTATACCGCTTTGGGTGCCTTGAAAAGCGGTATGGAAATATAATTTATTCGTATATATATATATTGTGTGTGTGTGTGTGTCCCTTTGTTGACCCTGCAGTCTCTGGTGAAACCTGGCCTGTTTCTGCCAGGAGCTCACCTTGGCTTTCAGCTCCAGTCAAAGTCATGAGTGCACAGTTTTCTATCTCTCACAAGGTCTCAGTTAGCAGTGAAGAAAGCCGGGGGGTGTCGGCAGCTTGCTCATCAGTCTGAAGTTAAGGAAGTGTTATGCAACAGCACTACAAACCTGGAACTGCCAGCCTGCCTGTGGCGCTCAGGCTGTGATTACCATACCAACCAATGATATCATAGCAGCCCCGTTAGCCACCTGAATTATGATTAGAAGCAAAGACAATGTGCACTCTAAAACCAGATAATGGCCACTCCTGAGAGCAGTAACACCATGCAATTTGCTCAATTAGATATTAATTGTATAATGGGCTTTGAGAAACGCTTCCCTTTCTTTCTGTATGCATTGTGAGACTCTTAGTGATATTAAGAATATATCCCTTGCATTAAATTTCCAAGGAAACCATCAATTTAAAGTTTCTTCAGCAAGTGAAGGCCAAACTAAAATGGTAAATGATTTTTTTAATATGCACATTTAACGTTACAGGCATTTTAGAATGCATCCAGTGAAAAGTAAATACTGTTTACATTTGCTGCGTGGACAGTAGGGTGTCTTATAAACACAAGGCCACATTTCAATAATTGGTAGAAAGATAAAAACAAAATGTATTTTTCCATTTTCACCACTAGAGGCACTGCCAGTACCCTGATAGAGCAGGAGTCCAACCATCCCTATGGTTTGGACCTCGATCTTGACGCGGCTGACAGAGTGGAGGATAGGTGTCAATTCTCATTAAGGTGAGGGACACTAGAAATGGACAGCAGCAGAGTCAGAGAAAGTCTGAAAGAGAGACAACTAGACTGTCCTTCTCTGTCTTTGTGAGATGTCACAGGTGGAAACATCATTTCTCAGGCAGCTCTGACACAGTCTGTCAAACAGCAGAGATGGAAAAGGACTCCAGACAAACACACACACGCTCATGCACAGACTCCCTCAGTCTCACGAGTGTTTAGATACACACTGGCTGGTAAACAATTTCACAAATTAACATATAAAGTGGAAAAGGTCCGCATAGACATGAACAAACAAACTTTCATTTCAGGCACCCTGGCTGCTTCAGCTGACTTCTTAATAGTCTCCATCATCAGTAATGTAACTAAGAATCGCCAGCGTTTTATTAAACACATATGTTTTTTGTTTTTTTTCCCCCCCTCATACATCTATCAGCTCCAGCTTGTCTATAAATGTAAACAGGCCTGCAGTGAAGGCACCTGCAGAATTTGACACAAATGTCCATTTAAGTGGTTGGGTATTTTAACATGAGTACACATCCATATGCACATGAATTTTAAGCAGTTTTTTCCCTTAAATGCTAATTGCCCCCTCAAGCTTTATGAATATTTACAATATCCCAGCAGTGTTCCATTGCTACAAGCATGTCATACATACTTGTTTTACTGCGCTCGCCTTAACTGTTTG
This sequence comes from Siphamia roseigaster, assembly GCA_029814505.1. NCBI lineage: Eukaryota > Metazoa > Chordata > Actinopteri > Kurtiformes > Apogonidae > Siphamia > Siphamia roseigaster. The sequence goes on along the minus strand of JAPTYR010000018.1, from coordinate 41,319,946 downwards.
TCTACTTCTTCTCTTGAGGACTGTGTATGTATACAAGTGTGTGTGTGTGTGTGTGTTCCCTGTTGCCTGACTAAGAAAGGTAAACCTCAGTATGACTTATGCACCTGTACACACTCCTTATACACAAAGCTAAGTCTCTCTACACATGGTCCATGTCATCTCCCCTCCCATTCAGTAAACAGGAGGAAGTCTGCTGCAAAACTCAATTAAAGCATCCGCACATGAGGCACAGAATGAATGAGAGGGTCGACACAGGAGTCAGCAGACAGACAAAGAGGTCTTAATTGATCTTTTTCTCTCCCTCGCCGTCTCTCTCTCTCCCTCTCTCTGCAACTTCATCACAATTTAAAGAAGATTACAGCAAATCAGAGGTGCAGCTGCTGCTCGGCAAGCCACTCACCGAACCATTTTATTACAGTTTTTATGCCCACGTTTTAAGTCGGATGTTTTATAGGTGCAATTAAAGCAAATGAAATAACAGAATTAATGTAAGCCTTCCTTTTTATTGTACAGTTATGTAAGAAAATTATTACAAGGATGATTGTTCTTTTTTTTTTTCATGTGGAGATTGTAAAATATTTCAACTGTCTGCTTAGATATCCACTGAAGTACATTTAGTTATTACTAGGAATAGGCTGTGAATGTGACTCTCAGCTAGTGTTAAACATTTTGACTGTCAGTGACTGATTGTTATACAGTTGTATGAAAGTCAATTTCAAGATTTTCCTTTATAAATCATTGGTTGTTCGGATCAGCAATTTCAGTTAAATATATCATATAACAGACAAACACAGTGATATTTGAGAAGTGAAATGAAGTTCATAGGATTTACAGAAAGTGTGCAATAGTTACTTAAAGGAAAGTAGGCAGGTGCATAAATTTGGGCATATATATATATATACATATACACACACACACACACACACACACACACCACAGTGACTTGGCTGACTGAACCTCAGTGATGGTGATGTTCGCATATCTGGTGGTCTCAGTGGAAACACAAAGTGCAAAATTGAGTGAGTGGAGCTGATATCATTAATGGACTAGTAATATAACAGTTATAACAGTTCTAAGCTTTGTAATGGAGTCTCCAAATATCAGTGACCTTCTCACAGTACGAAACAGACTCCCACATGAACCTCATGCATTGAAACTTACATTTGTTGAAACCTGTAGAAGCCCTGTTTATTGCTTCCCTTTTCTGTCATCACCACATAATTCACTGTTCCATGACTTCAGTGACAGAGCTACAGTTGAACTATAAACTTGACAACCGTCATTATGTCTTGAAGGTTATGCACTGCAGAGTAAAATATGTAACTGTACACAGGTCTGTTTTTTAAAATCCTGCCTTCAACCACGAGTGTTCCTTAATTCTCCAACCCATTCAATATTTGTACCAATTACTCATTTTAACTTTTTCTTGCATTCAGTGAAATCCAGAGTCTTTGGCAGAACACTGCTTGTTTTGTGTCAGTAGATTGAAAAGCTGAATCTTGATCGATTAATTGCGAAGCAAAACAAAACTAAGGTCCGGGTACATCCACTACGATGTTCTGTACACGTGTCTATTAGTCCCGTGATGGTTTGTTTGTACTATTTTCATATAGGACCTGCTGCATTTAGAGGAAAGACTGGGGACTGTGAACCGAGGAGCCTCTCAGGGAACCATAGAGAGGTGCACTTACCCGCACAAGTACAAAAAGGTAAGGACAGCAGTGTATGAGAATGTGTACCTGTGTTCATACTGTTAAATGGAGTTCATAGATACTGTTTGTAGTTGTGCATGTCTGTTACAGTTTACTCTGGGACAGAGTGCGCAGTGGTCTTTTGTACTTGTTTCAGACATCTGATGTTTTGACAACATTTAGACAAATACTGTAGTGTCTTTTACCAGAGATTGCAGCTGTGAAGACAGTGTTGGGGAAAAGTTTCCTTAGCGCTTTCCAAATGTATCTAAATAAGCAATCTAACACCCTGCCACCCAATACAGAAGGTGTTGGAGAGAGACATTGATCAACAGTTAACCCCTGAAGCTTGGGCATCTATTGGGAAAAATATGCACGCAACCCCTGAATCGGTGAGAAATAAATGAACAAATCAATTTGGAACATGTCTCTGCTCACATGTACCGTAGATGTTAGCTTTAGTCTTGGGGGCCAGGGAATTCGGCTTTAGAATAACTTTTGATTTGTTTAGCTTAGAGACACTAGTTAGATTTTTTTTTTCTGTTTTCAGGACAAAATGACCATTCTCTCTGTCCCCAAAGGAATTTAATGTTTTTGTTGATGTTTGATTTCTACATAGTTAAACAGTATTATATTCATCAGATAAATGTAAGCTGTATTTGTAATGTTATCACAGTTACAGTTGAGCAGATTTTTGTGTTAGGAGAGATGACTATACTGTAAATTCTAATTGATTCTTCATATCAAAAGTTGTATTTCTTCACGTTTCTCCCAAACAGAGAAAGCTGCATGGTAAGCAAGACGAAGACGAGGGGGCAGATGAAGACACAGAAGAAAAGTGCACCATCTGTCTGTCAATCCTGGAGGAGGGGGAGGATGTCAGGTAAACGCAACCCCCACCCCCCCTGGGTACTTGCCAGATTTTTGGCTCACAGTTTGTTCAATTATGCTTTCGGGGGCGTGACTGTGAGCCTGTGAACACACACTTGTGGGATGTCAGGTGTAGTTGTTTTATTTTGCCCCTGTCTCCTGAGGTATTCTTTTTTAAAGCCCAGTGGTATAGTAATAAGCAGAAAACCCCAGAGTGCCTAAAATTACAGGCCTCATGGAGCTGCTTTTTGGCACAGACTCAGGTTTTTGAAAGAAGATTTTCTGCCCTCTGTTGGTGTTAATGGAGTGAATGCCAATGCTTTTCATCATGTGATTTACTGAAAGTTGAGCAGTAATTTTCAGTAAACACAGATATTTAATGTAATACGTGGAATACAGTAGATAGATGTAACCTCTTCTTTTGTGGTCATGGTGATAATCAGTAAAACACCAAAAACAGAAAGTTTTTAGATTATTATAATTTCAACATATTTTTTCATTCATTCCTCACATTGACTTAATTAAGACATTAATACATAAGGTGGCTCTGCTTGTCATAGAAAATGAAACGTTCCTAACAGGTTAAACAGTATAGACACAAGATTGGAACTTCAATTATTTTGATTGATCATGATTTTAATTTCTAATTATTTATTTATTTATTTATTTTAACTGTCTCCAGTCACACAAATCAACATGTGGCATGTATAACTTTCTTTCATTAATTTGCCATACATTCAAACTGCTTAACATATTTTTTTAGACCTCCTGTTTATAACCCTCCAGTATTAGGAAGTTAATACAGAGGCTCTTCGTTTTTCCATAAGCTCTTGACATTTTACCTTTTTATTTTCTCCAAGTTTGAGCCTCTCACTGGACTTCTCTGTGAAGTCAGAAATTAATCATGCATGGCATTCAACCAGTAAAACTAAATCTGTACAGGAATGCATGTAAACAGCTGGAATTTGACATTTAAATCAAATAATAAAGTATTTTGCTGTTCTCTGTTTCTTTGGTATAGCAGTAAATTTGAAAATTAATTGATAATGATGATAATGATATTGACAATATGGTCAAAGAGTTTCTACATACGGAAGCTTGGTAAATATAGAGGCTCATATAAAGAGCTGCTACACTCACCATGACAGACACATGATAAATGGCCAATACTGTTTTATTTATGTCGCCTGTGGCTTAAACACATTGGGTGGTGGTCTAATAAATCTGTTAAGACCTGTATGTGTAATATTAACCAGCAACGATAAGAACACAAAAGATTAGCATTTGTAGGGATTCAGTGTATTATTACAAAAAATAATAATAATAATAATAATAATTAAAAACAAAACAAAAAGAAATGCACATTTGTTTGGCAATGACTTGAGAAATATATTCAACAAGTCAGTGTTTTGCAATGTGGATTTCCACTGTGTAGAAAAGGTCTTGTCATACAGACACTGGTTCACATTGCGCTAAAATAACAGCCAGATTAATCAGATTAACTGGATATATCGTCCGGCTGTAATTGAAATTCTAGAGGTGTTTGAGTCAGGGCAGAGCATCTTTTTAAGTGATTAGTAAGGATCAGGGGGACCTTCTAAGTGTGATACCAGAGCAATACAGTTCATCGATTTGCAGTGAAATGCAATTATATAAACACCAAAAGGCAGCAGTTTCAATGTTCAGTGTGTGAGTCAGTGACACTGAACACAGCAAGATATAGTGGAAAGACCCTACCATTATATATTATTTATACTGTACTAGTTCTTCTTAAATGTTCTGATGCTGATGTAAAAAACATTTCAAATTACAGAGATGGTCAGAAGTGAAATATGACACCACGTAGCAACGACAGGTGTGGAGTGGCTGATATGTGCTGCTGATAACTTCCATCCCTTACAAAAATAAACCATGGATTTCTGGGTCATTTTCATAAGGGATGTAAAGTCCAGTTTTTAACTCTGTGTTTATCCGTGTCCCCTGCAGACGTCTACCATGTATGCACCTCTTCCATCAGCTGTGTGTGGATCAGTGGCTCCTCACCAATAAGAAGTGCCCCATCTGCAGAGTGGACATTGAGGCGCAGTTGTCTGCTGAGAGTTGATGCTGTTTTTCTAACAACCCTTTTGTTGCAATTTATTTTGACATCCTGTTAATTTTCTCTTCAGTACTGCAGTCAACCAAAGATGGCATGAGTTACCTGCGCAGCTCTACTATGAGAAAATATAAAACGAAACAAAAAAACAAAACAAGAAAAAAAAAACATCTGACAAAAAAGCATCGAGCCTAGAGTGCCAGCTATCACATATTACTACAACGGCTAGACTTCTCCATTAAGGGTTTAAGATTTTATTGTATTTATGAAGCTTTTATGTAGCTTTTGATTGTTTCCTCAAGTGTCATTTTTTTTTTTTGTTTTGTTCTTCTGCATGTTTCCTTGCAATGCATTTCTTTGCACATATAACGTGGGCTAACACAGCCTAACAACTTGCAGGTGAGGATAGCTGCTCTAGTAAAGATGCATTTCTGTAAACCTAATGCCTTGCTTTACTAGAATAGAATGTTGACCTCCAGTTTAAAAAAAAAAAAAAAAACATTGCAGGATTCATTTTACCAATCATTGTATTGATTAGTTCATGTTTAGAAGATGTGGATTGTTAGTGACAGATGTTTTTTTAAGTAAAATCGAGACATTCCTAACTAGGGAAATATGTTAACAGATCAGCTGCTGTATTAGTGCACACCCAGTATTTCTAGAGTGGAAATAAACTCCAATGTTCACCTCACTCCCAGCTTTCGCTACAGTGTCACCTCCCTCTAGCACCTTTCATCCGATTAAACACCGTTAACGCCGTCATCTGATGTATTTTAGAGAACAAGAAAAGGAATGTCGCATCTTTCTCTGGACTGTTATTTCTGAAACGAGCGATTGTTGGGGGATCTGCTGTGAATCTTCTCTTGACGCCGTCGGGGTTTTGTATTCATGGACGGGGCTCTGTGACGGTTACTAAGGTGGTCTCAGGCCAAGCGTGGGTTCTGGTTTTCACGTCAACCTGCTGCTGCTTCGGGATTGTTTTTGTCATTTCGACGCCGGCAGGTGCACCGACTTTTAATTTTGACTCCTGTTTGTGTGTTCAGATTGAAATTCGCAACTCAATTGGGGATAAATATTTACTCTTTGCTCTCACTCTTCTGACTGTTTTATCCACCCTGCCTTTTGTCTCTCTGTAGTTGAGCAGCACTGTTCATTTTTGCTGCCAAAAGAAAGGAAAAAAAAAAAAACACTAATACTGTTGAACTAACTCACTCGCATAGACTTGCACAAGAGAGAAAATGGTAGGAGAGTAGTAGTCAATATGACAGTGCGCTGAGGCCATGTATTTCCACTCTGATGAATATTAAAAAGAAAAGAAAAAATGATATTTTAAATGGAGTGTTGAAATGCAGTACTTAAAGCAGGTATCCATGCATACATTGACTTAAAGGCACCAGGATCATATTCTGTGGGATTTATATTAGTTTTAAAAAAAAAATAATATTAATAAACTTGGATAACTCTTAATTGAGTCTTTTCCTTTATGTCCTCTGTGGAATTATTTACTTATTGAAGATGCACTCACGGTGATTTAATTAATGACAAGGCATGAAGACTTTTCCTCAAATTTTGGTCAAACATGCGCAAAATTGTGAGACTATGGTCATGTCATATCATTAGCCTCAGAGCACAATTGTCTAAGTAATATTTTATTGAGATCATAGCTGGTGGTGCGAAATGAAGGGTCATTGAGTAAACATATGCAGATATTATAATTTGGTCAAAAATATCACCTAGGTAAATATGCTCTGAGGCTAACCAATGATGTAGTTTCTATGAATTTATTTTACTGTTGATTCAGCAGAAATGACCATATAAATCACTAAATGCACACAAATTGAAGGAACTATACTGTTAATTGTATTTTTTTTCTCCCTCAAACAAACAATTTTAAAACATGTGGTTTACAGTTATGGTTATGGGAATGACATAAGTTTTGTTTTTGCAAAATTTTCAGGCTAATTTAAAAAACAAACTATATTCTCTTGTCTGAGGTGCATTGACAAACAATGCGAATTATACAGCTTTCAAAAACATTTAGTGACAAATGTAATCGAAGAATATATTTGTGTCTTTCCCAAAACTGTTATGACTGTATGAGGAAGTGGATTTGTGTGTAGTTTTTGTTTCATCCATTTATGCCATAGAAATCATTTTTACAGGAGTCGATACAAAGTCTGAAGTATATTTCCAAAGATGAAGTGTTTTTTCACACCTATCTTGACCTTTCACATTTAACTACCTGTATTTACAATGTTGAACATTACAAACTTTTAATGTTTGATGAATGCAGACCCGGCACCCACTCAGCCAGAGGAGTTATCTTTCTCATTGACATATTCATCTCAAAAAAAGATACAAGAGTGAAGTGAAAAGTAATTTCAAGCTTGCTGATGGCTTGGAAATGTATTTAACATCTTTATCCCTAAAGGTACCGAAATTAGACATAATTTGGAGACAAGAAAATTAAAGAAAAATAACTAGTTCAAGTCTCTAAAACAACATCAGTAAAATATCCTCTTGAGACCCAGCAATGCATTTCTGTCCTTTGTAAGGGACACAAGTTTAACCGTTTTACTTTAATAATGTGCGTTGCAAAGGACATTCCATTAGAAAATAAGAAAATGAATCTAAAAAAAAATAAAAATTTAAAAATGTATCTGAAAAACTGATACATTATGATATTTTCAATCAAGACAATTATTAAATGTAAATAAATAAATAGAACTTTCACTTTCCTGGGTCTCAGGAGAATATGTCTGACAGTTGTAAAGAAAGAAATAGTCGTGACATTTCTGACGTCCTTTGACCTCCAGTTTGACTGCGGGGTCAAATTGACCCCAACAGTATCGGGGGTGATCACTAATATGTCAGATGAACCATTTTAATATTATATGTTAATTAAACTCATTAAGGCGAGTAGAAGAAGTTTCAATATTTGAACAAATACTTTTAACTCTTTTTCCTAGATGTTCAAACTTTAAAATGGGTCAATTTGACCCCAATAACAGAATAGGATGGTTAAGGCTGAGAAAAACAGGACTTTGAGCCTAAATGTTTCCACAGCAGCTGTACTTTTGGAAGCTGCTTTGAACAGAGGTAGTAAAAGTACTCCCATTCTGTACTCACATGTAGCTGTACTTCTACTCCAGTACAGAATGGGAGTATTTTTACCACCTGTGTTTAAAAGTGAGTTAGTGGGTAGATAATGTGTTTGATGAAGTCACAGTACTCATTTCAGTGGGTATGGACAGGAAATTTAGGAAAAATGGGGGGGAAAAGTCACAATTGAGATAAAAAGTCATCATTATGAGATTAAAAAATGAATAATTAGGAGATTTAAAAAATCCAAATTATGAGATACAAATTCTAAATTACGAGATAAATAGTCAAAATTATAGGACAAAAATTCTAAATTACGAGGTTAAAAGTCAAAATTAGGGTATAAGTCATGAGGTAAGAAATGCATAATTATGAGAAAAATAGTCAAATTATGAAATAAAAAGTCCAAATTGTGAGATTAAAAAGAAAATTATTAAATTAAGTCTTTAATATGAGATAAGAAATTCATAAATATGAGGAAAAAAATGTCAAAATTATGCAATAAACAGGCAAAAGTGTGAGATGGAAAGTCACAATTATGAGAAAACCATTAATACGTGATAAGAAATGCATAATTATGAGATAAAAAGTCAAAATTAGGAGATCAAGTCATGAAAATGTGATAAGAAATGTGTAAATATGAGAAAAGAAGTCAAAATTATGCAATAAACAGGCAAACATGTGAGATAAAAACTCAAAATTATGAGCTAAAATGAGATAAGAAATGTATAATTATGAGAAAAACAGTCAAAATTAGGAGATAAAAAGAGATTTAGAAACGAAAGGAGGAAAAGTCCATAGTGTATATAAGAATAAATACTACAGTAAAGTACAGATACCTAAGAAATCTACTGAAGTACAGTAACAAAGTACTATGGTACTATAAATATGAGATAATAAATGCATAATTATGACAACAAGAGTCGAAATTATGAGATAAAGTAAAAAATTCTGTGATTAGAAATGCATAATTATTATACATAAAAAGCCAAAATTGAGAGATAAAAAGTAGAAATCAGGAGATTAAAAAGTCAAATGTAGGAGACAGTCATAAATATGAGATAAGAAATTTGTAATTATGAGGAAACAATCAAAATTAGGAGATTAAAAAGTCAAAATTACAAGATAAATTAAAATTAGAAGAAAAAGAGACAAATTTCGGAGATAAAACCCTAATAATAATAATAATAATAATACTTAACACCAGATACAGTAATGCAGTACTGGTCCATGGTCTGAACTCTTCTTTTCACCTGTCTGCTTCTTTTCAGACACCTCATTGGAAAGGTTTCCCCTGGCGGAGCTCTCCTCTGGGGACGCCACCGCCACCTGCCTAACCACCGGCCTGGTGTGGGACCTGAGCGTCCTGCCCACCCTCTACCTGCCCACCTCCCAGACCGAGCAGTCCGCCTCCTCGGGCCCCCTGGACCTCAGCTCCCCCTCCAGCCTGAGCAGCAACGCCAGCAGCAGCGGAGAGGAGGACGAAGGCCGCACCTCCGACCCCCCCAGCCCCGAACCCGTGCACACGTACGCCCCCCGGCAGCGGATGAAATGTACCGGCGTCATGGCCCACGTCAGTCCTCCGGAGGAAGAGGAGGAGAGAGAAGCCCCAGCCACGGCGGCCAGGCCGGCCTTCCTCTGCAAACACTGCCCCAAAGAGTACACCAGCCTGGGGGCGCTGAAGATGCACATCCGCTCACACACCCTGCCCTGTGTCTGCACCACCTGCGGGAAGGCCTTCTCCAGACCCTGGCTGCTCCGTGGACACATCCGCACACACACAGGTAAGCACAGGTGGGAAGAGGACTGACCTGGACTGAACCCTTTAACACCTGAGACTGTAAAAAATAACATCAAATAAGCAACGAAATGAACAAAAACAGCCAAAGGGATCAATAAAATTAACAAAAATTAATATTAAATCCACAAAATGATAAGTAACATGAACAAAGTAAGACACAAACAGAACAAAAGTGAAGAAATAATAGTAAAATGAAAGACAGAATGTAGTAATCTTAACAAAATAGGCAACGGAATCAGCAAGAACGACCAAAGTGATCAATAAAACGATCAAAAATGAATATTAAACTAACAAAATGATAAGTAACAAGAAGAAAGTAAGACACAAACAGAACAAAAGTGAAGAAAAAATTAAAATTAAAAATTGAGAGATTAAAAAATCAAAATTATGAGGCAAAATGTCATGAATATGAGGTAAGAGATGCACAATTATGAGAAAAAGAATTGAAATTATGAGATAAAAAGTGACTGAAGCCACTTACTGTTGGTTCTGTCACATGTGTTTAGTTCCTAAAAAGGAACCAGTTTATTCTGAGAATGGAAGGAGTAGAAAGGACATATGTTTAGGAACTAATGCAGGAGGAAAAGTCCACATTTTGCAGAAAAATAAATACTACAGTAAAGTACAGATACTACTTCAGTCCAGTAATGAGTACTTGTACTTAGTTCCTTCCTTAGTTCCTATTTGCTGGTGTTACACACGTCTGGTCATCCGTTAACTTTCCATGTGTTGAGTCAGAACTGAGGAAATGAGTGAACAGTGAGTCAGCAGGTCCCGCCCCCTTCATCTGGACTGACCACACCCACCCACAGGAGCAGACATGGGAGAGCCCACAGCACCCACTGTAACCACAGCACCCACTGTAACCACAGCACCCACTGCACCCACTGTAACCACTGCACCCACTGTAACCACTGCACCCACTGTACCCTCTGCACCCACTGTAACCACTGCACCCACTGTAACCACTGCACCCACTGCAACTTCAGCACCCACTGCACCCACTGTACCCTCTGCACCCACTGTAACCACTGCACCCACTGTAACCACAGCACCCACTGCAACTTCAGCACCCACTGCACCCACTGTAACCACTGCACCCACTGTACCCTCTGCACCCACTGTAACCACTGCACCCACTGTACCCTCTGCACCCACTGTAACCACTGCACCCACTGTACCCACTGTACCCTCTGCACCCACTGTACCCACTGCACCCACTGTAACCACTACACCCACTGTACCCACTGCACCCACTGTACCCACTGCACCCACTGCACCCACTGTAACCACTGTACCCTCTGCACCCACTGTACCCTCTGCACCCACTGTACCCTCTGCACCCACTGTAACCACTGCACCCACTGTACCCTCTGCACCCACTGTACCCTCTGCACCCACTGTACCCTCTGCACCCACTGTACCCTCTGCTACAAAGACTGATCGGCCAATTATCCTCCGCTGGTGTCTGGAGACACCACTGCAGGACAA
>JAPTYR010000018.1:41193950-41205399 GCA_029814505.1 Siphamia roseigaster | reverse complement strand
ATTGTTGTTAAATGTTTAAACTCTATACTCTGTTTTTAAACAAAGGGCTTTTCTGAAGTATTCTGCTGAGATCGTTTACCATCTGGATGGGAAGAACACTTCAGTCATATTAGCAGGTATGTTTGTTTCTTTGTAATTTGTCTTTATCGGCTTCCATTCCCCAACCCAGACAGTCAACAGAGCAGTCATTTCTTCCTGCAAATCCTAATTTTTAATTAATATTTATCTATTGTGTACTTGATGAGACAATTTAGTGTTTCATCATAAATTCAATGCTATTAGGGTCTTCATGTACAATGAGCCTCATTGAAGGGTTTATGTTCTTTCTGTTTCTTCTTTCACTTGTACAGAAGAGGAAGACCGAGACCTGAACTGTGTCGTGTCATCTCTGGTTCAGCTCATGCTGGACCCTCACTATCGCAGCCTCAGTGGCTTTCAGAGCTTAGTGCAGAAGGAATGGGTGATGGCTGGCCATCGCTTCCTGGACAGATGCAACCATTTAAAGAAAAATGACAAAGAGGAGGTATTTTAAGACCGCAAATCTTCAAATTCCAGATTACGTAATTTGAAAGGTGATGTTTAGTTGTGCTTATTGTTGTCCATCTCTTGTTTCTGAAGTCGCCACTGTTCACACTTTTCCTGGACTGCGTGTGGCAGATAATGAACCAATATCCAGCAGCATTTGAGTTCACAGAGGCCTATCTGACAGTATTGACTGATAGTATGTGGATCCCGCTCTTTAGTACTTTCCTTTTCAACTCTCCAAAACAACGGAATCAGCTCTTGGCGGTGAGATGCATACATGTATACTTTGGAATTCATTTGAATACTTGTGTTTTTTGTTTTTTTTTAAATTGTATGACCATGGCATGCTGATATGTGCAACCAAATATGCTACATTCCTCTGTATAACATGTACAAGTTATGCAAGTCTGGTAGTCAGTGGTCTGTCTCAGTTCTTGGTTACAGCCTTCTATCATTATGACAAACGCAGCATGTTTTTGTGGTATTGTTTCATGTCAACGAACATAATTTATGTGAGGGCAGTACCCGCAGACATCTCTAACCATCAATGAATTGTCAATTCTCAAGTCTGAATTTGCATGTGTCTCTGTGTGTCCACAACATTACAGCTGAATTCTGGACATTATACTGCGGACATTGTTGATGTAATCAGTGTTTTTACATGTGCTACTAAAATGAAAATCTAAGTTTTGCAAATGGTAAAAAGGCAGTTATAAACATCAGGATTTTTGTTTGTAGTTGAAATGTAGAATGTTAATTTTTTGTGACTCGGCAGGACTTTGCCAAGAACAAGGCCATCCCTCAAGGAGAAGAACAGTCTGTTTATTTCCCTCCTGTTTGGGACTGGTCTCAGCAGTTCTCCTTCAGAGACCAAACACTTTTCAACAACCCCATGTATGTGGGCAAAGGAGCTGCCTGTGTTCAGAACGGGGAAGTGAAAACCTTCAGACGTACTAAGGTAGGTGAGAATTTCAAGTGTTAAATGTGTACAGTGAATGCTATTTTATGTTGACATTACCTTTTTACTACTTTGTTTACAGCTTTTACTGTATACATGGACCTTCAATTTAATGTTGTCCCTTAAGTTTGATACTATCAAAAAAGTTACTGGCCTGAGATGGAAACGGGTTTTTTGGGGGCAATTATTTACACTTTTTTTTTCTTTTTTATGTATTCAGTTGATTTCTGTATTCAACTCACAAGAACCTTACATCCAAACCACCATTTACATAGTGTCAGTTTATTTCATTAAAATCATGTATGGAAACCCCCCCAATATTCTCATGGTTTGTCTATTGAGCCTGGATTATTACTCCATAGTTTTACTGACACTAATGATTCCACTTCCTTACATACCAAACTAGGAACAAAAATAATGTAGACCTTTAAAAACTCCATCCTCTGCCCGGAACAGTTTCCAAAAGCAGGTGCATAATTTATAATAAAGTGAATGTTTAACATGCTCATGCAGTCAGCAGTTTCAGTTAATGCTGCTAGGATTCTGGGGGCAGGAGGTTTTTGTGTCATCAGAAACTTCAAGTATTGCAGGGTAGGTAAATTTTTGCACATAGGATGAGTCTTTTTTTTTTTTTTTTTTTTTTTTTCCTACAGTTGGAAGACTCAGAATAATGAGGCTTGGTAACAAGGGAACATGCACTCATCAGAATCCTTCCAGCTGGAGCCTGTCATAGTTATTGCAATGCCGTTTTGCTTTTAATTGAAAATAATCCAGTGTTGTGTCTTTGATCTCGCAGAAAACCTTCAGTTCAACATTGCGAGGGGCACCTGCATCGATGCGTAATGGAGTGAAAAGTGGAGAGGAGACACTGCCCCGACGAGGGTCTCTGGTGTCTGAGCTGAAGCCTGATTTCTCTCCTGTGAAAGATGTGGTAGAGAGTCCCTCAGAGCGCTTTTTCAGGGACTGGTTCTCTCGACCCATTGACCAGCAGGGTCTCCTGATTCCCCTGCTCACACCCTCACACATGTCTCTCTGGAAGCTCTTCTTTTTACGCTGGGTTCGTGAAGCCTGCATCCCAAAAGGAGGCTCCGTCACCGCCTATCACAAGCTATGCCAGCTAGTTGACGAAATTGAGATTCTCCAGATACAACTCAGGCAGTACAAGGGACCCGGTCCAGGCAGCACACCACTGCCCAGTCCGAGTGAGTCCTGTTCAGACCAAAGGAGGATGTATTTTAAAGCTAGCTCTCCAGACGACCCCTCTACATCCCCAGACTTCCTTACCTCCTCCTTCCCTTTCACCCCAGTGGGAAACTTGTGCCGTCGTAACATCCACGGGACTCCCATTAGCAAATTTCTGAATGGGGCAAAAATCTGGCTCTCTACAGAAACTCTTGCTAATGACACTGTGTGAGGGTGTGAGCCTCTTTGGGCTTTTTCTGAGCTTGCTGCAAATGTCGGAAAAATAACTTCTTATTTTCTATTACCTCTTTCTTAAATCGCAAGGTAGAAACTAGTGAATGCAATATGACACTTAACTGATTTAAATTATTTATAAGCTAAAATAAGCATCATTTATGCTGCATTGAAATCGGAGTTAATTTCTAATTTTAGTGTGATCTGTTGGACTAAATCATGAACATTTATTATATTAATCTAAAGGTTCTCCTTATTGGCCAGTGAGTCATTACTGTGAGGTCTCCTGACTGTGAAAGGTGTTAAAATACTCTTAGAAATCTTGTCTTTAACTAACATTTAGACCAGTTCTTTGACTGTATAGCCCACAACCTGCTTTTTGTTTTGTCTGTTTAGTGTACTGTATATTTGAGAGTTGATTGTCCAAGATTTGCATGTAATGCTTAATTTTTTGGGGGGGGAAGATGCCAAAACTTTGTGCATTAGTGACTGATAATTATAATGCTAAAAGACAGTTGCTTTTAAATTTAGTCTATAGGGGGAGCAAACCAAAAGTGATGAGGAAATGCCCGTTTTATTGCAGCAACAATGATGTATTCGTACAAAACTTAGATTTCAAGTATTCATTGTGTTTGTGCATCCTAGTGGATTTAATCTTTTACTAAAAAATTATACTTTCAGGCCTTATACCTGGTATTTTTTTTTATTTCAGAAAGAGGAACGGAAAATAACACTGCTAATAGTTTTTTTTTTTCTTATGTTGTAAATGCAAAAAAGAGCTGTGTGATTTGAATGTAATGGGTTTTTTCCTTTTTCTTTTGTTTCTTTGCACAAACTGTCTGTATTTTGTTGTGCTTATTTTCACTGTAAGTAGGAAATGGTGTGATTTTTCAGGGTCTATCTTTGTATATTTTCTATGTTTCTGGAGTACAGATGAGCGCATATAATTTAGTTGTATACTGCAGGTATCACCCAGACCAGAGGAGGATCTGTGAGAACTTAAATCTGTGGTAGATATCCCCTCCTGTCTTTTAAAAGGGGTTTTGTTGCATAGAGGCCTTCTGGTAAGGCGTTCTGGAGAAACTACTCAAGATGACACAAGCTAAGTAGGTGAATGATGGAAAACAAAAGGACGGATGAGGGCTATGATTTAAACCAATCTGTATTTCAGCATGTTGAGGCTGAAATTATTGATCCAATGAACAGGTTAATAATGATTGACAGTTCAAAACACTACAAGAAAAATTAATAGGTTTCTCATAAAGATCTTGTTTTAATTTTTACAGTGAGTAAAGAATCAAAACCCTTAAAAGAGATATAGTGAATAGTACACACTGTTAAATACACATATTAACAATACTTGTATGTAATATTTCTTCCTGTTTGTTTCAGATGACACAAGTTACTATTTAAAAAGGGTGTAGTAAAGTCAGGATATGTTTCCTTTTTTTTTTTTTTAAATTGTGATGAAACCAGCTTACCTGTCATACTTTAAAAGGTTAACACTATCTGAAATGAGTATTGTTTGAGGCTCATTTGGATCAGTGCATCAGTTTGCTAGTGCCTTTTATCAAAATATTGAGGAACTGGAATTGTGTGGCTTAACACATTAATCAATAATGCTTAAGTGATTTTTTTTTTTTCTTTTTTTTTTAAATAAGACCACTGGACAGATTAAATATGTGTCCCATTATTGATCTGTTTACAGTGATGCAGAAAATTGGAAATGATTAGGAAAAGTTGAAGTGTTTTGTTTTCAGTCTAGATTTGTGTAACGTGAATGCAGAACTTGCTCTCCGAAATGCTATTAATTGCACATTTTACTCAATATAATGATTAGTTGTTTAAAGATGGTTGTTAAATATAATTTTGGCAAATATTATAAATACTGTATATGCTTGAAGTTTTCCAATTATTATTTTTGATTAATGGTACTAAATTACTTTTATCTTTGGTTTAGTCTTTATTTTATGGAGAGCTATTTATATGTTGTGTTTTCCACTAATTCCCATGTTGCCCTCTGCTGTACTTGTATGATGAGTGTGCTTCAACTGTAGCACAGTTGGATATTGATTAACAGCAGATATATTTATTCATGCAAATGTTCTCACACAAGGATGCAGTTGCTACTGTACATCTCAAGTGCCTTTTTGGGAAGATTGACATTTTTGTAACTATACCCTAAATCAACAGACTTACTTTAGTTTTCTAAATCTATTGATTTTTATTAATTGTGTAAATTTAGTCAAATTCAGAGGTACTGCACTAAAGCTGTTTTTCCCATTTAAAAAATAATGCTTTAATGTGTACCTGCAACCCATCAATACATTATTTTTCAAATGATATTGTGTTTTTGCTTTTATTTTACTGGATTCTTGTCTATGGAAAAATAAGTACTCAGTATTTTAAAAGTAACTCCCATTGTATAAATGCACCTCCTTATATGGTTTAGAAAAACAAAATATTTGCACAATGGAAAAAGACCATCTCTTTGGTTTCAAGATGTAGGTGATGGATAATCCTGTTATCATTAACAAGTGAAAGTGACATTCTGACACACCCCTGACCCCTTTTTATTAAATCCTATGTACTGTTATTAAACTATGAAATGTCTTTGCAGTAAAAATAATATAAATGTTACCCCATAGTAAATGCATAGAGGATTAAAATAGCCATTATGTACTTGGAAAGATTGCGGTTGATCACATTAGAGATAATAAAATGGTGTTAAATGGAATTCACAAATTGAGAGAACTGCAATATTATGACAATTTACATTGGTATTGAAGCTTAATATTAAAAAGCAAAAAAAAAATTATCAAGTGCTCACATGTGTTCCATTCCAATATTCTGAGGTCTGGTTCATAATGCCTGGCTGACTCTTTCTATGATAACTGTCTAAAACTAATATGAATACTTAGAACCTCTCACAGTGAATGATAGATTGTGAACATGCCTCTGAGTAGAGTAGTAGTATTCTTGATAAAGTTACAAATAGACATTCACTGCATAGCGCTCTAGCTCCCCCTGCTGTAAAAAAACTGAACTTTATCTCAACAGTGATTGTCCATTTTTGTGGTTCCTTTTTTTGCAGGTATATTTTCTATAACTTTTATTCCAGGCCGTTCCTTTTGATTGTTGCTCTATTTTAAAGATTTGATCTTCTCAGAAAAGAGATTTTTGATGTTTGATTAACGACACATCGTTTAATATTATAATAGTTCGATGTATCTATGACGGGTTGCATAATTAAAAGTAGATGATAACGTGCCACTTCTTGAGGGAGCTCTGACATTTCTGCGTATGTTAGGGAAAAAACAGGAAATTGAATAAACGTGATGACGTCATTGAAGAGCGCCTCTGCTGGCCTTCGAAATGGGCTCGACTCCTTAGCCTTGATTTCTTCAATTGTCCCTCAGCATATCAACTTTTTTATGAAGCAAAACTTGTTCGCGATGACATTTGGAGGTAGGTGTACAGATCAAGAACGAACAAAGACATGTGTTGCAGACGTTTTTGCGCATTGCCATTTTAGTTGTAAGCAGATGCAAGTCGATCAGGACTGCACTCAGTTCTTGTAGCTAGTTGTAGCTGTGCTAGCACAAGTGGCTAACTCGGCTAACACTCTGGGCTTGTGCCCAGTGATAAATTACAGAAATAAACAACTGGCCTTACGTATCTTAGCTGCCAACAAAACCAACACTCTTTTAGTGGTAGTGTATGGAATGTCACGCCGTCACTCATTTGTGATTTTGTGAAAATATAGACTCCAGTTAGCTAGCTAACTACAGCCAAGTATGGCAGTAGCTAACGCTAAACAGAGTTTACTCCGAAGTGTGACGATATCTGGCATTGATCATCAACTTCAGGACTCAGAATGGAGATTTTACAGCAGGTTTCCGAGAGGAAACTGCCGAGTAAAACTAGGATACCTCTAAAATCTGGATCATAGACTTTTATCTTAATTTTGTCAGAATAAAACGGTAGAAATGTCTGTTGGTTTAAATCTGCTTCAGGTTTGCACGTTCAGGTCAGGGTGACTTCTTACTTTACAACCTCAACTTCGGAGGTCTGAAGTGGTAGATATCTGTACGATTTTGCTTTTAATAAAACATAATTCATGCAACAATTGGGAAACGTCAGATTGGGAACTTTTTTCTTTATTTAACAATGTAAATTTTTGTACGTGGTAGCTTTAGCCATTCAAATATCATCTTTCTTTTTTATAATTTCCTCATTAACTGAAAAAATTGGCTAAGACTGGAAATTGTTTGTCGCCAGCCGAGTTGGTATTACAATACATTATAAAGCCTATGTTATTTTCTTATTATACTTTTCTTATTCTACTATTCCTACTTTCTATTTTTTGAATTGCATTGTATTATTGACATTTTATGACATACAGTTCCAAGAGTTGTTTATTTAGATTATGGATTTTTGAAGCCATTCATCTGTCACTGAGCAAGTCGATTAAACATGTCTCAACTGTAGAAATTTGACCTAAGCTTTGTGGATATACATACATTTTGATGCCAGTTAAGGTTCAGATGGTATGGTTAATACTCTTAATAAGATGCTTTTTCAGCTTCAGAGTAATCTGATATTGAATTAGAATTTTTCAGAAGTCTTGTTTTATGTTCTTCTGTGTTTTAGGTGAATTGGCAGTCGAGGTCAGCCAGGTGATTTCAGAACTGGTTCCTGTGCCAGCTGACTGGCTTGCAAGTTTCTGTTCCTTTGCAGTGCAGTAAAGCTTCTCTCTTGATCAGAGGATTGCAATGAAACCAGCTCAGGAGCGCAACCAGGAGTGCCTGCCTCCTAAGAAGAGGGACCTCCCAGTTAGTAACAGCAGTGGTGCTGGAGGGACAGGGGGAGGTGGTGCTGGAGGAGGAGGGGTTGGCACCGGAGGTGGTAGTGGTATTGGCGAGGATGAAGTAGTTTCAATCCAGAACTCTCCAGCAAATAGTGACACTCAAGGAGGGGCTCAATCTGGAGAATGGCTGCGAGCTCAGCCAGGGCTTCATTATGGTATGGATAGTTCTGATGGCATACCAGCAGTACCCGTAGACCAGTACAGTATGCTCTATAAAGTGGCTGTTCCATCTGTTACCTACTCACCCACCAGTCTTCACCCAGTGTTAAGCCACATCTCTCCAGCCTACACTGTCCACTCACCTCTCCTGCAGCATCCAGGCCTTCAGTATCCTTCTCCGCTCGGTTATGCCCAGATCCCTCATTCCTCTCTTCAGTTTGTTACCTCCCCATATGCAGTACCTTATGCTCTGCCCCCTGGCTTTGTCCCAAGCTCCTTAATCTCTCCCTCAGGCTCTATTCCTCAGCCCCATGCAGTATCCCACCTTGTTCCATACCCACCTGTGATACAGGAAGGTGTTGTTTCCCCGCCTCCCCAGGCCCAGGTAGCTGCTCATACCTTTGCCAAAGTTGCAGCATCTAGTGGTGTCCCACTGATGCTGCCTTCAGAGCAAGCTGCCCAGCAGCATCTTGGTACTATAGGTGTTTTGCCTGCAACAGAGCTCAGCTCCCGTGGAATACCAGTTTTCTACCACCCTCAGGGTGCCAGGGCTGCTACCAGAGACCCCCATAGTGCCCAACAAGAGAATGAACCAGAGATGAATGGAGGAGATAAAGATCATGGAGCTAGGGAGGTTTTACCAGACATGGCCTACTCTGCCAGAAATGCACATCTGCCTCCAGCAACATCCAGCTCTGCTGCACAGGAACACAGCCACGACAGAAACCTACAGAGCCAAAGGATGGAAGAGAGGAGCTCTCCAGGCCAACGAAGCACCCCAGACAGCGATCTGGAGGTAAGATGTTGCTGATGGCCTCCTAAATGCAAGCTAACATCGTCTTAATTTGTGTACTCACAACAATAATCTGGATCTAAGATACTTTTTAAAATCTGTAGATGGTTCTATCGGGACTATATTTAGATTCTTTGTGTTTATTGTGTATTTTTCTCAACTGCTCACGGTTTCTTCTAAACTTGCAATTCACTTCCTCCCTTTGTTTGCTGTGACCTGTGCCAGACAGTGTTATTTATGATAGGTCTGAACTGCCTACACTTCTTTTTATTTTGTTGGCTTATGTTGGTCGTTATCTTTGAGAAATAAGCTCTGAAATATGTTTTTTAACAATAGACCAAAAATAAGACAAGATTATGCTTGGCGGCAAAAACCAATCCACAGTTTACAAGAAAGATTTTACTGGATAGCTCTATGTTGTTTACATAAAACCGCTTTAAAATAAAGAAACATCTAGTATTTTTCACGGGAAGAGGCGGTATCTTTTGGTTACCTTTTAATAGTTGTCATATGGCAGTGGGGGGTACTTGCTATATATACACATATAGCACACACTTCCATTCATCCATCCATCCATAATCCTCCTTGCTTTGTTTACAGAATGTACTATGCATTACGGTCATATTTCACAACACATCATATACTTTAATCTTAATTAACAATGAGTCTTAGATGATGTAGTAATATAAGTTTGTTCTGCTTGGTAGTAGCCTACAAGCAGTTCATACAGGAAAATGTGTTTGTGCATGTAGTAGAACTGCTCGATTATGGAAAAAAATCATAATTGCGATTATTTTGGTCAATATTGAAATCACAATTATTTACATGAATATGTCTGAATTTGGAACAGCAACACAAGAACAAAAGAAACGGCAACAAAAGAAAAATTACTTCAAAACTAAAAATGTGGGTCATTTAGCAACACTAATCTGTCAAATTGTCTCTAAAAATGTCCCGTCAGAGTCATTTCAAATACTGTGTTTTGACCAATTGACAGGATTAGTGGATCAACAGTTTAGATCAGTAGACGGTTTTGCTCGCCAGTAGGTGTTTGGGTCTGATACAGGACTGTCAAATTGTCCTGTTTTTCCAAATGCAGACGGATTTCATGTTAACTTTAAATCAAGTCTTCAACAACATGTGGAGCAGAGACAGATCAACAGTAAAGAACTCATCGGTAGGACTCACTTCTCTGGATGGCGGATCCAAAAAGTCGTCACCTCTTTTTGAAAGTCATTCATCAGTCGGATCTTGATCAAGGATAACAAGAAGCACAAATACATCAGCAACAATGTTAAGTTTATTTATATAGCATTTTTTTTTTTTTTATTTTATTTAACCAGATAAAATCCCACGGAGATGATCTGACCAAGAGCTCAACAGTACATTATGAAAAACAGGTTAAAAAAAAACCCTGTGATAACAATAAATTTAAACGTGGAAAAAAAAAACAGGCAGTAATTTAGGAATAAAGCAAGACAATAACACGAATTTAACCACATTTTTCAAGTACAATTTAGTTTAGGTCACAATGACGCAAAGTGCCCAAAGTGCAAAGATATCAATAAAAATGCAAGACATGACAAAAACTAGTAAATATATATTTGAAAGAGAAAGAGATAGAGAGGGGGAGGGAGAGAGAGAGAGAGAGAGAGAGAGAGAGATGGAAAGAAAAAGAAAGATAGAGAAAGAGCGATAGATAGCTGGAGAGAGAGAGAAAGACAGATGGGAAGAGAAAAAGAGAGATGGAGAGAAAGAAAGAGATGGGGAGAGAAGGAGAGAGAGAGACAGATGAGAGAGAGAGAGAGAGAGAGAGACAGATGGAAAGAGAAAGACAGATGACGAGAGAAAGAAAGAGATGGAGAAGGAGAAAAAAGAAATGGGGGAGAGAGAGAAAGACAGAGATGGGGAGAGAGGAGGGATAAATGGAAAGAAAGATGGAAAGAGGGAGATGGAGAGAAAAAATACAGAAAGAGATAAAGGGAGACAGATGAGAGAGGTAAAGAGAAAGATGGATGAAAGAGAGATAGATGGAGATAGAGAGAAATAGAAAGAGAGATATCAAAACTGAAAAAATACATAGCATTCATCTGATGATTTTCTTATATATAAATATTAGTAAAATTGCTCCTGATCTTTTCCTTTACGTTAGTGTGTTTTCTTTATGATCATAAACTCAGCATCTGTTGAAACAAGTCACATCAACTATACATTTAATCTTCACATGTATATAATAACTAACGAACCATATGAATATAGCTGTGAGCAGGATGTACCAGTATTATCAGGTATAGAGTTACATGCGTGCAGGGCAGGTTTTTATCTCCTGGGAAAGGAAGAGGAGGATGATGGGAGCATGGAGCTGGCAGAGGACACAGATAATGAGGTGTTTTTACAGACACAGACACAACTATTAACTCCTGCAAATGGGTTTGACCGACACTAGTTTCACACAGACAGGACCGTTCAAAGAACATGTGGGGAAAAAAAACACTAAACATGGGTCCGTGTCCAACTGCAGGTCAGGTGGGATTTGGACCCTTTGAATGTCCCAGCTTCTGTTTTGAAGGCTCTTTACTAAATTGTCTTTCTACAACTTCCCCCCGAAGGGAAGGCTAGGGGTATTGTTTTTGGTTTGTTTGTTGGTTGTCGAAATCGACAACCTTCTTACTTGGTTCGGTTAAGAGTTTGTTTTCTTGTTTTCTTGTTTGTATGTCACAAACACGTT
>JAPTYR010000018.1:41054998-41066468 GCA_029814505.1 Siphamia roseigaster | reverse complement strand
CCCTGTAGCAAATTCAATTTGCGGCCACAAGGGTGTCTAGATTTCTAGGCTACTTTATCATAATTATACAAATGACCTAAAACTGTATTTCCTAAACAAAATGCATGTGACTGATGAAAGTCATGTAAATGCATCACTGTTCAGTGGGTACCCTCCTGTTACCCATATGTCACCAATTCGTTTGAAACCAAGGTAGTCAAATAACTTCAAAATTACATGCCGTAATATTTTATTTCAACAGGTCAGCTGTAGGAGTGCATAATAAACTGGGCATTTAAAAAAAAAAAAAATCTGCACATCTTACCTTATATAAATCAATTCCTCCAAGTTTATGCCATACTAGATCTCTTGTGCTGCATTCCAGTGTCCAGGGAAGTAGAACATCTCTCAGTTGGATTTAACTACATACTGAGGTGGACTCAAAGTATTCCAGGTGATCTGTGTTGAACATAATCAACAAACATGGAGATCACAGAGCTAAGCTCCTATTCGCTTTGTTACTGAAGAGGTATTTTGACTGTCAACAGTACAGTATTGTCATATACGCAAACAAGATGGAAGAGGCAAAATGATGGATGAGCTAATAAGACATTGTGAATTTTTCTTCATTGTTAACTTGCACATTGTTGTGTTGACATCACATAGTTTGTTGTGAGGTCAGGGTACTTCAATCTGGCCCTACTTTGTAACAAGGACCTCTGGCTTGGACAGGGATTCCAATGCATTTTACCTAGTCTGACGTCAGAAACGTCCCATCTCCCAGCCCTCTGGAATGCAGCATTAGTCCAAGGCATACATCTGGTTGCATTTCCAAGGCAGAGACATTGTCAGGATCAAGTGGAGTCAGAACCAAGAAAACAGGTATGAAAAGAACACTGGATAGTCAGCTTTGAGGCGTGAACATTCTGACAATGAGTAAAAGAACAAGAGCAGCTTATGCGGTGGTCAGCTGATTGGGTACACCTGTGAGCAACAGGTAGACATGATGTGGCTGATGAGGTGTGGCATGGTGAGGGAGAGGACAGCAGAAAAGGAACCTGTGATAGTCTTGTAATGGACTGGTGCTTTATGAAATGATTTGTCAAAGTGCAAAATAGTGACATACAAAAAAATTCCAAATTTTACACTAAATTATGATTGTTGTTACCTCCACCAGTAGAGGTTATGCAATCATTGGGGTTTGTACATTTGTCTGTTAACAATGTTACTCTATAACATATGAACAGATTTTGACAAAATTTTCACAGACTGTCTGGAAGGGCACAAGTAACAGGTGATTAGATTTTGGGGTGATCCGGGTCACAGTTGACCACCATTATTGAAAAAAATGTAATTTCCTCAATATCTTCAGAACTATAATAGATAAAAAGGGGTTTTTAAAGTCCATGAATAGGTTTTCAGGGTCAAGGAATCTGAAAATGATAAAACTGAAGTCATAATAAATACAGGTTTAGTGACCTTATGGCCTGATGGAGGTCTGCACTCTCCAAGTGCTTTTTTCTAGTTGCTAATTTGACTACTGACTGGTCATTACAACCTCCATAAGAAAATGCAGTCAAAGTCCAACAAGCTTCACCGTGAAGAGACAGACAATGTATTTCCATGTAATAATTACTTTCAAAGCTATGTAAATATTGTAAAGGAAAAAGAAAGAAAAGGAATGGCATTTCGCAAAACACCGTGAACTGGGCTGCTGTGGTGTGGAGATCACAATTTGCAAGTTTACTAGTCAACACTAGGGGGAGGATATGTCAAAACAGGTGGCAACCCCTAAGAAAGAAAAGTAGCAATTAGCTGTCCTAAATATCACAGTCAGAATGCATAATTGGAAATGTGCACGCAATTGGAGAGAGGAATAACATTGCGGGAGAAACAAAACGTGAGTATAAAGACATCTTAAATATGTTTACAACAAGAAATGAACTATTCTCTGTCAGTTCTTGTATTTATTTTATGTTAGAAGACCACCCCTTCTCCTTCATCCAGACTAAAGTGGCCCAAAAGAAACACTCTAGAGGAGTTACCAAGCTTAGTTGTTTGTTTGTTTAGTTTTTAAGCTTCATTTTCTTTGGTTTAGTTAAATTTTTAACCAGACAGTCCATTTTGGAGCCTACAACAAGTGATGGCAAAACAAGAACATTTTCAGCAACAGCATTTTGAATTTTCATTATACATCAACAAACTAAAAGGACCGAAGAGAGACAACAGAGAAAACTGTTAATGACAGTATGAGTGGTTTGTACTTAGAATAGTCATTTCTTTTAGAAGGTTTAGTGTTTTCATGCCAGAGCCCCCAAAAGTCTCCAATAACACCAGAAAGATTTGATAGATGTGTTGCTAATTCCTTTTTTTTTTTTTTTTTTTTTTATAGAATGTACAGAAGAAGAATTTTTTGATTGTTTGTCAAATGTGTTCAGTCCTGTGATGAACTGGTATTCCGATTTCTCTGGCAGATATTGCAATTTCGATTTCAACCATGATTTTTATAACAATTTTCAATGAATTCAATAAAGCTAATGCAAGAATGAAAACTAAAGTAAACGCATTTCCCCCCGCTTCCGTCATAGTGACCACCTACACTGTTGGAGGGTGGAACACGTGACTTGTCTACGTGCAGCATAGAGATTTTTGATTGGTTGGTAGTTGACACAGAGCTACCACTCCAGGCCTTTCTACACCACAGGCTACCTTGTGAGAAATTAAAAAAAAAAAGAGAGAAAAATGACTGCTTTCACAATTTGATAATTGTGTTGTCTGAAATCACGATTTTCGTGACATTCACGAACTGAAAATCATGTTTCACCTTCACCCTTCAGTGGCTGGGATAGGCTCCATGCGATCCCCATGACCCTAGTGAAGATAAAGATGGTTCAGAAAATGAGATGAGATGAGGGTCACCATTTTTATATCTCAAACAATTTATTTCCTAGTCAATTCAATGACTTACATATGGTCTAAGTGAGGTTTTCCACTAGGGGTTTCCCGGCCTGAGGCCATACATTTTCTGTAGCTTCTCCGGTGGGGTTCTGAGCGGGCCGAGTCGAGCTATGTCTGACATCATCACACTGCTTGCCACCTATTGGCCAGGGGTTAGCCAATCAGATGCCAGGGTCAGAGAGTGACATCATTTAAAGAGCGAATCCGGCAGAGGCCCACATTATATTCATTCTTTCTTTAATCAAGAAGTTTACTCAAAAAATTATGGCGGCAAAGTCTTGTCAGTGGTCCAACACCAAGGTACAGACATTTCTACATCTGGTGGCTGAAGAGAGAATCCAAAGGGTATGTCACAGCAGCTTCACCCCAACCCCCGCCCACTTGCGATCTGGGTGCTAGATTGTAATGGAAAAATAACCAGGCCAAGTTGAGTCCAGTTGAGCTGAGCTGAGTTGGTACTAGTCGAAAAAGGTCCATTATATTCTATTAACATTACATTATTTAACTGTATTTGAAATGTTCGTGCTTACTAAGTATGTCTTGAGAACTGATACTCATGATACCTTTCCATACTATAATGGAAAAAAAAAACTGTTGATACTCATTTCTTTAAGAAACTGAATAAAGTATATCAGCTTGTAGTACAGCTTATAGTAGAGTACATGAGGAAACACACAGATCAATTACATACATGTAAAGCCACGTGATACCACTCAGCCAATCTTATATGTGCATTCAAAGCTATAAACTGACTGAGTGCAGACAGATAAGAGAGTTAAAGGCAATAGCAATTTTAATTTATATGGAAATACTTAAAGTATTTCTTGTTTAAGTTGTGGGGGTCTTATGTGTATTTTTTTTTGTATCGAGTTTGATTTTAGTGGTGTCGGCATTGACTACTAAGTTTTTTGTATCGTGACATTCCTAGTATTTACAATAAGTAGAATTATGTTAGTCAGACTTAGGTGAATCTTACCTTAGAAAATTAGTAACTTCCATGTCTGTCTTCAAATTCTTCTCCGGTTTCTGTGTGTACCCCTCCAGAAGGGGGAGGGACAAATGACAGTTTAGTTTGATTGACATATCACTGTTCAAGCATTTTGGGTGGGATCTCAAAATGACTGGATGAGTTGAAAAAATAAAAGACTGGAGTGTTTTTTTCAGTCCTGTCCATTCCACAGGTGACTATTTATTTTTATTTATGTGTTAGAGCATTTAATTAAATGGTTTTAATTGGGGTATGATGGGAATTTTAAGCAATATAGTAAAAATGCACCAGGAAAACATCTCGGGCCCCACCTTTAACATTCATACTTGGGATATAATTCTTACAGCTTCTTTAGTATAAGTGACTAAATTGTACCCAATGATAAGAACAAAGTCTTATTTTAACCAAATGTGATCACTTCTAACTCATACTATTTCAATTGTGTAAACTGTAGCATCATAATCATGGATGCATTGTTGTTGTGATAGCCTAAATACAACAACGATTTTCTACAGGTACCATTTAACTTCATTTGTCGAATGAACATTGATCCATTGAGACATGGTAAGCTGGAGGAAAACTTACTGATAAGCTTTTAGGGGAGTAAAAATCCATCAGAATCCAAAATTCCGTCTGGTTTGGGTCCATAGAAAGTGGCAGGGATTCATTATGAAATGCAAAAACATTAACTTATGGTATTGTACTGACCACAGTTATGTTTTAAACATACAAGTTAAAAGTCTGGCAGCATTCCCTGTTCATCAATATCTGTGAATGACATTTTTATTCACACCTGAACTTGGTCAGATTTCTTAGTCTTTAGTCATCTAAACCTCATTTTGAGGAAGCAGTCACTATAAACCAAATGCAGCCATCCTGCAAGGTTTGCTTAACAGCTGAGCGTCTCTTCCTCAGCATATGTTCGTCTAATTGGTGCAGTGATCTATTGTCACTGTTTGGACAATGGAGATGGACATTTGTTCTTTATGCTGATGGCTTTTGTTTCACGCTTCTCCAGAAGTAAGATTTATTATATCCTGCTCTGTGTTTTGTGTGTTATCTACAGTAGAAATGTCTTTGGCCTACCTGCCTTGTTTTACTATTGCCTTTAACATTTTACACGGCTGTCCTTGACATTTTGCGGCGCCTTATGATTATTTATAGATTCTTGAGAGTCCATGTATTGTGCTGTGGGTGTTTGTTGCAATCTACTTTCCAATTTAGAATATATATTTTTTTTTTAGTTTGTTTTTTAATTCATTGCTCGTACTCACATTTGATAGATTTTCTGATTTTATTATAAATTAATGCCAATGATGGCTATTTAGTCAATCAATTACATAAATAACTTAATGTTTTTTTTTATTTAGATAGACAATGTTTACCTCTTTCCTCATGGATTAAAAATACATGGAACAGTTCAGCAAATCTTGTCAGAAGAGCTGAAGATTCAAGCAGAATGTCAGCAGCGGACCATCTTTCAGCGAACTATTTTCTCTTTACATGTTATTCAGGTGAGCCTTGGACTATAAAACTATTTAAAAAATATTCTCTGTTCATATTAGATTGAGTATATACCTGTCGTGTGCAGTAGTCTACACATGAATGCTTTGAATATGGTATTTGATTTAAAAAAATCTTTCTGGTAAAGGTTCTTCTAAAATACTTTTTAATATTTTTAGAAATGTATAGTGCTTGAGGTAGATTTCCACAAGACAGTTTCCCTGACTTGATTCAATGTGATGCATGTTTTTATTCAAAATACTTAATTCACTCATCTTCCCATAGCATGATATCTAAAGTCCGTCAGAAAATCTGTGGCTGGACTTCAAAGTTAAAAATGTGGTAAATCATATTTCTAATATTGTGCTTCTGACACCAAAGAGTGTGTAGTTGGCTTAATTCAGTTAGCCCAAACCTCTACTAGCCAAGGCTCTGAAGTTTCACACTGGTGCTGAGTATGTTGTGAAATTGCAAACACTTTTATGTCTGTCTGTCTATCAAACTTTATAATGCTCTGATTTCTACCCCACTGGCAGTGTCTTTTAATTAGATTATACTGCAGGAATAACCAGAGTTCAGAATGCCAATTTGTGTCCCAGACGGTGTAAAATTTGCTGTTACACCACCGTCAAACAGAGCAGGTGAGAGCAGACAAGGTCCTTAGGCAAAGAGCAGCTGACTGCTCCTTAAGACTTTCTTTTCTCTCTCTCTCTGGGCTCTACTCTCTCTCACTCTCTCTGCAGTCAGACATAAGAGGCATGAGAGCATAAATAAACATGTTATTCATGTTCCACAATCAAAGTAAAATACAGATGTTTTCGTACAGATGATGTCTCCAGGGTTGGCTTTTCTACAGTATAGAAAACAGTATTGTTGGCAAGCAATGAAAGCATGTTGAGTTTACATGCTATATATTGAACCTGACAGTGTGTTAGCGCAGTCATTTACTGATTTCAGAGTAGACAAGAGGTCAAACAAATGTCTGAATCTGGGTGCAAAACCAAATTATAGGAATATAATTTGCTATTTGTTTTTATGTGTCAATGGATAAACTAATTATCACAAAATAATTTCCACCATGAGTAAAACTATCCAGCAGATTGTGAGCACTTGTAAAATAATCATATTTTAATGTGTAATTTGCATTTAAAATATTCAGCCTGTGCTAAAAGACTATAGCCAATGAAAACATTGAAGAGAACAGCTGCAGGTAATTAGAGCTGGCCCAGAACTGACCAGGGACTCAAAGTAAACATGGATGGCTTCCACGATCAACAACATTTACAAATGTAGAAGAAGGAAGCTACTGAATTTGTGAAGAATGTGCAGTGGGAATGGAAAGCATAGAAGCATGAAGCCAGCAGATGTTGAAAATTAAATACATGCTGCATGTGGCTAACAGGACTGTGGGCTTATTCTTCTGATGGTGGACCCTGGAGTTCCTGAGGTCTTCAGACAGCTGTTCCAGGTTAATACTCACAGGTTTACATCCAGCTAGCCATAGCTAAATTTTTTCTAAATGGATTACCTTCAGGCAAAACTGACTTTAAATTTTAGTTTATATCTATGGCCCGCTACTGTTGTTTTCAACAGTACGCATATCAAGACTGACTCCCTAAAATTGCTAAGGGATTTGCAGCACTGTACAGCTGGCTGCTGAACTGACTGACTTTAAATAGATGGATGTAACCAAACTCTTAAAAACTGGCTTCCCCAGAGAACTCTGATTCTTGCAGGCATAGGCCTGAAATACTTGGATCCATGAGTGCCAAACGCTTTTACACTAAATTGCTGAATGTCTTTGGTTGTGAATGACAGGCAAAAGAAGAATTTTTTTTCAGCAGGCTAAAATACAAAAACAAGTGAATAGCACCAAAATAGTAATTATAATAAAAGCAATGTGTGTGCTTGCACAAGAAGTGATGCACCATTTCAATAATGGTAATATCTATGTATCAAGTAACATCTTCTATGGTCTGCAGATGAGAGGCTGATTTTAATTCACTAAAGGAATGTATCTGATGTACTCTTACGGTCAAATATTCTCTGATTTAAAAAGAAAAAAGAAACTTCTTTTTTTATTTGAACTTGAGATCATTAAAACTCAACTGTTATTGTACTTCACTATAGGAAATAGAATAGATTTTTTTGCTCATTTTGTCAAATGGAGTCAAATGTCTAATAGTTTTATAAATTCTCTTTTTTGGCCTTTTGAAGTACTGCAGTAAAGGCATTAGCATGAAATGACTGGAATGGCTTGTTACCCAGTGGAATGTATTCTGTTAAGTCTGTCTCTGTGTGTCGTCCATTAACTAAATATTAGCACACAGGCTGGTCAGCTGGAGAGGGTGGTTCTTCCTTCTTAAGCCTCCATTGAAGCAGCTGTACACTGTTTATTCGAAAAAGCTGCATGACATTTTACTGTCAGACACTTTGCCTGTCTTGGCACTTTGGCTTTTGCAACAAAAACACATCAGTTGTGTTTAAAATAGTAGTGTCATAAATTATTTGCACTAATCTGTGGAGGTATTCACTCTGACTCCTGAAGCGGTGGGTGATTCTAGGCTGTAGAGTATAGGTTTTGTTTTTCAAAGCCAGGCACAACTTCACAGAAATGAAGTTTAACATTTGCTTTTTGTTTAGCCACACAGCCTGCAGAAACAAAATATGGCTTTTCACTGGGAAAGAAAGCATTTCATTTCAAAAAAAACACCTCTGGTCTCACATACGGTGCCCATTCATTTCACTGTTAATATTTCAAAATGTCACTAACGCGCATAAGTTATTCTTTACAGCATTGCTTCAGTTTTCTTGTCATACTACTATATGACAAGTTCTTGGAATCTATCAGGGAATTTTTTTTCATGCAGTGCAAAATCTGGTACGGTACTTAAGGGTCTGATGTTTGAAAAAAAGAAAATGTGGGAAACACCTTGCTTGGAGCAAAGTAGCAAACACAAGCAAGTATTGATATTTTTTGTGAATAAAGAGTTGTATGTCATATTGGAACGCCATTCTGTATTTTGATGATTAACTATAGAATCACATAAAAAACACCAGCAGAGTACAAACAAATTTATGGTTAACAAACAAAATTCATAATATACAGTTAAAAAGGTGCTGAAGCTGACATCCATTTATTTGTGGAACTTTCATTCTCCTAATATTTTGACATTATTGATATTACAGTAATTTGTGCGAATGTCATTGCAGTCTGTCCAGTTCAGGCTCCTTGCTTCTCATGCTTTTCCCTTCTGTTGGTCCTCACACCATTTTCCTGTCTGGCCAGGTGTGTCTGCTCAGTCCGCCTTACTACTAACAGCTGAAGGTGTGCTAGTTTATTATTACTTAATAGCGGCTGTCGTCTCCCATCAGAGTTCAAGATGAATGTTGCCAGCTGTTTTCCTGCTTCTTATTTCTCATGTAGGATGACTGTCTTTTTCATTTTCATTCTTTATGCATTAGATTTCTTCATATTGGCATCAAAGTTGTGGGGAAATATCTTCACTGGTGAGTAATCATAAAGTTTTGATACATTACAGATCAGATTGGCTTGAAATTGTCACTTATAGTGTGTTAATATGCAGCCGATGGTTTGATGTGTCCGATAAGATGGTACATATTCACCCAACTGATCCCCTGTGGATTTAGAGATGGGGAGATTTACATTATTTAGATAATCTTAAACTGTTTTACATGCAGCAGTAGGGTAGGGTGGATGAAATGGTCAAATCTCCATTTAAAGGAGTGATGATTTTGAGGCCACAGGGATGTTGGACAAAGTTGAAGCCCTCCTTTTCCCTGAAGGGAGGCTAGGATCATTAGTTTTAGTTTTTGAAGTGTTTGGCCTTTTGATGTTCTTGTGTCCTCTTTAGGCAGCCTGGCCTGAAGGATATTTAATATCACTCCTACAAATTTCCAGTTAGGAGTAATTTGAACTGAGCATCTGTCAAAGAAACAGCCATTTAAATACATTGGTCATGGTTAAAGAGGCATAAAATG
Source organism: Siphamia roseigaster (assembly GCA_029814505.1). NCBI lineage: Eukaryota > Metazoa > Chordata > Actinopteri > Kurtiformes > Apogonidae > Siphamia > Siphamia roseigaster. Next base: position 41,057,038 of record JAPTYR010000018.1, on the reverse strand, counting down.
AGGCTAGATTAGACAGAGCACCTTTCTCTGAAGGCTGGGCCTGGTCGAGTCTGGGCCAACCTAGGGCACGGGGACTTTGCAAAACTGCTTCTGCTTTCAGCTCATTAAATATAACTATGTAGCAGCGCTGGGTTTCTAACTCTCCCTTGCCTGCCCTGCTCACGACCAGTCTGTTTGCTTCTCTTGCCACTGTGGCATGATGGGGATTGTCTTAAGGTCTCAGTTACTTGATATTTTATTTATGAATGTTCAGGGGAGTTGGGACTAGATTATATTTCTCTCTGTCTCTGATGCTCTGAGTAACAGGGGACTGCTGTATCCCCAATGTCTTCACTTCAAACAATCCCCTTGTGTTTCCACTAGGGTGTGCAGGAGGACCTTTATCAGCGTATGCAATCTTAGATTATGTCTTATCACAAAGAGAATCATGAAAGAGCATGCATTACACTCCATGAAAGCAGTTGTCTATGCTTAAAGTAACTGACTGAGCCTGTCTCAAAAATGTTCATCTTTTCTTCTGTTCACTGAGTAAAAAAAGACAGAGCCACTCTGAGGAGCAGGATTTATTATAAAAGAAAGTCTGAAGATTATTTAATTGATGTTAATGGTTCATGGTTTAATCGTGTTCTAAACTTTGATTTGAAGAGTGTTTAGAACTGTTAAGGGATATCAGTAAATCACAAATAACAAAAATGCGGACTGTGATTCCGGCAACATCCACAAAGTGCTTGTTAAGTAACAGTGTTTGATGCATTGTAAATGGTGCCCCTGTGCTTTGGAAGTTAAACTCTTTCTGCTTTGGTGGCTTTTAATTTCAGAATAAAGAATTTACCATCACTGGGGTGAGCTAATAAAAAAAAAATAATTTTACTGTTAAAAATTTCATTAGTTAATGGGCTTTTCTCCAACATAAAACAATGACTAAACACCTCAAAAGTACTGGAAGAAAAAGTTGTTCAACAGCATTTCGAGATTGTACAACACAACAAAATGTAATTTCATAGTCCCTGCCCACTCTTTCTGCTGTGAATCCATCACTCTTTGATGGAATTGGTCTTTGTGTCGACAAAAGACGATGGTTTACCTGAGCACAAAACATCAAACACTGTCTTTGGGGGTAAAGAAACAACACGTTAGTTCCAAGTTGAACAGAATCAGGAGAAGAGGATGCCTGCTGCAGGAGGGAAGCTCGGAAGTATTTGTGAACAGGGACAGTATATGGGTGTACTTTTTCTCACTGTCTTTTTGTCGAATGTCTTTTTGGCTCTTTCCTGTGTACTATAGATTAACTGCACTTCTTACAAGCCTCCTGTCTGCCTCTTCTGAGTTAATAGCCACTTTTACACAGAGGTCCTGGAAAAAAGGTGAGCTGGTGATCCCACCTTTTTTCCACCATTGAGTGATTTACACAACAGAGGCAAATGTCTCACCTGTCTCACCTCTGTTACGTAACAGGTGAGACAGACAGATTCCCCCCTGTAGTGTGGGAGAGACAGCGGGCGCATCATGAATTCTGCAGCCCGCTCCGTGCCTGACTGACCTGCCTGGTGCGATCGGTGGCCAGCTTCATGTCCCGGGTGAAAATGGCACATACCCACAGAATCATGCTAGTGCCTCCTTATGTGCCGCTGTCTCCCCCATACTGAGGTTCGCTGTCATCAAAACTTCACATCTTGGTTGTGGAATGTGAGGTGTTCTTTTACATAGTGTTCCAGAATCACGATCCCACCTTTATCATGGCTCTGTTACTACCTCCTAGAAGTGTTACAAAGCAACAATAAAGGTGGGACCAAATGATTCCACTGTTTCATTTACATATACGTTGTTCTGGAATAAAGGGGAAATATTTCTACAACCGATGCTGTATAATAGAGGCTAACATGATAACCGGCAACGTTTGGTTAATTCCTTCAATCTGATACTTAGAAGCGTTTGTACTTCTATGATGTCCTCAGAGGCTTTTAGACATCCATCCATCCATCCATCCATCCATCCATCCATCCATCCATCCATCCATCCATCCATCCATCCATCCATCCA
>JAPTYR010000018.1:41007194-41019342 GCA_029814505.1 Siphamia roseigaster | reverse complement strand
TCTAAATATTATGTTAGAGTCTGTTTTTAGCTTTTGACAACATCTGTATCAGTGTGTGTGTGTGTGTGTGTAAGTTTACTGGTATGAGAGTTTGTGCTTTGAAGTCCAGGCCTTGTCACTCTGGACTGCAGTTTTCCCCTGCTCTTCCAGGTTCTCTATAGTCAATGAGGAGGATAGGCGGGAAAGAGGATTATTGGTATTGATCTACCCAGGGGGATCATTAGGCATCACTATCAATTCACAGCTCCTAGCACACAGAATCGGCCGGCACAGACATTGCCAATTTGTCCCTATTAGAGTACCCAGTTTCTGGGTGTCTGCAGAGAGAGGCTGCTCAGGCCCCACTGGAGAACAGCCAGCCTGGGCCTGACACAGGCCTGACCACAGACGGCTTCACTACACCATAGGCAACACTGATGAAACACTTGCTGGCTCTGATCACCTGGTGAATATCATGCAGCATACCAAATTAAATATGCAATAATGCTACAGTGCACTTGCTCTGAAAAAAGTTGTGTTTATCATTATCATTTCTGGAACTTTAAATGCTATTTAGGGAAATAACAGAGAATAAGATTTTTTTAGACTGCCTGCACACATTCCACTTCCTGTCAGTAGCTTTCACTGCATCCCTTATTATTTACCAAGGGGTAATTGGCACTGTAATAGAATACTTCAGTGAGGCTTATCCAGCCTGGCCCACTTATCTGTGTAAGCTGGCTGTTCTGGGGACTAAAGCTGTTAGATCCGTTGTCGCTGACTTTAACCCTCTCTGGCAGTCAGGTGTGCAAGGAGCTGCACTACTGACTGCTATTGTATGCCACAGTGAGTCTAGGTTGCTAGTGGATAGAGAAAGCAATAGTTCACTGAATTATACAATTAAACAAAAAATATGAATATTGGAGAAATATGTCTCCAGTGTCAATATGCAATGTCTTTATTTCAGGATAGTTTTTATTGTCTTCTTTAGACTTTTCATTTTATAGAGTTTTGCAGTTTATTAATAGAAAATATTTTAATTTATGGAACATAATTCCAGTGAGACATAGATAAAAAGATATGTTAATAATAAACGCAAGTGCTAAAAGTGCCAATAGATATTTTATTTAGTGTATACTTACTATTTTCCCGTATTCTTGCTGCATTTTACCCTCGGCCCCCGCCACAGGGTATTGTCATCAGTTCGTCATCTGTCCATTTGTATGTGCAAAAACTTGGGTGTGGACTGAAGGCCAGTGGTTTTCAAATGCAGACATGTTATGTTTATACAGTAGTTAAAACTGAATGCGTACAAGAATGGAGCATTATACATAAAATGACAACCCAATAAAAAGGGTAATCTATACTTGTTGTTTAATCATGGTATGCCTAAATTGCAGTGCATTGCTGAAAGTGAATTAAATGTAAGACCAGAGACTGAAGTTAAACAAAACCATGCATATCTTTGGTCTACATTTTCTTTAACATATTTTTAATATGGCCATCATGCACACACTTTCACACAATGAGTGACCCGACAAACCTTGCTCTGGACCAAGCAGGTCAGTAAGAACAGCAGGTGATTTTTTTCTCACACCCCTTGACCTCTTTCCGGCCTCTTTATCTGCAGCTGAACACCATCTTAATCATGCAGAGAAGACATGTCCTGCTCTTATTTTGGTCTCACTGTAGACAAGTACTGCACAGACCCAGGATATAGAATACACTCAGTACATCTGTACAGATGTGAGAGACAGTGACGTGTGCTGAGGTCTGTTAGAGGGTGAGTGGGGTGTGAAGGGCATCCCGCTGAACTTTAAAGTGCTCTAATAAATCATCTTCAACATATTCAAAATTCATCTGAGCTAGCACTTTGCCCCTTTTCTTTTCAGTTTGGTCTTGTGTGGTCAGACAGGCATACCACATGAACACAGCAGTAGAAACTGTACTCCAGGGGAGCAACACATTGGTCTTCAACCTGAGGTTTTGCATGTGGAAATCAAAGGCCCGGTGGTAATGACTTCAGTCTGGGCAATGTGTGGGGGTCCTTTTGAGCTGCTATTCCCCAGTCACAGCACTGCCTTCACACATCCTCATTCACTGGCTGTTCATGGGACACTGTGCAGCTCTCGTGCTAGGTCAATGACCACACAAATGACATATGGAGCCAGCTCTGTTTCAACTGGCCCATCCAGTTGGTCACACTTCATCAGATATAAAAGCAAAAAGGAAATGTTTGTTAAAGTACATCATATGGAAATAACATGCATCTATGTTTTGGAGACAGATTTTTTTTTTCTATGTGTAATAAATTCCATGAAATGCAGAACAAAAGAACAAAACTGATTATCTAATTGTTGGTCTAGTTTCCAAAAGCATTGTTGTACAGCCACCAAGAGAGGGCAGTGTGGGCTGCCCATAAGCATGGTTAGCAGCTGCAATTCATGTTGGAACGTTGAGATCACCTGACATTTGCAGACGCACATATGCATGCATGCTCTATGCCTTGCTTGGTTGTTATATACATAGATAATATACAAAAATGGCTGTCATTTTTTTCTTTCTTCATGGTAGTGTGGAGAAACTCTCTGATCTTCTTTGTGCCATGCATGCCTGTCTTATACATTCTGGATAATTTCCTCTCCGTTCATCTCTAATTGATGTTTGTCCAGACACAATAAATATATTGTAGTTGAAAAGCCAACCCATCATACACAGGCTATAAATAATATATTTATTCCAGTTGTATTTATAGATTTAAATTGTACCAATATTAATGCAGGGATGAATGTAATATGAAATGTAAGCAAAAGCAGACAGACATTTGTTAAATTAAAGACTGCATGGTTGTGTGCCATTTTGTTCCTTCGCCTTGTGTTTTTATGAAGCAGTGGAGGCAGACTGTCTGGGAGTAATCAGATCAAAACAGGAATCATTCATGATCCTTAAAAATGTACAAATGAAAAATAAACAGATCGCACGGAGCCAGTGGGAGCTATGTGTGCTTCCGCTTCAGTAGATTTTACCCAGAGGATCAGTCATTGGCAGATCTCACTGGTAGAAATACAACATCCTCTCAATATGCATTTGTGTTGTCTTGTATGTTTTGTTATCTGAGAATGTAAGAATGTGTATGTGTGTTTTCTGGGGAGGAGGGAGAGGCTTAGTCTGTGAGCGAAGGAAGAAAAGGAGAGAAAAAGAAGGGAGAGATGGATGAGGGCAGTTCTGGGGCCCTGGGTGTTTTAATTATCCACTGCTCTGTCGTTGGGTCAGAGCTCGCTATCTCTCACTGGCTTTAGCCCTGTCTCATGATTTGAGCAGTACCTTTATCCCTAAGCCTTCAGCTCCTCTGGCCAAACAAAGAAAAAAGGGAGGGCAAAGAAGGGGTTTTACAGCAGTAACTATGCCACATTTACCATTAATATCCCTCAATCTCCTCTTTTTTATGTAGTGCAGAGCACAGTAACCTCAATAAAGTGACCCCAGTGAGGCCTGGTAGTGTATGAATATGGCAGTTGGGATGGAGGATCTTCTTGCACTAGGGCAGAGTCGGTCTGGTTCTGCTCAAAAGCGGAAGCTAAGTGCTGGCAGCCTCCTAAACAAGTGGGGTGAAGGAGCACATTTTTTATCTTCTTTCTGCCTTCACTCTTTCATTCTGCCTTTTTTTTCTGAGAAGAGATCATCGAAATGCCAAGCGTTCCAGGAAGGCTGCATGTATGATAACACTATTGGTGGAGGAATGGCTACTGTGGATGGGCACAACGGTCACATGACCTCGCTGTAGAATTTCCCTGAAGCGGAAGTATTTACACATCCATGCTCAAATTTCAAATCCATTTTAATGTTCATGAATATCCAGACAAAATATTCAACCGAATCCCAGTTTTTCTAAAAAAAAAAAAAATAAAAAAAAACTAAACAAAAAAACGAAACAAAAAGAAAACACTATGTGAGTCTTTTTTTTTTTTTTTAAGAATGCCATGATACTGGGAAAATCCTGTTTCTTCTTCTTTTTTTGTCTATATCATTAAAAATGCTAGAAAAAAAAATCCTTGACAAAAAATATAAATTTTGTAGATATAGAATTATCAAAATTAATAATTCTGAAATCCTCATTAGAAATTTCACATTTCAATAAAATAATTCAGATTTTAGGCCTTTGTTGTGTACTTATGTCTTTGTTCAAATGTCCACATAGAATATTTTCCTACTGAGGGTGAAATGTTAAAATAAAAAAAAAAAATCTGTGTAGGAGGATAAAAGCTTTTTGTTGCTGTGTATTATATACATATATTGTTTATTTTAAAAAGATACACAAAGAGAATGTATTTATCAGGGTGTGCATAAAAGCCTGTGTGTGTATACTGTATATACTGAGAGCCTATGTGTTAGTCTGTAATTTCTGGACCGTACTGTATCTCCATGACAACATGGTTTTGATGTGGGTTCCCTTCCTGACATTTCCCCATTTGGGGAGGCTTGTGAATTGCCTTGCCTCTCCTTCAGTCAGCATGTCACATGAAAAAAAGGTGTTGGGGCTGGGGGAGAAGGGGAGGGGTGTGCATAGGGGGGCAGTATGAGGAATCTAATGGGCGTCTGGTCTGATTGTCCTCAGCCGTGGCAGAAGAGACAAAGCAGATGAATTGTGCAATGGATTCGAAGAGATTGGAGACAAGTGCATGTCAGCAGCCCCTCCATCTCTCCTCCTTTGCTCCCCCCATCCTCCAGAATCCCTCCCTCTCCATCTCTTCTTTCTTTTTGTCTGACATCCTGAAAAAAGCAGGCATGACAGCAGAGCTCTGCTTGAGCAAAACATTAAAAACAAAATGCAATCCTCACCCGTTTTTCTTTTATAGGAGATATTCAGGCAGACATTTAGTGTGTTGGACCCATATTAATTGACAAAAACCGCATGACAAATCTACACTTATTAATCACTGAGCAAACATCAAGGGCATTTTGATTCGTGCTGTCTGAAATACTAGAATTAAATGACAGCATTTATAGAAAACACATTTGAGGATAAAAGCACTTATCTAATCAGCTTAAAAGAGGAATGCTGTGTTGAAATCTGATAGACTTCTCTGAATGTTTTTGTCTTTCACTTTTATAATGCACATCAGTTTGTTTGTTTTTTTTTATCCTGTATATTAATTGCTTTAACTCTTGTTGAGTGAATGTCTGACTTATGTTTCTCCTTTGCAGTGGGTGGAAATTGTTAAGTGAGGATAGCTGCTTCAAACAACCCACTGCTTCTGTCCTGAAACTGGTGGCAGAACAGCATCCTTGTAGTTTGCATGCTGGACATTTTGGGAGGAAAAAAAAAAAAAATCACAGGAAGGCTTTATGCTTCTGCTGTCACTGACATATAATACTTTGGTCATTGTCTTTAATTATTCGGATTTGCTGTAGTAGTGCAGCCCAGGACCATAACTGTTAGGATCCCTTAAATGTGCTAAAGTGTTTCCCACAGCAGCTTTGGCTTTTGAAGTTTTGGAGTGGAAGTACGCACAGGTCTTTGTGAGGTATTGCATTTCCTCCACAAAACACCTTAACTGAGGGAGCTTTGTTTCGATTCTATATGAGGTTCTGTTTCTATTTATTATTTATTTTTAACTTGCAGTTCCAACTGCACAGAATTTGATTCCATTAATTACATCTTACCATTATTTACAGATAAGAGTGTAATATGATCAAAAGTCATACAGAGAATATTTTGCATTAGTGCTGAAATTGGAAACTGTTTCTACCTTAAATGTACCACATTATTTAGATGAACTGATACATTTTCATTTCTATCAAGTGGCCACTCTTGACGGCACTGGCCTGTCAGCTTTTGTTTTGTGTTGACTACATTTATTATTCATCTTTACATCAGTCTGTATTTTAATATGAATAATGGAAGAGGTATCAGAGAAGGAAGAGGGATGTGAGAGAGGGGTGCCACACAGCATGTGTCCTTGGCTGTTCTCTGCTCTTGCACTCCTCGGTGGAGCAGGTGGGGGGGTGGGCTAAAGGAGGAGAAGGGCTGTCGGACTCGGAGTCTAGCTGTGCCTGGTGCAGGGCCAGGATTCTGGGTCCTGCTCTCTCTCTCCTTTCCACCTCCTCCTGTCTGCCTGCTTACCTGGCTGGCTCTCTTGTCGGATTTAATAACAGTGTATAAATCAAAAGCCTCCTGTCAGCCACACAGCCTTCATTAAATTCAAATAGGGAACGGGTCTCTTTGGATCCAATTTTAATAAAACCAGGCAATCAAATATGGGTTTAAAAATGGGTCATCATTTCACAGCCACACAGATGTCTGGTCGCCATCGGTTTCTTGTGTACACATTTAACATCTCATGTAAGAGGGCCCCACTTCTATATACAGTAGACACTATATCTTCCGTGCAAGTGTAGCAGTATATTGTATATTCTTTGTATGCAGACACAAACAAGGTTTTCTAACACAATACAGTCTATCCAGTCCTTGAACTTCAACACGTACATAATTTCCCTTTATTTGCAGTTTATAAAGGATGTGACAAGGCACAAGAATGATATGCATTCATGAGATTAATTTATTTCTATAATATAATTAGCCATATACAAATATTACTTACAGTTTGTTCAAATTGGTAAATCATATTATGAGGAGTAAAAATACACACTCAATACACACTTACATCTGTATCAACAGGTTTTGCCTGTTTCTGCTCAGCTTCAACACAAAAGCACAGCTGAACAAAAAGCTAAGGATTCCAATTCAGTTTAATTTTATATGTACTAATTCTGAAAGATGCCACATCTAATAAAGTTACTTGTGGGCTCAAAAGTCCTTGTCCTGTTATTTTTTTTATTTGTTTATTTATTTATTTGTTTATTTGTTTGCTTGCAGGTTTCCATATAATATCCATGTACCAGTGAAGCTTTTTTTTGCCACATTCATAGTAACTGTTGACTAGGATTCCACCGTTATTAAAATGTATTTACCTTGATATTTGTGCAGTAGTTACGAATCTAATTTCAACAGTATAATTTGGAATTAGAGTGACACCTACAATGTCATATAATCTAAATAAAGATTGAAGCTCTGTTCTTTGTGTTACATCAAATGCTGTGCGATTTTTGTTTTGATAATCAAAAGGCAGAGAAACTACCTGTATCATTCAGCTTATGAGCAGAAGAGGGCACTATGAGTCGCTGATGTGTATTTGCCTCCTTGGTCCCTCTCTTTCTCTGTATTTCATCTCATTCACTGTCTTTTCTTATTGCATTCACTTGCTTTGCATCACCCCATTTTCTTTAAACAGTGCACTACATATTTGTATTTTAAAGTCATAACTGTCATGAATTACAGTGTTAGATGAAAAGTGTATGTAAAACCATTTTTTCAGTAAAACACAGGCAGAAATTAAAATGGATAAATTATATAAAAGATTGTTCTGCATTGTTAGGCTCTGCCTCCACTCTGTACCTGTTTATAAAAGTAGTCAGTTGATACCAAATGTGTTTAAATTTTTTAAAAAAATTTCCCCAAAGTAGTAATTATTTAATTTCTAGAATTTTCATTACTTTGTTACATTTCCCAGGAAAAGAAGGAAGGTGAAACATAATGAACTCTTGAAACATGATTCAAATATAAGGTGATTTTCAACACCTATTACTCACTCATCTTTTCTTTTCAGTCCTGGTACACATTCAGGACACATAATTATTGTAATTTGTCTAATTATTGCCATTATGTTATAACTAAAAAATCTTGAAACTTTACCACATTTTCTTGATAATTTTTTAAATGATTTTTTTTTTGGCCTTCTTCTGTTAAATATATTCCCTCTTTGTTAAAAACATGCAATGTGAGCAATCTTACGGTTATTTGTCCCCCTCAGTGACCAGATAATCATGTTCAGCTCTACCTGAGCATTGTGTCCTCTGCAGGCGAGTCAGAGGAGTCCCCCCCTGGTGTGTCTCCCTCCTGCCTCTGTTCTTCCTGCCTCCTTTCCTGTTGCCATCGTGGCCTGCCATGTTAGTGCAGGCTCCCACTGCTCAGCCCTCTTCTTCAATAAATCTTCATATGTGTTGGAGGGAAGGTGGAGGGTACAGACAACAATAACCACCGGTACTCTCCATCAAAGGGTTATCTGGCTTTCACAGGCGCACTGACAGACTGCTCTCTGACATGGAGCAGAGGCCGAGTACTGTGTCTCTGACAGGGAAGAGGCCTGGCTCTGCAGACAGGAAAGGGATTCATTTATAGGAACTAAAAAATTCCTCACAAAGTTCAAAGAACTAAACAATCAGATGATTGAGAGAGAAGTGAGAGAATTTTTTAAAAAAGTTTTAATGACTATGGCACCAAAAACACATGCGATGTACTGTTTTCTCTTGTACGAGCTCTTTGAGTTCCTGTGATTCTCCTCGATGTCATTTTTTTAATGTAAATCTGGAAATTAAATGTAATTATTTTTTCTTACATTGTGGTTATTTTAATTTCCTTAATGGTGAGCAATTAACCATGATGCTTTTGGAATCAGGATTTTTATACAAAACAAGTTATGAGGGAGATATTTTTCTGGGTTGAGTTTTTGGGACCAATTCTTTAATGCTGTGTTAGCGTGTCAGCAAGGACTGCTGTTATGAATTACTAGCTCAAATTTTGCAACTTAAAAAGTGGGAATGAGAATAAACCTTTTGTTTATGTCACCTATCATCTTGAAATATTTACCATTCTGCACCTCTCAGCTCTCTGTCTCCCTCCAGTGTGATAAAAGGTTGCAGACTTCCAACCTTAACCCCTTCCTGCTTCGTCCCATCCCATCTCCCTTTCTTCCAAGAACAGAAATCATATAAAAACCTCTTCGTTCTGCTCAAATCCTGCCTCCTCCACCCTTTCTCTCCCCCAGGAAGTTTATTCAGTGGGATCCCTTTGGGAATCATAGGAGCATTTGACCAGGTGTCTGTGACACTTTTCAATATTTTATTCTGGAGCATGTTTGTGTGTTTAGTGTGTGTATTTCCTTTGTTATATGTTTGACTTTTCAGTTCGAAGAGAAACAATACATGCGTGCACTTTAACACTTTGTATGTCTGTGTGGTACGGAGCGAGGGTGTGTTCAGTGTGTATGTTTAAAAAAAAAAAAAGGAAAGGAAATGAAATTCAATGCTAAAATGAATTATGGAGTATGTATCGGTTCCTACTGTGTTGTTCAGAGTGCGTGAGTGAATGGAATTCATGTGCAGAAGGTGCAGAAATAAAAACAGAAAAACTGCAGTGTGTTTTAGGCATAGTGTCAGGTACTGTATGAATTGCCTGCGGTTGCCTTGCAGGACTGATACCTCTGAAATCTACCATTTCTCTCTATTCCCTTTCAACAAAAACATGTCCCCCAGCTAAGGTGCACCTTCACTGTTTTTACCATCACTTTTTCAAGAGAAAACAAAACTGTGAAGAATAGCAGCCAGATACCAGGTTTTGTAAAGGTGTACCGTGGTGCTTTCTAAGGTAAATTGGCATTGTGCTGGAGTTCCATACCATACATTTCTTTTCACGGTGAGGGGCTAGCTACAGAGATCAAAATTACTGCAAATTACTGCTGCTGTATTGCCTCACTGTGAAAAATGATACTGTTTCATCAAACGTACTAGTTGTGTGTTTCTAGTAAATTCTTATCAAAAGCACAATGGGCTTACAGTAGTATCACTGCTGCTTGTAGCAGAAGAATAAAAACACACTGTATTTGTGACAAGGAATTTGTTTTGTTATTGACACAAAAACGTGTCTTCTAATAGGCTTGTCTAGTTCTATTACACATGCTAGAGTTGGCTGTATTTGATCCTATTTTTAAATTCTATCTTGCACAAGATTTTTATCAGTTGAATAAAAAAGAATATGTTAAACAGTTAAAAAAAAAAAGATAAAAAGCTATATTTTGTAAAAGAGTCACTGTCCATGAAGGTATTAGAGTATTGGCAGACTTTTATTTTACATTTGTTCTCACTACTCCTGCATCTATCATGGTTCTTCCTCGTCTTCGTGTTGTCTTCATCGCGGCCTTCCACTTCACCTTTCACTCCTTCCTCTTTTCTTTTAAACCTTAACCTCATCATGTCTCCACCTGGATGCTACTCACATATTCCATATTTTTGCATGGAGAGAAACCTTAGGGTCTGAGTCCAGCTTTCCACTCTGCCAGTCTTATTTTTAAGTCTTGTCCAGGTTTTTTTCCTATTAGGGTGGGGGTGGGGGTTTGTCACCCGGATGTGGGGGGTTATGTCAGGAGGGGTGATCATAAATATTAGGAGCTGCAGGGAGACAAAGGGGCTAAAATGGAAAGGCTTGGCTGGACGAGGGGACCTGGCCATGTCATGTACCTCAGTCATTTTTCTTGTGCGCTTAGAACTCAGTCAGGGGTTTAATTGGAATCCAGACTTCAAAGAAACCCTCAGCCCATCCAGCAGCCCCCCAATTCCAACTCCACCACCCCTGCACTAACTCCCCTGGCTGGATCCACTCATGTCCATAGCACATACACACAGACCGTGACCACTACAATATCAGAGAGAGCATCACCATGCACGACCTCGGCTGAAATTGACTTTACTCATATTTGCAGAAGATGTTTAGTTGTGGCATATGTTCATACATGTAGCTTTGTGTTTGTAGTTGAAACTGAACTGTCTATTTTTTTCCTCACACTATATAAAACCGTTATCTTTTCAAATGTTTCTGTATTCCGAAACAAACCCGAATGATTTTGTTTGAAATTGATTGGACTATAATTATATTTTTTTGTGATTATTTCTGACTTTAATGAATATTTTGTCACAAAAAGTATGTTTACTTGATGCTGTGATGGTTTGAAGTGCAATTTAATGTATGTGGTCACTATATGTAATCATTAGCACACAAATACTGCAATACTACGAATACTAATAAAGTGTATGAAGATACATCTCCCTTTTTGATACCCAGCTGTCAGTGTCACTTTTACACTTCCCAGGTCACTAAACTTTATTTATACTGCACATAATCTATGATCATTTGAATATTTTGGAGGACCTTTTGTATTTTCTTTTTTCTATTTGCTATGTGGATGCTCATCATCTGAACATGCTTTTAAAAAATGTCATTTCAGTTTAATTCTTTAGACATCTTCCCAAACAAATATGCAATTATCAGCCAAACACAGTTTTTAAATACTGTTTCTCCAATATTGCATGCACATCTCAGTTTATTTTTGCAAATAATTGCGCGTTGATTTTCTTTTTACTCTGTACTGTCTGGCAATTATGCCACAATTGGAAGAATTAGAAAAATGTATTATATGGCTCAAAATTAAAGTGAGAGAAAGTTAACTTTGTAATAGACTAAAACTGAAGAAAATGGGTGGAATAAAATATCAGTTGTAGAGTATAATTAATATTGGAGCAGCAGGGGTTGATATGTCCTAATATATGCAGCTGTGTAATTAAGGCTTCTGTCTGCGCCTTTGGAGTTTCAGTAGGTCTTGTTAGCACTCTGCTGAAGACACTTTTGAAGCCATACCTGTAAGATAATATGTTTCAAAGCTATAATTATAGGTAAAGAAAGAGGACCTATTTTTCAGACCTCTAACAAATCACTTTTTCCATTACACCTGGTAAAGGTGTTAATGACTCTTTGTCTTTTTGATTTTTCCATTTGAATTATGAAACAGCTGCATCATCTGAAGTACGGTTAATAGGTGAATTTCAAGTGGGCATGCATAGGAAAAAATATATCTTACTTAACTAGTTTTCACCAGGGTAGACCAATCTTACGTCAGTGTAGGGGAAAAAAAAAAAAAGGTTTTCATCATTGGCGCAGGATATGAGTGAAAACATAGAAATTCTGTAATTAAGTTTTGCTATAAACAGAAATGGGTTAAGGGTGTCATTATAGAGGCAGGGTGTAATTGTAAGATGACAACAGGTGAAACGGGAGCTAATTGCACACAGACTGGAATTGAGTTAATGTAACAGTGATTATTTAAACCATAAGATCCAGCCTTTATGTTTAGAATATAACCATTCATAATTTTTTATTTATCTGCAAATGTGATCCCGATTAAAAATACATATACATACAAAGACAGTGATATTGAAGGTTTCATGTCCACCCACCAACCACCACCCCCCGCACAAAAAAAAAAAAAAAAAGGAAAAACCC
>JAPTYR010000018.1:40990366-41003095 GCA_029814505.1 Siphamia roseigaster | reverse complement strand
CTCCAACCATTTCAACAATGTCTTTATTTAAAATGTATTAAAAAGTGTGTTGCAGTACAGGTTCTTCATGTAACAAAAAGACAATTTTATCTTTCAAATTTGCTCTGCAGAAAAAGCAGGATGTGCTTGAGTCGCAGAGTTTTGTGTGTTATTCCTGATTATTTTGAGATGTCCAGTTTTCCAGAAGTTGTTGACCATGATCCATTTTTATTCCTCTTGGCCGAGCAAACCGAGGAGAACCTTCTGATAGTCTCCCTTGGTGTGTTCCTGCAGATGTAAAATTAACATGGAGGACAGAGAAGTTAAATGACAAGATGACTCATGGTGTTAATGACTATAAAGGTCACAGAGACGTAAGTATCATCCACTTACTGAAACAGTTTTGTGCAGAGACTGTCCGTACTGGGCTTTGAACTCAGAGCAGATCTTCTTCAGGTCCACTTCACAGCGTGACACTATGATTCTTGTCACCATCTTCTCTTTGGCTCCTTTACTCTGAGCAGACACGTACAAGTCAGCACTTGCTTAAGTTCTACACGCTCTATACTTAACTACAGCAGCTGATGCAACACTGTTGTAAGACAACTTTTGCCAACTTTATATTCTGTGTTCCTGCAGCAAAATTTCACTTTCACAAGCAGATGTACTTCTTACATCTGCTCTCTCCCCAAAAAGTCTGGCCCTCAAAATAGCCACATTTCAGCAAGAAAAATAAGAAGTGCACTGTAACTACCTTCATGGCATCATGCAGTCTGTTGGCAAAAAACAGCTGTTTGTTTTCAAAGCACTGAACTGGAACAAAAGAAGCACAACAAATGTCCTAAATTATACACCTTGTATTCAATGCATCATTTTCTACTACTATAATGGGACTGACCCGTAAATGAGTCAACGCCAAAAATTTGTAATGATGAACCAAACTTAAGAAAATTCTAATTAGTAATAAAACAAATTAAAATTACAGAGAGTTTTACCTAACACCAGAAAAGACCTTTGCAGATCTCCTTTAACCTCCTTCATAACGCTTTCCTGCATGTCATAGGGGCTGTAGCTCTTGTATCTCTGAAACACTAACAAGACAGAAAAACATATTGTCATTAGCCAATGACAGTACTTGAATGGATTTGTAATTAGGTAGTGTTTTGTTTTTAGCAGAGGGTGTAGTACCTTTTTGCAGATGGGGTACACTTCTCTCAGACATGATGGAGATCCATGTTGCCACATCAGTTCCTTTAATCCTTACTCCAGCATCATAGAGTGCCTGAGTTAAAAGTAAAGTGATAATTGATAAATGATAACTCTTTAATTTTACAGATAAGCAAAGAAAATGACAAAATATACTAATTAGGTTGTACTATACATATAGTGGTGGAAAAAGGTTTTGGGCACCCTATGAATTTGTAATATATTACATTGAAAATCACTCTTAAGTCAATGCCACGCTCACTTCTGCATGTGCTCTGTTCTGTTGAGGTTAAAACTGGACGCTTCAGTGAGATAATGAAACACATCTAGAGCATGGCATGTTGAAACGGTCAAGAGTTCAGTTTTATTTTTTCATGCTAACAAAAACCAGAGAAATCATTTTGTCACTATCTGTCTGATGCAGCGACACCTTTTGAAACACAAAAATAGTTTTCCACAAATATATAATATATTCTAATAATAATTATATTTATAATATTTGAGATTATCTGTGAAATTGTCTAAAAAAAACTTTTTTCCACTACTGTATAGACTAAATGTGGTCTAAAATTAACATTATTTGCAACATAATGTGACAAACTATTACAGAATCAAAAAACAAATTAATTTTAGCAAGAAAAAGGTCCCTGTTTTGAATGTCTGCGGTCAAAAATGGGGTCACGAGCCAAAAAAGTTTGGGAACCACTGATAAAGCATAAAAACATGGCTGATAATAGGAAGAGGTGTGTTGACTGATTATGACACCAAATAGTCATCCATGAAAAACTCATCATAGCCAATTTAGGTTAAAAAGTAACTGAATGCTACTTCATGATCTCTACTTCTTCTACTTTTTTCATCCATGAATAATGGAGTCTACATTGCCACCTTTTGACAACACCATGCAGCCTTTTTTTTTTTTGTACTCCAGGCTGGTTGACAGAAGGATACCTAATTTGCATTTTCTTTATTTTTTACTTTTTTTTTGACATTTCATAAATTTTTTGTAGCCCATGCTGCCTCCTACTGCATACAGTTCCTGTGTTTTTTCAGCATTATTATTACTTCTTTTGTGACTATCTATGATGTGTGCCAATCATGTATCTTTAAAGATTTCTTTGCAGTTAATTTGCATAAAATCTCCTTACTGTGTTGAGCTTAGTAGATTTACTTCTTCACTTTTTATTATTTTGCCTTTTTTTTTTTTTTTTGCAGTGATGCACTCATGTAGATTCCTGTCAGGAGTTGGGCTACAACGGTACAGTTGAGTTAAGAATAAGCATGTTTAAGTGCCAAACCCACTAAAACACAGAGAGACTAAAGAGAGTGCTGTGCCAAGGGTTCCTGCTGCAAAGGCCCTACATTCCATAAAAGCCTTAATTGGTCTGTTAAACATCAGACTGTAATCACATGTGGTGAGCCTGGAGAGATGTGTAAACACCCTGTATGTGGTGTTTCTCTCCACCCTCTCTATTGCCACTTTCCTCCTCACATCACACCAAAACAGAAGCACGTGTGATGATGTAAAATATGACAATTTAGAATTTTGGAAGTAAAACTAAATGGAGTAATGTCAGTCAATGAAGACTCCGTGTGGTGATGGGGTCAGTGTTGGTGTTTAGACACTAAATGCAGTGGATGGAACATTTAATGTGTGTGACGGTAGCTATCTGCTCTTCTTACTGGAACCAATTCAGGACACATATACAATACGTTAGCCTCTTCATGGTTGTTTTGCTGACATCTAGCCCAAACTGCAATGTGCCGCTACGTAGAAGCGGGACATTTGAAGGGTAAAGGGGACATAGGCCTAGAAAAAAACAAACAGTCACCAAAGGTCTGTTTTGTTTCTGTTTGTTTTGAGGTCGGTCAGTTTTTTCCTTCTCCTCATCCTCCGACCTTCATACCTTCTCCATCTCAAACTCACTAACTTCCTCTTCGTTTCCCACTGGAGCAGTGGAGCCTGTCACCGTGGACCAGATGTTGGAGTTCAGAGTGCTGAGGACAGGGTGAACTTATGGCGATTATTCTTAAAATGAGAAAAACACACAAACAAAAAACTTGCCCCCTATATTAACCTTTTTTTGTACTTGATTTAGAAATTATAGCTTACAGACACCTAAGGACAAGTGTTTATATATAAAATGAGTGCTTTCATATTATTAAACTTTTTAAATCAGATTAATCACAGAGTTCCAGTGGGTTCATTTAGACTAATCACAATTAAATGTCTTTAATTTTTTAATCTATATTAATTGTGTTTCATTTCACGTGAGCAGACTCAAGACAGAAGGGAAGATATATAGGTGCTTTTGAAACTGGGATTATTTTGATACCTTGCACTTAACCAGCTTTTTAAACTCAATAATAAAATAAAAATTTAGACATGTTTCCCTCCCAGGGTGTACTTAATGATGACCTCAGATAAATGCAACAAAAATGATGCTCTTGCTCTGAGCCATCAAAAATTTTATGAATTTTTAATAAAATGTTGGGGCCAAATATGGGACAACTGGGACATGAAAAGCTACCAAGGTGTCAGTGCATTCTGGAAAACATGGCTTGAAATAGTCTTACAGTGTTTATCGCTATAAATAAAGACATAGTGTTAAATGTGATGGTCTTAGTTATTTTTCTAATCCAGACATGTGGGTTTTCCTTGAATCTAACTGTCATTCCAGGTTTCCTGTGTGTAAACCCATTGTATCCACTTGCGTTACAGACAGAACCTGCTCATTTAAACTAATGACAGACCAATATATCGGTTGGCTGATATTTGTGTTTTTTTCTTGTATCGGTATTGGCCTGTTGCGTTGGCCAATATACTCTTTTTTTCCCCCTGCCATGATTTACTGACGGGAGAAGGTCATGGCACCATGCAGTAAGATTTATTAGATTAACTGTCACAATGTTTATTTTCTAAATGTAAGTAGAGAGGGTTTTCTGACATTTGTTATCATTTGACAGAGGAAAAAAAAATCCGTATTGGCTCCAAATATCAGCTTAGAAATAGGAACAGCATGTATCAGTTATCGGCTAAGGCTGATGTAAAAAAAAAAATAAATAAAAAATTGGTATTGGCCCCAAAAATGGTGGTCCATTACTAATTTAAACACATAAATTGTGAGTGATTTTGCAATAGCGCTCATTTTTGTGAAACAATCTGTCTTACATAATTAGTTTGATTCCCAGAATGCACCTGTGAGAGAATAAAAACATATGTGAAAAATAGTAGTGTGTAATATTTGTGTCCATTTTTTTTTTTACGATGTTACATGCTGATTTTTGTATAAAAATGACACAAAAATAATAGAAAAACATATTTTATTTGAAAAATACTTTCTCTTTTATCTCAGTAAATATTTACTTTTAAAATCGACCCAGAGTGCTTGGAAACTTGCTTCAAAACATTAGTCTACATCTGGTTTGAATGTTTAGCCCCGTGTCCTGTTTTTAGGGACCAGTTTCAAAGAAGCATCCATGTGCACCTCATGTATTTATTAAACACTTTCAACAGCTTCAACAAAACAACTGAAACAACTGTTCTGTCTTGGGTTTTTGTGTCCTCAGACGAACAACATGCTGTTAATCGTCTTCCATCTTTATGGGTTGGTTCTGCTGCCTGTCACTACCAGATCGACTACACATTTATTCATGCATGATGGTAACTCTCCTTGGACAAACAACCCCAAATGCATTGGAAGAGACATTCGAAGTAATTTTGCACTGCAGTTGAGTTAATTCCATAAAAAATTTCAATCAAATTAATCATGGCAATGGATTAATCCACGTTAACGTGTTTATTTTGACAACCCTTGTAAAAACATTAGCATAGATATAAATATAATCATATTTTAAAGGTAAATTATATAATATATGCTAAATAATTTAAATGCTTATTTATTTGCAGTATGAACAAATTGTAAAAAGACTAGTACTGTAAAATAACTAAGCCTGGAGACTGATTCGTCCACTTGAATTTTCTGTGTTGAATATTATTTGTGATTGAATATTTGTTAAACAGGTAATTAGACTGATTGATAACTACTATTTGGAACTGATATGCATTTGCTCTGAAAAAGAAAATGTTCAATGCTTTGAATTTAGTGTATTTTTTTATAATTACATGTAGTAATAATTTGCTAGTACTAGTCAATTTTCATACTAAAAGTGAAGTGGACTGATCATAAATAATCAGCACTAATAAATACAGGTTCTTTTATGTGCTCATGGTCTTTTACTACCACAGTACAACAGAAAATTCATTTAACATGAACAGGTTCAAATGTTACTTCGTGCTCTTTTCATTTACAGAACCCTTATCCAGATGCCTTTGACCCTGCAGATCTCTGTATTTAATAACGGTGCTTGGTTTATCAAAGGATTGGGTTGATTGATTCTGAAATCATATTATAAAAGTGTGGCCTCAACAGTGGCAAAGTGACTCGTTTTGTCTTCACATTATCAATTAGCATAAAACAAACCAGGATTGACATTCATTTTCAACTTCCACTGCCAATTAAAATAAAATCCTTTTGGTAGCTTGACTGCCGAAATTTGCCTCGTTATGCTTTTAATAATTTATTCATATGCATCTGGAATTCTTTTCACCTGCTGTCTTTGACGAGTCTGACGATGGTAGAATCCGGTACGGAACAGCTCCATTGGAACTTGTCAGGAGTCACATGCTAATCAAAGCCATGGCAGTAACACATACGCTGGCTGACACTGAGTGCTGAATTGAGATCTTTCAGTTAAGGGGTGGTCTCCCAACTCACTGCTCCTCCCTGCAGCCCTCCCTACTTAGTAGTGCTCTTGGGAATGTTAGATCTGTGTTTCCTGATGTGTGTAGCATATCTTCATGAGTCTTTGGTGAGGTGTAATGTCTTATGTCTTTACCGTTCCTCTGACATTTTTATGAAAAGATTGCCATAATATGGATTGTATATAATTACTGAGCTGAAACACTGACACATTTCTTTTTTTATTATTGCTCTTGAGGTTTTCTTTTGATGTAGGTAAGGTGGTGTCCTGCTCTGTTATTACACACAGAGAGCTGATAGCCAGCGTAGATACATGCTGATAGAAGAGTTTTATCACAACACAACACAGCTGCATTGATGGCAGCGCTCTCCCAGAGGGTAGAGGTGCTTATTATGCATCCCATATGAAGGCACAGTGTTTGCTCATAAAAGCCCGGGTCTGGATAACGATGCTTGAATGCTCACTCTCATCTGATTTCATCTAAAGACTAATGATGAGTTTGCCTTCTAACTTCATTTCCTCTCAACATTACAGTGCAGCTGTGTTTTTCCCAATGATGAAGTGTTCTGAAACTGTGGACGAAGTGTCTAAGGTACATTTGTGAAATGAGGCATCGCAAGTCCAGCTTTTCCAGGAGACGGGATGAATTCTTTAAAGTAAGCTGCTGAGGGACTATGTTTTTTTTTTTTTTTTTACCCTATTTTTTGTTCTTCCTCTTCTTGTGTTTAGTAAACCCATGGTGATAAGATGCTAGTGACAGCATGAGTTATCAGTTACCAGCGGGACCATAATGTTATGCAGGGATTCAGGCTCCATTGTTCGCCAAATTCTAAATTCAGCTTGTAATAAAAATTCCACAAACCTATATACACACACGTGTTGTTCAGAAAAAGAAAAAAAAAAAACTTATGCACTTAAGTCTCATTCTGAAATGAAAACCTCACTGTATGTAACACTAATTTTCTAAAAACATCATCTTGAGTATAAAGGTAAACTGTTATGGATTCCAGCACTACCTGCATAGTGGATGCTTACAGGTGATTGCAATATGTCTAAAAATCTAAATAAATGCCTGATATTTAGCCAGCCTCAATGGAATCTGAAGTGAAATACTTATTAACTGTGACTTGCAAAAGAATAACAGGGCAATGACAACCTGTTATATGTGTATAGTGTATACATTTTAAGGTTGTACTTCATCCTTTTAAATTTTTCCCCTTGTTTTTTGGTTTTAAATGTTGATATTAGAAATTAAAAATAAACTAAAATAAATAATAAATAAATAAATAAATAACATTTTCAATTTCTATAGGAAAACATTTACTATGTTCTAAATACAGCCCGGTGGAGGCTGCACATTCCATTCAGACATAAAAGCATGCAAAAAAAATTCCAAATAAATATATATACATCTCTGTATATACATATATGTACATCTCATATGAAGAATATTTGAGCTTTACTCCATTCAGTGTTTTTTTTAGAGTTTGGCCAGTATGACAGAATTAGACAAACCAGAAATAATAAATTAATTAATTAAAAAAACACAGAAAATCTGCATAGAATTTGAGTTGTACAGTGCAGGTGAATTCACTTCATGATTCTGTGTTTTTCAGTTTTACTCACATATTATAGTGATTGTTTTGTGAATTACAAGATGTACGCACAGAACCAAAACCACAGAACTGTATAAACTGAGTTACCACATTGGGAAAAAAGGTGAGATGTGTTAAATAAGAACTACAGAGAAGTAACAAGGCAAAAAAAGTCACCAGCCATGAAATCAGTGTTGATCACATGCTTTCCTGTTCTTCTTAAAGTGGAACAACTGTTCTTCCTGCAGGTTGTAACCAGCCTTCCATAAACATTGACTTTATGCCTGAAAAATCAGTTTCCCTTCTGAAAACCAACACTTTATGCCGTCAGCCTGTTGTTGACAAATGGGAACATCCTGAAATCTTATTTATTATTATTTTAAATGTTGATTAAAGTAATTCCTACCATCACAAAAACGTCTGAGCGGTTCCATGGAAATCAAGTGTTGCTCAAAATATGTTGCTTGCCATTTTAAAAAAAAGGAAAATAAAGTAAAATAAGAGAGATAGCTATATTTCTGTAAAAAATTAGGAAATAATTTTATGCGCAGACCTTATTTGCAGAAAATACAACAAAGACTGAAATCATTAGAACCTTTACTAAACTGAACAAAGCACAAACAAAATATTTTCAATGTTTCACTGACCAGTTAAATTAATATTTTGCATATCTAAATAAATGTACATCTCGAAGAGTGGAACTCAATAAATAAATATGTGTGTAATAGTGCAGACATGAACTGCAGTCATGCACACTGTGGGTAACTCCTACAGGATGAGGCTGGGCGTTGTCCTGTTGACATGTCAGGGAAATAATGACAGCATGTGTCTCTTAAAAATACTAATTTCAGTTGCACCGTAACAGATTTAGTCAACCAAGCTGTTGGTTCGGATATACCTTCGTATCATCACAGATACAAGCTTTTGCACATTTTGCCAACACAAGTGTATTCTCTTCATCATTGGCAGATATATTTCCACTGTCTTTCGATCGGTTTGAGATGAGCTCAGTTCCAGAGCTCAGAACTTGGCAGCTATTTTGAAAAGATCCGATACAGGGCTTCCTACTTGTGTAATAGTGTTTCAGGTTGCATTTCAGGATGCAGCAGACTGTGTTAAGTGACAATGGTTTTCCAAAGTCTTCCTGAGGCCATGTGGCTGTATTCATCATAGTTATATGACAGTTTGTCATTCAACTGTGGTTTCTGTCTTTGACCTTTACACAGAGATTTCCCTAAATCCTTCAATCTTTTCAAAGTAATGTACCAGAGATGATGAGATCTCAATTGTTTGCAAATTAGCTTTGATAAATATTAATTCTAAACTGATAGACATTTTGCCCACAAATGTTGGCTCACTAAGTATTCAACCACACCCCATCCTTACATCCTTTGGTAGATGCTCCTTTCATGCAAAATCATTATTTCAACTGCTTTCCAAATACCTGTACAAAACCATAAACCTTTCCATCTTTAAATGTTAGAAAATGTTCCCTTTGCTTATATGTACCAAAGTCTGCCTTATTGTCCTTATGTACAGCACATACAGACCAATGAAACTGTGTCATTGTAAGGCACACAGTGTGGCAAGGAACATTAGTAGAAAGATAAATTATAAGTATAAACATAGATTCTAACTTTGCATGACAAAAGAACAAATAAATAAAACTTCAGACGTCTTACAGAATAAAATTACTCATAAGGCACATGACAGATTGAAGCTCAAAGTGACGGTAAAGTGTCTATAAAATAAATTTGATCAATGGGGGGGAAAAAACTGCAAATCTTTTCCTTCTACTTTTGTAATTTAAAAGTTAAATTAACAAATTACAGATTTGCATTTTTAATTGCATCTTAGAGATTGTCTCAGCTTTCCTGGAAATAGGATTTATCTACATTTTTATGATTTTCTGAATTTAAAAAAAAGGCTTTTACTGTCTCCATTTACTCTGCTATTTCAATCAATATTTGAAAAAAAAAAAAAAAAAAGTTGTTAAATATGTGTAAAGTATCATTCTACACATACTGTACTGCGCAGACGGTATAGAGTTGCACGCATATTCCGGTGCAGGGTAACTGGTGATTGTTTATTTTCTCATGCATTGATGGGATACCGTCCAGTGGAAGCTTCTCTGAGTTATAGTCCCTTCCTTCCCTTCCCCCTCTGCAGCACTGTCCTTCTTTTGAGCCGCATTTGAATTTAATATTCCATGAAATAAGGCAGCCCATCAGGCTATTGTAATCATGTCAGGTTAATAGGAGAAGTAAAATTACTCTTACTTTTACTCCTTCTTTCTCCTTCTCTCTGACACTATCTCAGCCGTACCCTTTTTTCCTCCATCATGAGCATATTTGAAGCCAAACTGTGCCATAGTATTTCTTTCCTGCTTTAAATTCTTTATTCTTCCTCCCAAGTGTTCTGATTATTATTAGGATTCACTCTGAATGGCTGATGCAGATCCTTTTGAGAGTGAGACGACTGATTTTCCACTCCTAATAGGATGTTCATTTTTGTGGGAAATATATCTGGACCCTCTTTTTTTTTTTTTTCTCCCCCACTTGTTTTTTTTTTCCCTTTTACACTCGCATGTATTCTTTTCATTTAATACTTTATCTTTTGTTTCATAGCACGCTCGAGAGCCAGCCAGCATATACCCCCACGCACACACATACAAACATGGCCTCCGTCTGTGGGTGTCAGCCTGTCAGGGTTCCAGAATGTCATGTAATTGTATGTATCACCTGCAGCATTCCTTCAGCGTAAAAGCCTTCTCCTGCAGCACTGAGGCCTGCTGTTCCATAGTGATACAGCAATGCCATACATGTGACACCCCCGCATTGCTCCCTGTGGATCACTCTTTATTACTCCCATCTCACCTCCATCAAGGCCGGGTCTGCTGCCATTATGACACCTGAGGAGAGAAGGAGGGAAGGGAAAAGAAGGAGAACAGTCGCACTCAAGGCAGTACAAGCCTGACAGACTGTCTTTTGGACAGGCTGGGGACAAAGAGAGTTTCCAGGCAGCCTGTTCCCTGAGCAGGGTTTCTCCTCTTTTATAGCCCACCTTTTCACAATAAAGACAGTCTCTACGGCTGAGATTCTGAGTTTGCTGACTTAAGTCACATATAGTTCTTCAGATAATTCAAATAGATGTTTCCTCGGGGGTGGTTAATTTTGATTTTGTGTGAATCTGTAAAGCTACTGAAATTGGCTGTCAGCAGCATTCAGATTCATCCCAGATTTCTCAGCAGATCTGGTGTTCCATTTGTCTGGCAAGATTTCATACCAAGACCATTTGCTTTTAGTTACAGAATCCTGGTTGAAGCTAATTTATTTACAAAACAGTATTGAAGTATTCCTAAAAAAAAAAAGGGTGCTTTTGTCAGCGCCCCTGCTTGAAATAGTTTTTATATGATGCAGTTTAGAAATGTGACTGTTTGATAAATATTCTTGTAATTTGCCGTGAATGTACCTGATGTCAACGTGACCAAAATATCTAGCACCTGGAACACTCTTTTAAAAGTACGAAAAACCATTAAACTCAGCCTGCAGTGTCTTTCTGTAAATGACTTTTCACAGGAGAAGTGACTCTGTCATATTAAGAATAGAAAATTATACAGCAGGAAGAAGGGCATAAAGAAAATGACAGGAGTGTTGGCACCATGCCTCTGCTAAAACCTACATCTGGTTGTCAAATACGAAACAAAGAGCAAATAGGAAAAAGAAAAAGATTATTTACAATATTTCTCTGAGAAAGGTGGCATTGCATTCCATGTTTGGCTGCACATGATGCTTTTTATTGAGTATACAGCTATAGCATATGTTGACACGGCTCTATTTTGGGACTTGTGTGCAGACTGTTTTCCTTGCCTATGCCCATTTGGTATCATGGTGATTCACCGTGAACTTCACTGTGCAGAGCTGTGTCAGAGGCAATCACATGACACAGTGCAATTTTGTTGTCAGCCATCACCGAGATTAGTGTTTGTGTCTCATGGATCGGGATGTCGCCACTCTATTAATGCTATAATGTTTAATTTGACTCTTAAATAATTTTTTTGTTAATCTCTGTCAGTGCAAAATGCATCCCTGTATTCATAGAGTCAATATCGGTTTGATTATGTCTACATTCATCAAGTACTACAAAGCTGTAATAGATGTCAATAGTGGGTTTTGTTTACATCATTGTACTTCGACTTCATTTGTAGTCTATTTTCGACCTAAGAAAGACACCGTATTTTCGTGGTATTAAGTATGTAAATAATGACTGTTAAGTGCATTGTTTTACTGTAGGGTTTTAAGCATCTAATATTGCACATGTAGAAAAGAGGGGGATGCGGTGAAAAGGGAGCATTGTGGGAAGATGGTGTATGCTGATTTATAGCAAGGCCAGAGAGCAAAGCCCTGAAGCAGCAAATGCAGTGCTTCAAATAGAGATTGCCGGTGGCCTTTGGTGTGATCGGTGACCCAAGGTGAGGCACTTAGTGATTTATCTCTCACATATCCCCTCATCTCTCTTGTTCTGTGGTGGGGCACAGGCTAAAACACATAGAACCTTTCGTGGAGCTCTGGCCCTGGCCTTGACTCCTCGACGCCTTGACTGTCCCAGGAACGTTGCCTCGTCTGGGCTGGGGTGCATACAACATACAGCCAAGAACCCCTGGCAGTCGGGGTTAGCAACATAAAGATAATGGGTCATAGATGCAGGGAAAAATGGTAGACCTTTTACCACTGCTTGGGAGTACTCACAGAAACTCTGTTGTATCGTGATTTAATTGTTTTTGTTATCTTCTTTTTGGTAATAGTGAGCCTCTTTCTTCTTTCTTTTCCTCCGTTTTTTTTTTTTTTTTTATACGCATTATTCTATGATCATAGTCTCACACACGCACGCACGCACTTGCTGTGCACACCTTCATGAACACTCTCTGAGCCCCACAGCTGTCTAAAGCTGAGGTTGGCTAATGAGGAAATGTCTTCTCAGTTGAGTGGACTTGATGCCAAGAGGAAAACCTGCAGAATCAGCCCTACAGCTTCATTTGTCCTCTTTCTAGTAAATGTGTATGTGTGTATCGGCTATATCTGCGCACATACACAATGTACACATGGGTTCTGCACTGTGTGTGTGTGTGTGTGTGTGTGTGTGTGTGTGTGTGTGTGTGTGTGTGTGTGTGTGTGTGTGTGTGTGT
>JAPTYR010000018.1:40867388-40883483 GCA_029814505.1 Siphamia roseigaster | reverse complement strand
GCTTCATGTATACTGCATTTATGCTGTTTTGCCTTATGAAGATTGTATGAATATGTGCTTTTCAAACTGTTAAAAAAGAGATTCCCCCCTTTCTTCACTGCGGTGAGGCGTTTGTTATGTTACTCCCCCAAAAATTGATTTAGACTTTTCAAAGGTTTGTTCTTCACAGTGCTGTCTCCCTGTGTCGATGCACGACAGGCTCAGCTCATATTTTCAGAGTTTGAGGTAATAGTTTTAAACTGACAGACTAAACATCTCTCCTCGGCTGTTCCACTTCTACAGAGTAAATAGTTTTATGTGCACAAACACACGTGCACACGCATACACAAACTGGTAACTGACGTAGTCTAATGATTATTTCTTTTTGGTTTGTGGGAGTTGAAGAGAATTTTTCTGGATTGTACGCTAACCTCTTAAGATACTTTCCTACCTTCTTTGCCTGTCTTTGTTTAAAATATTTAGCCTTTGCCATTAACTACAGAATATCCATTATAGCCCTTTCACAGATGTGTATCTTGGCTCACTTACGATTACTGGACATCAAAATATAGTTTTACAACAGACTCTTACTGTGCCAGTGTCATGTAAGAAACATCAAAGCTTTTTGTTTGGTCATTTAACACAGAGTCCACATATTAAATATCGGTGTTGTTCCTTTATCCCCCTCACACCTCTCCCTATAGCATTCTCCTTATGTCTCTTTTCCTCTCGCTCTCTTAGTACTCTCTTTTCCTCTCTCCCACCCCTACAAGGCTCACTTGTTATTTTTTCGTACAAGGTCCTGTAATTAAGTTTGACATAAGCGCAGGGATTAAATATGTGGTTGAGGAGGGAGAGAAAGGAGCTCTGTTACAATCTCAAGGCCAGCTGTAAAATGGAACCAGATTGCGACACTTGGAGCTGGAAAGTTTGGGAAAGGTGCCGAGACTGAAGCTGTGTTCTAGCAACAACGGGATCTGAGTCCTTCTATAGCTTTAGAGCAGCCAAACAACTACTGAGCCTCCTGCCAAAAAAGCTAATATTAAAAATCCAGGCCAATGATAATTTCTTTTTCAGCTAAAAGACTCCTCCGGCTAAACATTAACTATTGTCTGTCCAAGCAGAGGAGTGATATCTTTACTATGGCCAAAATACTAGAAAGCAAATTCTATCAATTTCAAGTTTATGACCATAATGGATTGTTTACCTCCTGAAAAGACAGCTAATGTATCTGCCAGTTAATGCTCATTATCAAACCTGTTAAAGTGGGAAAGATTAAAACCAGCTGCAACTTTGTCAGAAAAGTTTTAAAAATGGAAGCACAGTGTTTACAGATTTTTAATATGATCGAACACGTGAAGACAAAAAGAGCAATTGTAGTCATTAACTCTCACTGATGGTAAGAAAACAAGAGTGATTCTTTCTCTCGCCTATAATGAGGCAGTAAAACCCGTTTCAAATGCTATCACTCAATCACTGACACCAAATATAGAAATATAGGCTAAGATCAGCCCCCAGTGCACCAAGCGTGTCGATAGGATTTTCTTCTGTTCTGAACTCTGAGAGGTCTCACATGGAACTTTGCATTCTTAAATAACTCTGGCAAAACGCTTTAATCTTAATGAGTCTGAACAGCAAATCTCTCATCTGCAGCAAAAAGGATTAGGAATGCATAAAAAAAAAGACTGCCGTTCCACTTTGATGAATTGTGTTTAGAAAATCCCTGGGCATGAAGTTCCCCCAACGAACAAAGCGTTAGGCAAGAACGGATGCTTTTAAACAACACAACTTATCAGAGAAAAACAGAACATGCATTTAAGTGAAAATACAAAAGCAGAGATGATTCGACTCCTCTGCAAATGATAAAAGTGACTAACTCTTCAATCCACTTAGCTACTTTTGGAATCAAACCTGGAGTAGCTTTGCACAAATTACTTTCATTGTGTTTTCAGTGCTTCATCAGTGGTGTGTTTATTTATTCGGCATGATGCATTTTGCTATTGTTAAGCATAAATAAATGAATTCATAATGTTTTGCCTTTTTGGTAGAAGCACTTGAAATGGGTGATGCAGTGATGAAGAAGGAAGCTGATGAGCAGAGACAGTTAATGTGCTGAGAGGCGTTACTCTAAAGGGAAAAAAAAAAAAAAAAAAAAGATCTGCTTCCAGTATAGTTTGGCTGTGGTTATTGTAATAGATGAACAGACATAAGTTTTCAAGTGTGAAAATGTAGTTACTTAAGTATGCTGTTATGCAGAGGTGTTTGTTTGTATTTGATTAATACATTATTGATAATATGTTAATGTAATCCAAATCAAAGCAGTTCAGCGTTTACTTGATTAATTATTACTCTGTGGTGTAATTTCCCCAAACAGTCTCTCTGAGTAGTCGGGGTTAGAGCAGTGAGCCTCTGGCTAGTTCAGTCTGCTCAAACTACAAAGAATCTCACTGCACTGGGACCTGCACTTGGTTCCCCCTTTCCAACCCCCCACCCACCTCCCAACATGCCCCCGGGCCTTTAGAAAACTACTCTGCCTGATTTGGGCTGTATTTATTTTACCTTTCCTTCCAAATCAGTGTTCCCCTTTGTTTTTCTTAATGGGTGTAAGAATGAGATATTGCTGATGCGGGCCAGACGTACTGTATGATCCATATTAATGAGAAAACAGCGTCAAGACAAATATATTGTGCTAAAATAAACAACCCTGTTACCAAGGTGCATTTGGAGAATTTTCTTTCAGCCCAGGACACATCTCTGCATTGCAAAGACATCAATGTCGGGTGTGTGCAGAGTAGCGATAAATATTACCATGCACTTGACCTATATTGATCCTCCAGTAGGATGTATACCCACTCCACCACGTTGAGCCTAAACATCTGGTCACCAGAGTGCTCCCTTGAATGACAGATAACATCTGGGAAGTCTGCTGCTATCACAGGAAACAATGTTCCTATCTCCCCCTCCCCGCCCTCTATCTCTTTTCACTCTCTCCCCCTTGTCCCTCTTTCCCCATGTCCTGCTCATAAGCACATCCCCACCATTGATTTCCCATTAACCCCTTCCAGACTGTGAGTATCTGCCCACCCAGACACGCAGACACCAATGGATTGATTAACAACATAATGGCATCACGATAGCCGCCTATCCTCATCAGTTTGACCATGAGTACAGACGGGTCCAGACCCCGTCCCACTGCACAGTGCAGCCCAGTATCTGTTCCACATTCTCTTCGGCTCTTTGGCATCTGTGTTTCTACTCTTTTTCCTTCTCCCTCTTCTTTTTCCATGTTCTCTATTGCCCCTTTCTCCTATATTTTCTATGTTTCCTTAACAATTTTTCCTTTTAATTTCACTTCATTACCTTCCTTTCTGTATCATCCTCTCTCCTCAGCATTTTCCTCCTCTCAGGTCCATGTTAATATTCGCATGGAATTGAGCCTCAGGTCCCACATATAGCCCTACCATCCGAAGCACAGCACTCAATGTTCCTGTTTGTTTTCACAATACTGTGATAAAACGTGTGTGTATGCATGTCCATGTGTGCATGCATGCAGATTCCCAGCTATATAGGCTCCCAGGTATGTACTAGTCAGTGTTACTGAGGATAGCACTTCACAGAGTTTTAGTTTAACTGAGTTGTATCACAGTATTGCAACAATTCCAGCTACAAATACTATTTAAAAAAAACAACTTTAAAAATATTGACTGATGTTATTACAGTGGATGAGAAATTTAACTTGTTTCACTGTGTGGGTGGTTGTATTGATGTGCATATGTTTAGATATTTTTCTTTTGTTGCTCAACAGACTATGTATTAAAATATATACTTACATAAAAGGATTCCATCATATCTGTTTCGCTATGTATTTCCTCCCTCACTTTGGCAACTGCTTTGGCGGCAGAGATAAAGTAAATGTGTGTTTGTTAGGTTGTGTTTGTGAGCCACAACGGAGGCAAGTTAGAAAAAGCCCTTCATTTAAGCATGGCGTGCCTCCATCAGTCCTAGTCTCTGATGTACAAAGAGCCCAAAGGAAGGAGCTTCACAGCTGTTTGTAAACTATGAGAACAGGAAAGGTCAACAAAGTAATGCAGTGCGTTTTTTGTAATGCATTTTCATCTCTCTCTGTTCCATAGTGAGACAGCAGGGCTGCGCCCTGCCTCAGTAGTACTGGTGCATTTAAATTACTGTTCTTGCCTGGAGAATAATGGTGAAAGCATAACCCCATTGTATTCTTTGATAAACTCTGGAAAATGCATGGTATAAGCTAAGGAAGAGGCTCGGTTTAAGGGCACAATTGCCTTGCAAATCTACCATGGCAAAGTTTTTCTGGGTAAGAGAGAGACGGAGAGAAAGAGAGTGGGGAAAAGAAGGAGAAATGGGGAATGGAAGGTTGAGGGAGAGAGAAAAGAGAGAGGGAGGATCCAGTGTGTGGGTAGAGTTGGGGGGTATGGGTAGCAGGGACACGTGTTATCTCTGGGTGCAGAGGTCTTTGTTTGTGGGGCGAGAGGTATAGATTTCCTCTCCATGTCAGCGCCTTTATTTAGGGCTCAGCACAGAGGGGACAATAGCAAACTAATCCACTACTGAATCAGGATTAATATTCAAGCTGCAAATATTAATTCACAGCCTAAAGGAGGAAATTCAGAATGTGTCAAAATGCTCAAACAAATAAAGAACAAAAAAGCCTGAGATCTCTGACCAAAAATTGCATCCAGAGTCCTTTCATATGAGTGCATTATTTTTACTGGGTCTCACAGTCTCGTCTCAGCATTCTGTTTGATTTCTGTATTAATCTTCATAATGATTTTCTATAGAAGAGCGAGCGCTGGGGGAAGCTGAAGAGCTGCATGTTGTTTTTGGCTATTCTCCTCACTAAGCTTGGGATTTAAGATCTGGATTTGAATATTTATGATAGAAAATAATAGAGGTTATAAAAATAAGTCCCTGCAGAGCTGGGCTGTAAGTTATAGGGGTAAGCAATGTCTCCCACATCAAAGAGGCCCAGAGATGTTGGCCAGTAGTCAGATGCCTGTATAAGCCTATAGCTCTTCATCCCGGCACATTACAGAGTTCGGTTCTACTGAACATGTATGATCTGAAAACATCAGTTTGACTAGGAGGACACAAAAGTTGGTACCAGTTATTTAGTCCATTTTTGCCTACCTTAAAAAAAAAAAAAAATCACAAAAAAAAAACAGAAAAGCATAACTATTGGGGTTAGATCATTTGACTTGTTTCAGATGTTGTTTCACTTGTTTTGCAATTGAAAATCAAGTGGCAGTATCTGTAACTGACAGGTGGATTACTCCTCTGGTTTAAACATAAAATCACTTGATGCAAGAAAATGTTTTAAACATGTTGGTTTGCATTTGAAACAAGTGACACTTTGCCTTCCTTTTGACAGTTTTCTTCTGTTATTTATTTATTTTTATTTTTATTTTTTTTCAGAGAACTGTGATGTTGAGATCCAATACCAGACATAGAGACTTGGGATGACAACAATACTTTGCACTGTGGAATTGTGGAAATGAAAGCCAGTCTGGTTGCTCTTCTCAGGCATTTCTAAAGAACGGGACAGAGTGACCTGTCCCAAAACAGAGACGAATTGAAATAGGCATTTACACTTACACCTGGTGATATGACTTTTGGCAGTTACAGTGATATATACTAGTTGTTACACCACTTTTAAATGTTACACTGAGTGAGCTGAATCACCTATATTCAGGCATTATTACATTATCAATAAAAACATTGTGCCTTCTTAAAAAAATACAGTTTAAGAACACTTGTTCGTGCAGAAGAAAGAAGATTTTTTTTTTGTCTTTTTTCACAACATTGGTTTTTAACAAGCAAGCATACATGTCCACAACACCCATACAACACAAATACACATTCATACAACTGTGCACAGGCACAGTAATCCCACACTAGGGGGTAGAGGCCTGTTGTATAGCAGTCTGAAAAACCATTGTAATGTTCAAAGGGGCTTCACAGAGGCTCTAACCATTGGTCTAATGTGATGAGAGACTGTAAACTTCATCTTTTATACATGGCAACATAATGTGAAAGGTCAGTTTATCTTAATCCTCAAATCTGCTGCATCCAGGCCTGTGGCCCCATTTCATGAAGTTAAAGAAATAATCTTAGTCCATTCTGAAGACGGCCCTTATTATCTTCTCTGCAAGGTCCAATCAGAAGATATCATTAGAGTGCACTATGAATGCACTGTAAGGAATGATTATTTCTCTTTTCTAATCGGCCCCAATCATATCATAGAATCAGCTGGACTGTGCGCTCATGGTGAGAAGCTTTATTATGTCCAGTGATTAATCATCAAGCACTGCCTTATCCCTCTTAGACACACAGCATATTGCTTGGCTTTTTCACAGAAAGAAAATGGGAAAACATCACCTTCATCTGCACGGTGCTTACCTAATTTTACTTACTCTTTTGTGCACCTTTATAAATGGCTACGTAACGCAAAATACTGTTGTGTATGTGGACGTGGATAGAAAACCAGCCATTTTTTTCTTCATGTGCTGAACAGTGTGTGTTAGATACCAGTGAATATGAATACATAGACAATTGTGTTTTTCCCCATTCCTGTGCCATCCCTTCCAGATCTTGCCTGATTTATTTCAATCTGTTCTTTTCCGCAACTACCAGCAAAAATTTCCTTTTGACTTAAAACAAGTAACAATGTCTTTAAAACTACACAAATTGAGGACAGATTTCCTGCGGAGCTGCGAAGTGGAATTTGCGACCATATTTCTGTGAATTAATGCAGGTCAAAAAAGGTTATCATCTTATGGCCAAGTTTGGGCAATTTGTTGTTTAGGAATCCTTTGTTCTCGACTGAAAGTGTGTCAAATGTAGACAGATTGTGAAATATTCATTCCTTGACTGCAGATCATATTAAAGTGTTATTGTTTGTTTCGTTTTGTATTCCACCCCTAATTTGCCAGTGGTACAGTTTCTCGGGAAGTCTAACAAACACACATCAACTTTAACAAAGGTAGACCCCATCCTGTACCCTTAATTAGAAGGAAATTGTAAACAGACGCATGTGTTTCTTTTTCAGATTATCCATACTTTATGACTGAATGTTTGAAGTTATGAGGGATTCTGAATCAGCACTGCTCGAGTGGTGCTCTTATAGGACATTGTTGTCTTCAATTATTTTCAGTTATATTCCCGTCTGCGAGAGGCAGGGGATCATTTATTATTTAAAGATGCAATCGTTGCTGTTTATCTGGGATTTTAAAAACCGGGTTATCTTTTCGCGTATTTTTTTTTTATTAAAAGGAACAAAGTGTAATAAAGTGCAGTTTCAAATAGATGCTTGTCTCTTTAGTGTGAGAGCTCATCTGCCATTATTGTGATTTAATATGAACGGTGCCAAGCAGCTGCTGAGAGACAAGATCTAACGAGCATCAGGAATGCTTTAGTATGTACATAAAGGGTCTCACACAGACACGAGCTGATACAGATGCACAGACACACAAATACACATTTAGTTGCTTACTAACAATCACATTTTTATTCATATGTTATAGAATGATAGACATAAAGATTTGCAGTTAATTGAGATCATAGCTGTATTAATACATTTTCTCGGCAACGAGTGATAATTAGAAAAAGTACTTATTAGTGACTCCTATTTTTACATCAACCAAAAGAAAAAAATAAGAGAAAATCATCTTAAAGTGATAGAAATAATAGTATTTGTTGAAATCATGCACACAGGTAACCCTGTTTGTTCAGACAGAAACAAACAGCTATAGATTTCTCAACTGCACATTCAGTTAATGCATTGTTCACAAATAGAAAAAAAAATAATAATAAATAAAAAGGTAATTTCAAAAGTTCTCATTTTCAACTCAAGAAAGTGTCGTGCACACTGCTTCACTCCCCGAGTGCAACGTAAGAATAGAACCTTTTTCCAGATCCCTCACTGTTCTTACGCATACAAGGTTTTTTTTTTAAACCCCAAAGCCCCACAACTCTTGTTGTTTTTCTTTTATGGTCACTGGTATCCACTCGCCCCACCAGCCCGCTTGTTACTTCCAATACTTAACTTTACACTGAAGCCCCTGCCCCTGAGACCCTAGTGTTGGGAGATTAGTCCAGCCTCAACTGAAGTAGACAAACTGCAATCAATACCCGATATAAGCAGTTCGCCAGGGTCAGGCGACCTTGCTGTATGGCACCCACGGCAACTCAAGTAAACTCCTTATAAATTCTGGGTGACTGACCCCTAACGACCTGGGCAGATAAGGTCAGTCTGGCCAGAGTGACCTAGAGCCAAGAGGCTAGTGTCCAGTCAGTCTGGCCGTCCTATCATGAAGTGGTCTGTATTGCCTTTCTGTCACTCAGCAATTACTAGGAGAGATATGGCACCATAGATAGGCGCTGAATGTACAAGCAGGCAGTGGTCACAGAATTACATTCACAAAGCAAAGGGCCAGTAAAGTGACATGTAAACTACTCTAATGTAGACTCATAATGACTGGGAACAAGATGGATTGAAAGGAGTGTGACAACCTCAGTGGAACTGCATTATATCTGTGGAGCCAAGCATAGGCATTAACGACTGCACAGCCCCAGTTTATTATATGTTCTAAAAAAGAATCTGATAATTTGCCATAAGAATAAGGGGTCATACAATAGAAATGCTGTTCACTCCATTTTTGCAAACCACACATGCATATTGCAATTTGGCATTGACGGATATGCTACTTTTCTGCCTTTTCTCAATAGGATGGAGGCAGTTGAGGTGGATAGGAAATACATAAAAATCAGGACCTTTCCACCAGGCAGCAGAGTTCACATTCTAACCTTTGAAAGTGTTTAAATTTAGGCAATAAACAGCATTTTGGATAGGGTAAGGAGTACTTTTTTCATCATCAAACCTTGGTACCTTTCCCTAACATTTATTAAGCTATATCAATGTCTAAACCAGACCATACAGTGCTTTGTAATGAGATTGTTTTTGTTAATATAGACTCTTTATATTACCTTAAAATCCCACACATTGTTAAAACACTATAATAATAATTAGACACATGTAAAAATGTTGATATGAAATGTTTTTTTTTGTTTTTTGTTGCTCAAAAATCCATGTATGTATGCTTTCTAACAATATACAATTCCTTTTTTTGCAAATGCATTGCAAAAAATCTAGCAGATTTAATGTAGGCATAATGTTAAAAAAAGTTTGTTATCATTACCCATTGCAAATATGTTTATCCTGCACAATCAAGCCATTACAATGAATCAGTAAAACAGGTGTAACTTATCAATAGAGAAGTGATCAGGTTCAAAAGCAAACAGACAGACATGCAGGCAGAGGTCATGCTGCCTGCACAAATAGAGGCCTGCATAAGTAACAGTGTTTCTCCCATGGCCTGTTGCGCTCCCCGACATAGGTCAGGGGCTAGGAAATCCCCGAAGCCATCCAGCTGCTGCCATCAGAGACTCTTGGCATTCTTCTGTCTGCTAACTATTTAGTTGTCAGTGATTTGGTTAAGTGGAATTGACTTTTATCTGCGGTGTGCTGTGGGGCTGCCACTGGCAATTCAGAATCCCCCTTCCTCAGCTCCTGTCTTAGCCTGGTGTCACATCTAGCACATTGCTATTGGCAGCTGAGCCAGGCCTAATCAATAGCCCAGGTCAGGGATGGCCCGCGGCTCTGCTGTGGGTGGGCTATTGATCCGACACACACACTCCCACAGGTCGCCCCGACAAACCGGTAAGTCGTGGCCTTTAAAGGAGTGAGACAACAAATTAACAGTGTCTGCTGTAAGTGCTGACATAACACTGTCATCAATATAATTTATTAACTGATTCGCTTTACGCACTTAATTTAAGATATATCGAAGGGAGCATTATTCAAATTGACGTGCCAAATAAAAATGGTGGTGTTCATTAACATCAGGACTGACAGACACAGTCGAGACCATTCAGTCACAAACCTGTCATAAGCGTAGACCTCAGCCTAGGCCTGTCTGCCTCCTTCTGTTCTCTTTTAACTCTTTTGTTCTGCGTACATTCTCTGTTGTTACTCTTTCAGACCTGTGGCCAATGAGCAAGAGTCTAGTTATTTTTGTTGCCGTTTTAAATGTTGCTCCCCAAGCTCCTTATCAGCACCACAATAAGAACTCTTGGGAACAATTAAACATGGGCTTTAACCACAGAGGTAAAAAAAAAATAATCGTGCAGTGTTTCCAAATGGAAGTGGCTTCAAAAGACCTATTCAGTTATCACAAACCGTCTGTCTCTCCTGCCTGTATTCCCTAACTAAATCTCTGTCACAGTGGAACTATTGGAACATATGACAAGCATATTTATCCAGCTTCACAAACCAGGCCCATGTGGAATTCAAAGTCTTTTTTTACACATTTTTTTTTCTTCCCATTGCTGGAATTGACAGTTGAATAAATATGTATTGTCTATGAGACTTTGTTGTCATATACGAGTGATCCTCTGCAGAACAGTCAATAATATATGCTATTACAGGAATATGTCTTGTTCTGGTTACAGGAAAATTAAGTTTCCCTTTTTCATTTCTCATCTTAAAAGTCTTCAGTGGAATGAGAAGAGAAATTACTCACAGCAGTTCATTTGCTATTAAATGTAATCTTCAAATCATAAGAGACTGTCCTGCTGTAATAGCATACAAATAATTATAGATTAATTTTGTTGGCTCTGGGGAAGAAAAAAAAAAGAAAAGAAAAAAAAAAGACCCTGCTTCTTTCTGAGATCCTGATGGAAGTCATACTGCTCTGGTTTCCTTCTCTTGAAAGACATTCATTATATTCTCAGATTTCAGGGATGGGGTGCAGAAATTGTGGGTGCTCTTTCAGGGCTGCAATAGAAGTGTCATTCTTTTCAGATGTATTCAAAACACACTTCTGACTGTTTTCTTTCTTTTGTGTCCTGTTACAGGTGATGGTGTCATCCTGATTTCTTCTTCTTGTGACCCGGGAGTCCCTAAATCCCAAACCATATAGCTTTGGAAAACCCTGGAAATACCTGGAATTCTAGGAGTATATCACCAAAACCTCTTAAGGTGCCCAGGCACTGGATCAATAGCTTTACATTATTCTTTATTATTTCCTGTGTATACAAAGAAAGAGACGAAAGTCTGAACGTTAGCAATAGCCACTGGCCATCCGCCATTGCTTCAACAAACCTGCTGTGACCAAGAGGGCGTGACCTTTCTGCCTGCTGACATCAAACGAACACTTGAAACGAAAACACATTCAGAGAGGCTTCCGTGTGGTGGCAACCCAGACCAAAAACCCCATCAGGTAAGGCTGTGAAGTCACCCTTGCTCCTGCTGTCCGAGCCCTAAGCCCTTTAACTTCTTCAGGGCTTTGAAGCTAACTTGTCCCCAGTTTGTGCCCCCCCCCATACGGTCAGCTTGGCTTCTAAGTTGGTGTAAAGGAAAGGTGTGCAGATAAACGCTCTGCCTTCATGCTCTGTTCAGCTGTGTGTTCTTCTCAGATTAGAGGTTCTATTGAGGTTGTTTGGTTGATAGACATTTACCCAGGGTTCTTCACCTGCTTCTTGAAGACTCCGCCAGTGAACTGCTAGAGCTTGAGCAAATGTGCTAGAGACAAGACAAGACTTGGCATATGTCACCAGACAAATCGCGAAGCATTCACACAGCTCTGTGCTAATTAGATACTGTATGTCTCACATTGTTTGGACATGCACACACATGCTATACTTTCATAGATGTTTGCAGACCAACATATGTAAATGTGCATTTTTTTTTTGTTTACTAATGAGACAAAACAGATTTTCTTGCTGATAAAATGTCACCAGTGTTTGCGTGTGTTTGTAGATGGAGCTATGTTATGTTTTAAACATGTGTCTCTAGTGTTTAAGAATAGATGTACCTTTCTTCTAGGAAAAATGGCAAATTCTGATGTATATCTGCAACTGGGCTTCACGTATGGTTGGGAAATGTGTATTCCTGTTCAGAGTGATTTTATTCAGCTTTACACTTGTAGTTTTAGGGTCTTGTTTCCTTCTTGTTTTGGAAAAGAGGGACACATTTTCAGTCAGTAATTAAGTCCTGATCCCAGGCTGGCTATCTGGATAATATTCACTTCCTCTGATTGATAATAAAATCTACATTATTTACTTATTTTTAATGCAGAGACTTGAAACCAAAAAGAACCTGATATCAGGATGTAAGAATTAGGATATGTACACATGTGGCAAAGCTCTTACTCCATATTGTAAAAAGGCAAAACAGAGGATTTTT
Organism: Siphamia roseigaster; assembly: GCA_029814505.1. Lineage (NCBI taxonomy): Eukaryota > Metazoa > Chordata > Actinopteri > Kurtiformes > Apogonidae > Siphamia > Siphamia roseigaster. The sequence continues at coordinate 40,871,227 of JAPTYR010000018.1, read as the reverse complement.
GTTTTGTTTTGTTTTCATCTAAACATAGCAATTAAAAAGTGCTTATGCAATTAAGTGAATCTGGTAATAAAAATGACAGTGAAAGCAGCAGGGCATACTGATAAGTTATGGATCTAAACAGCTTTGTTTGAAAAGTTCAAAGCAATTTTGGAAAATTTAGGTCACTGAAATTTAGTACCCAGCAGCAAGTCGTTGTTTTGAAAATGAGAATGAAGTGAAAATAAATAAACAGACTTTTTTTTTCTTTTTTTTTTCTTTTTTCTCAAGCGCCTCTTTAAAGATTATTTTTAGTATGGGAAAAATAAAACACTTGAAAGCACAAGGAACAATATTTATTGTGGATCTAATTAAGGACGTGATCTGAAATCTATTGATTCAGGATCCTATGGGTCAGCTGCCTTACAAGAGGACAGTGATAATACAGCGGCAGTCAGGAGTGGAGTGGAGTGGGCTCCAGTCTGGGAGAAATCAGCTCCCCTCCCTGGTCTGTGTGCTGATGGAGCTGCACTCTTCGCCCAGGGCTTCAGGGCTCTGACACTAGACCTTATTTTTCATGTGGGCTGCACACTGCTCTGTAGCAGCCAAGGTTGGTCCCTTTGTGCTCGTCCTCCCCCTTTAAGAGAAAAAGACATGCATGATTTCATACATGAAAGATATATGTAATTGGACAGCAGGGCCTATGCAATACATTTACAATTCTAAACAGAATGCATTAAAACCACTAGCCTCTTGAGGAAATGTATTTGTACATACAAAAAAACATAAGATCAAAAAAGGAAGAAAAAAAAAACAGGTTATCATTCTTGTTAGATGCTTTGTGTCTCATGTGAGTATTCAAAATGCACAGACGCTGCCAAAATATTGCACTATTTCATTCAATCAATGTGTGGCTCAGACAGTTATATTGTAGCTTATGGAAAAATACAGTGAATTGTGACATGTACTGCAATATATGATTACAAATGGGCATATGATAAAACACTCATAATAGTACATCTGAAGCTGTGACCACAAATAATGTCTTCCTCATTTGTGTGCTCTTAAACAGAAACATATATTTTCAGTCATCTCATCAGTTTTCAATTAGAGTCTTCAGTGGTCATTTACCTTTGCCAAATCAAAGCATCTTTCTGAATTTGATATAAATATCCATAGGAGTGACAGCCTGTACATCATAGTGTGTTAGTGTCTGTAAATACAGGACAGAAAGTACAACATTTAAATGAAAATCAAACTCTAGTTGCCTAAAATTGTAATTTGTTGATGCATTTCCCAGATGTATTAATGGGTTGGACACGCTGGTTGCATATTTGGCCATGCATTCTCAAATGTAACCACACTCTTCAAACTGTGCAAACATATAGGCATGCTTCCCATTTCAATTAATCATTTCATTGTGGTAAAATAATGTGTGAAACCACACATCCAGACAAACACATTCTAGGTAGAAATCAGTTTTGGACTCTGGGAAGCTTCAGCATATCATCCCCACCTGCAAAACTGTAAAACTCGACCTTTGTTGGCTTGAGAACTGGAAAAAGTGAGGAAATCTAAAAGGTGCAGTCCATGTTTGCCATGACTCTGATGTGTTTATGTCATATTTTATGGGGAAAATTGGTCTGAAGAAACTCCACAATTGGGCATGAAATAATCTGGAATGCAAAATCAGATTCAAGATGAGCAAAATATAAATTTAATGACGCCAGATTAATTTACAAGCTGTCACCAAGTGAATTAATGCATGTGATCGAATGCACATTTTATCCTCGAAGCTATAAAAGAGAATATCACATCACCGCCTGTCATTTGACCACTGGGAGGGTATGACCTTTTGGAATTCAAAGACAATTTTTCATGTTGATATCTTTTTGCTCCAATAAGCAGCAAAACAACTTGCTTAACTGGATTAGATTGAGCTGATACACCACAACGTTGTCGAGATGCACACGACAAATTATTCAGGAACCACAGAGAATTAGAAGTGATTACTCGCTTTAATTTCTTCAAACATGTCACAGTTATGTGGTTGCCTGCATGTGTTATCGCGTTTAAGAGAAATCAAGGCGCCCCAGTGGATCAATGGGTACAATATCTCCAGTTTGATTCTGACTGGGGACCTTTGTTGTATTTCTTTTATTGTGTTTGCTATATGCTTCCATACCATGAACTAAGTAATAAAGGGAAAAAGAAAGAAGAAAGAAAGGAAAAAAAAACAAAAACAGAAAGAGCCACACGCTTCCATTTGCTTCCATTATTTACTCACTGTAGTACCAAACCCCCTCTGTGTCTTCTATACATGTGGACGGCCAGAATACTGAACTAGACAAAAAAAAAAACAATTTATGTTTGAAATAGGTTAAGGGTAGTATTTCTGCCATAGGAATGAGGTCAGCCGACTGTTACACACATGGTGAAATATATACATAACACAAAAGCAATCTCAGCTGGAAAGCAGGCCATGTGCATGAATACAGGTGTAATTTCTGAGAGTCTTCCTTGTGCAATCCCTACAAGACTACCAGAATGATCCACATTTAAAAGCTCAGCTCAAAGGTTGCACAGATGTGTTTATACAAAACAAATTTTTAAAGAAATGTTATAATGGGTCATGGGTCAAGTAAATTTATGTCGCACATTTAAAACAACAGCTACCCAAAGTGCTGTATGAAGATGTAAATCAAATACTAATTTATTAAAAATAACAATAGAATATACTAAAACTGATATAAACAGATGTGAAATTTAATAAACACACATGCATGCATTTGTACATTACATGTCACAAGAACAATGCTCTTCTGCACACTTGCCATTTTAGGTCTTACCTTCACTGAATCACTTGCTTTACAAGCTAATAGCGAAGAAAAAAAAAAAAAAAAAAAAAGAACACCTTCACTAATCACTTGGTTTATTGGCTCCAGAAACACTATACTGCAACTGATGGACAGGCAGCGCTCCATGACCCCTTCCCTCCCAACTCAACACCCACAGAAAATTTGGTTGGAATCACCTGCCACAGAGAAAAAGTTTAGCAGAGCTCATAGGTGTTAAGCATCCATAATTCTGCCCCAGGTTGCTTTGACCATCTGAAATTACTTCCACACAACTCTGGGTGGCTTCTGGTCCAGGGGGCTCCTTCTCAGCTCTGGAGGTTTGATCACATTAGGCTTCAGATGAGTTTCGGTCTGCCTTGTAACTGCACAGATGATGTCTTTGCATCAGCGAGGCCTCATGTGGAATTGTGTGATATGAGTTGCTGATTTCCATGTATGTGAAAGCCTGCATGCTTTCCACCTGAAACTGTTCACTTGTCTGAGTTATTTGAACATTTTCACACCAATGGCACGAGTGTTACTGTCAAAATATTTCACAGAAGGATACATACTGCAGAGAAATCTCAAGCAGAATGCAAAATGTACTTAATTTACTGTAATTAGACTTCTGTTTCTTTATGTCATTTAGATTATTTATATACTCTTCATAATTGTACTTCTTTAACCCAAATGATTTATTCTTATAGTGAAATTCTTATAGCGTTTTATAAAGCATATGCATTATTTAAAGTAAGCTGCATAATGGCTTGTGCAAATTTTTTTTTAAGCATTTGATGTTTTTTTTTTTTTTTTATGAATAATCAAAAGTAAGAACAGGACTTACTGCTGTTTTGACTGGGGCCTCGCGGACTATAAATGATGTTCAGACATCCAGGGGCTGTGACGCAGGATTTGGATTTGACCCCTGGCGATAATCCTAGATCTGGATTTGCCTTCTGTGTCGCTTCCACCTGTCATCTTTCATCTCGTCGGGTTGTTAGAGAGGGGGGGGGGGGTGCTCTTCCT